>SJXQ01011650.1:104670-366324 GCA_006408695.1 Aepyceros melampus
GGCAGTTCTATTTCCAGTTTTTTAAGGAATCTCCACACTGTTCTCCATAGTGGCTGTGCTAGTTTGCATTCCCACCAACAGTGTAAGAGGGTTCCCTCTTCTCCATACCCTCTCCAGCATTTATTGCTTGTAGACTTTTGGATCGTAGCCATTCTGACTGGCATGAAATGGTACCTAATTGTGGTTTTGATTTACATCTCTCTGAAAATGAGTGATGTTGAGCATCTTTTCATGTGTTTGTTAGCCATCTGTATGTCTTCTTTGGAGAAATGTCTGTTTAGTTCTTTGACCCATTTTTTTATTGGGTCGTTTATTTTTCTAGAATTGAGCTGCAGGAGTTGCTTGTATATTTTTGAGATTAACTCTTTGTCAGCTGCTTCATTTGCTATTATTTTCTCCCATTCTGAAGGCTGTCTTTTCACCTTGCTTATAGTTTCCTTTGTTGTGCAGGAGCTTTTAATTTTAATTAGGTCCAATTTGTTTATTTTTACTTTTATTGCCAATATTCTGGGAGGTGGGTCATAGAGGATCCTGCTGTGAGTATGTTGGAGAGTGTTTTGCCTATGTTTTCCTCTAGGAGTTTTACAGTTTCTGGTGTTATGTTTAGATCTTTAATCTATTTTAAGGTTATTTTTGTGTGTGGTGTTACAAAGTGTTCTAGTTTAATTCTTTTACAAGTGGTTGACCAGCTTTCCAAGCACCACTTGTTAAAGAGATTGTCTTAAAGTGGGCCAAAGAACTAAACAGACATTTCTCCAGTGAAGACATACAGATGGCTAACAAACACGTGAAAAGATGCGCAACATCACTCATTATCAGAGCAATGCAAATCAAAACCACAATCAGGTACCATTTCACGACAGTCAGAATGGCTACGATCCAAAAGTCTACATGCAATAAATGCTGGAGAGGGTGTGGAGAAAAGGGAACCCTCTTACACTGTTGGTGGGAATGCAAACTAGCACAGCCACTATGGAGAACAGTGTGGAGATTCCTTAAAAAACTGGAAATAGAACTGCCATGAGACCCAGCAATCCCACTGCTGAGCATACACACCAAGGAAACCAGAATTGAAAGAGACACGTGTACCCCAATGTTCATCACAGCACTGTTTATAATAGTCAGGACATGGAAGCAACCTAGATGTCCATCAGCAGACGAGTGGATAAGAAAGCTGTGGTACATATACAGTATGTATATAATGTATGTATATATTATACAATTATATACAATATGTATATAATACAATGTAGTATTACTCAGCCATTAAAAAGAATACATTTGAATTAGTTTTAATGAGGTGGATGAAACCGGAGCCTATTATACACAGTGAAGTAAGCCAGAAAGAAAAACACCAATAGACTACAAGGAAACCAGAATTGAAAGAGACACGTGTACCCCAATGTTCATCACAGCACTGTTTATAATAGTCAGGACATGGAAGCAACCTAGATGTCCATCAGCAGACGAGTGGATAAGAAAGCTGTGGTACATATACAGTATGTATATAATGTATGTATATATTATACAATTATATACAATATGTATATAATACAATGTAGTATTACTCAGCCATTAAAAAGAATACATTTGAATTAGTTTTAATGAGGTGGATGAAACCGGAGCCTATTATACACAGTGAAGTAAGCCAGAAAGAAAAACACCAATAGACTACACTAATGCATATATATGGAATTTAGAAAGACGGTAATGTTAATCCTATATGCAAGACAGCAAAAGAGATACAGATGTATGAACAGTCTTTTGGACTCTGTGGGAGAGGGTGAGGGTGGGATAATTTGGGAGAATGGCGTTGAATCATGTATAATATCATATGTGAAATGAATCACCAGTCCAGGTTAGATGCATGATACAAGGTGCTCAGGGCTGGTGCACTGGGATGACCCAGAGGGATGGTATGGGGAGGGAGGTGAGAGGGGGGTTCAGGATGGGGAACATGTGTACATTTGTGGTGTAGTCATGTTGATGTATGGCAAAACCAATGCAATATTGTAAAGTGATTACCCTCCAATTAAAATAAGTAAATTTATATTTAATAAATAAAAAATAAAGAGATTGTCTTTTCTCCATTGTATATTCTTGCCTCCTTTATCGAAGATAAGATGTCCATAGGTGTGTGGATTTATCTCTGGGCTTTCTATTTTGTTCCATTGATCTATATTTCTGTCTTTGTGCCAGTACCATACTGTCTTGATGACTGTGCTTTGTAGTAAAGCCTGAAGTCAGGCAGGTTGANATTTCACGACAGTCAGAATGGCTACAATCCAAAAGTCAACAAGCAATAAATGCTGGAGAGGGTGTGGAGAAAAGGGAACCCTCTTACACTGTTGGTGGGAATGCAAACTAGCACAGCCACTATGGAGAACAGTGTGGAGATTCCTTAAAAAACTGGAAATAGAACTGCCATGAGACCCAGCAATCCCACTGCTGAGCATACACACCAAGGAAACCAGAATTGAAAGAGACACGTGTACCCCAATGTTCATCACAGCACTGTTTATAATAGTCAGGACATGGAAGCAACCTAGATGTCCATCAGCAGACGAGTGGATAAGAAAGCTGTGGTACATATACAGTATGTATATAATGTATGTATATATTATACAATTATATACAATATGTATATAATACAATGTAGTATTACTCAGCCATTAAAAAGAATACATTTGAATTAGTTTTAATGAGGTGGATAAAACCGGAGCCTATTATACACAGTGAAGTAAGCCAGAAAGAAAAACACCAATAGACTATACTAATGCATATATATGGAATTTAGAAAGATGGTAACGTTAATCCTATATGCAAGACAGCAAAAGAGATACAGATGTATGAACAGTCTTTTGGACTCTGTGGGAGAGGATGAGGGTGGGATAATTTGGGAGAATGGCGTTGAATCATGTATAATATCATATGTGAAATGAATCACCAGTCCAGGTTAGATGCATGATACAAGGTGCTCAGGGCTGGTGCACTGGGATGACCCAGAGGGATGGTATGGGGAGGGAGGTGAGAGGGGGGTTCAGGATGGGGAACATGTGTNAAGCTCAACATTCAGAAAACGAAGATCATGGCATCTGGCCCCATCACTTCATGGGAAATAGATGGGGAAACAGTAGAAACAGTGTCAGACTTTGTTTTTTTGGGCTCCAAAATCACTGCAGATGGTGACTGCAGCCATGAAATTAAAAGGCGCTTACTCCTTGGAAGAAAAGTTATGACCAACCTAGATAGTATATTCAAAAGCAGAGACATTACTTTGCCGACTAAGGTCCGTCTAGTCAAGGCTATGGTTTTTCCTGTGGTCATGTATGGATGTGAGAGTTGGACTGTGAAGAAGGCTGAGCGCCGAAGAATTGATGCTTTTGAACTGTGGTGTTGGAGAAGACTCTTGAGAGTCCCTTGGACTGCAAGGAGATCCAACCAGTCCATTCTGAAGGAGATCAACCCTGGGATTTCTTTGGAAGGAATGATGCTAAAACTGAAGCTCCAGTACTTTGGGCACCTCATGCGAAGAGTTGACTCATTGGAAAAGACGCTGATGCTGGGAGGGATTGGGGGCAGGAGGAGAAGGGGACGACCGAGGATGAGATGGCTGGATGGCATCACAGACTCAATGGACATGAGTCTGAGTGAACTCCGGGAGTTGGTGATGGACAGGGAGGCCTGGCGTGCTGCAATTCATGGGGTCGCAAACAGTCGGACACGACTGCGCGACTGAACTGAACTGAACTGATGGGATCAGATGCCATGATCTTAGTTTTCTGAATGTTGAGCTTTAAGCCAATGTTTCCACTCTCCTCTATAATATGCCACATATTATTGGGCTGGTCGAAAATTTTGCTCGTATTTTCTGTAAGATGTTACAGGAAAGCCCAAATGAACTTTTTGGCCAGCCCAATATTTTAGGTTTTGGATCAGTAATATTGACCTGCATTATCCTCATGAGTCTAGTAAGGGACATCAATAAGTTAAATGAAAACCTAAGAGTAAATGATGTCAGAACAGCAAATTAGTGGTAAACCTAAAATAGTTTTCAGCCTTTCTGTCTTGATGTATAATAACACAACTCTGAGCAAATGATCACTTGACTGAAGCCCGAGAGGATGTGGCGTCAGCAACAAAAGCCATCTTCAGTGCCTGCTACACAAGGCAAACTAAAGAAAAACTTCATATTTCCCAGTCAAGACCATGCTGCCACTTTATAAGGATCTCCACTGATCTGCCTCTTTCAAACATGTCTACTATTCAACCTTGTAATCAAGGTCTTCATGAATGCAAAGTGATAAGATAAGGTGGACAGGACAGGAAATGGTAGGAAAGTAGCAACTCAGCTTCCATTTCAGGCAGTGTAGTTTCAGAGACAAATATTCTAACCATTCTGCTATGCTGCATCAAAGAGGCCCTTAATAAAGAGAAAGTACAATTCACAAAAGAAAGAACAAAATTCACCTGAGTGAAAAGTATCAACTTAAAGATAATATAAAATAATATGAACAAATAACAGGATACAAATAGTTATTTGCAATGCATACACAGTTAGGAAACAGTGTTCAGAACAGATTAAAATGTCCACTAATGGGAGTTCCCTGGTGGTTCAGTCATTAGAATTTGGTGCTTTCACTGCTGTGATCTAGGTTCAATCACTGATCTAGAAACTAAGATCCTACAAGATGCAAGACCCATGGGCAAAAGAAACAAAAAGCCCACATGTGAGTTAGAAAATATGAGCCAAACATGTGAACAAACAAAAATGTAGAAAACATTTTTGGTCCCAATAGGGAAAAAAAAAAAAAAGAGAGAGAGAGAGAGAGAGAGACAGCGCTTAATTTCAAGTAGCAACCAAAAGCATCACCTACTAAAGTAACAACAGAATACCATTTCATACTTCTCAAATTGGTGAGGAAAAAGGACTGACCTAATGAAGTGATGATAGTGTAAACTTCTGGAAGCAACTGAGTTGCTACAACCACTTAAGAACAATTTGGCAACAGATCAGTAATTTTTAAAAGGGACATAATTTACTACTCAACAATATCATTTTTAAGTATATAACCTATAGAAACTATTGTTGTGTCCCAGAAGACTATTTGAGAATGCTTACATCAGCATTTGTGACATTGTGTTATAAACAACCCAAACACCCATCAGTAGAAGAAGAGATAATTAAGATGGGATGCAGTGGAATTTAAATGAAAAGCCATATGGATGTGATTCAACATGGACAGAGGACAAAAACATAATTCTGAGTGGAAAAGTTACCCTGCAGATTATTAGAGCATAGTATAATTTCTGAATATTTTAAATATTCAATATTATACATATGTATATAAAAATTATCTAGAAAACAGAAAATTATTTCCCAGAAGTAGAGAAACATGATGTGAAGTTCACCTCTCTAACTCGGAGAGGGTAGGAGAGCAAATGGGCACAGGGTGGGATAAAGGGAATGAACATTATCTGTAATGCTTTGTTTCTTTTACATTAAAAAAACATGAAACAAGACTGACAAAACACAGCCTTTATCGATGTGAAAATCCTAGGGCTATACAGTTTTTATAGTTTTATGTTTTCTGCGTTCCTCAACATTTTAAAAGAAAACTCCATATGCCTGCTACTTCCCATCTCTCCCTCTTGTTCTCTTTCCCTTCCTCTGCTTCATGGTTCCAGATTGGCAGAAGAACAGGAGTAGGGGTTCTGATCCCCACTAGGGTTTAAAGCACTTGTTCTCTTGCCTGGACCATCTTCCACTCTTACCCAACTGTAGTCCTACTCTACAAAGTGGCAAAAAGAAGATTTAAAAAGAGCAACTCACACCACTTAAAATCTTTAAGAGTTGCCCACTGACTTTCAGGTGCAGGTGAAAATCCTGCCTATAAAGATTGGAGGTTTTTTTTTTAACTTAGCTGCTCAGTCTTGTACTAAAGAGCTTTCCCTTTCATTCTCTCTCACTGGTCCCAGTAGCCTTTCTGTCCTTTCAACGTACTACTACCCATCTGGCCCAGACATGTATCACATGGTCAACTTTCTGCTAGGACTGCCCAGCCCTGGCCTTGACTCCCCCAGTCCCACTTATCCCATAGAGCCCTCTCCACACATGGTATCTTCAGGGAAGCTTCCACAACAGATGCCTGGCCCACCTGAGATCAGATGATGTGGTTCAGTGCTCTGGGTGCAATCTTGATTCTTTCAGAACATCACTTAGTCAGGGGGCTTAAATTCTATTGCCCACTGTATCTGCTGATTCGCAGTCATGGCAAACTGTTTTTTATGAGCTATCTGTGAGAATCATCCCCTCTTGCTCCACAAACAAAGCTACCAGATCTTTAATTCACGCTCCTCTCTTTTGTTTCAGTTTGTTTTTTCCTGGCCTCTGAGAGTTTCTTGACTTTTGGAGATGTTCAATCCCACCTATGAAATGTTTCTTACCATATTTCATCCAGTGTTTGGGATATTTTGAAACTGGAGGAATTCTTGTTATCCTACTAAATACTATTACAAGAAATGTAATTTCTCCAACTAAGAATGTAAATATGCTCTTATGTTATTGAAAGTGGGGCCAGGCTATTGGCCACTTGAAGGCCAATAAAGAGGCAAGATTGGTTGGAAAGGAAACCTTCCTTTATTGTGGAGGCTGGCAACCTGGGGCAGGGGACTCCCCCTACTGATAATCAGTGGGCAAGAGCTTTAAAAATGGGAGTTTCAAGGGTATATAGGTGGAGGGAGGAGCTACACTTAGGAACTGCACAGTCAGCTCTGACAGTCATCTTGAAATTGGTCTTATCGGTATCATCTTGATTGCTTTAAGTAGCATTGGTCTTCCCTTTGTGGCTAAGTTGGTAAAGAATCTGTCTGCAACACAGGAGACCTGGGTTCGATCCCTGAATTGGGAAGATCCCCTGGAGAAGGGAAAGGTTACCCACTCAAGTATTCTGGCCTGGAGAATTCCACAGACTGTATAATCCATGGGGTCGCAAAGAATCAGACACAATTGAGCAATTTTCAGTTAAATTAAGTCTTCGGTTCCAGGGTTGGTTTCTCAATTCTTTGAAATAAGTTCCTGGAATTGTGACAGCTTATGTCATGCGAAGAGTTGACTCATTGGAAAAGACTTTGATGCTGGGAGGGATTGGGGGCAGGAGGAGAAGGGGACGACCGAGGATGAGATGGCTGGATGGCATCACTGACTCGAGGGACATGAATCTGAGTGAACTCCAGGAGTTGGTGATGGAAAGAAGGCCTGGCGTGCTGCAATTCATGGGGTCGCAAAGAGTTGGACACGACTGAGCGACTGAACTGAACTGATGACATGGCTACATTGCCTAATTAACGTCTTCTACTTGGTGGGGGTTTCAGTATCTACAGAACAGCTCAAAGAATATAACTCAGAATATTACCAATAGCTGTTGAGGAGGAACTAAATGTCCTGCTGCTGCTGCTGCTGCTAAGTTGCTTCAGTCGTGTCCAACTCTGTGCGACCCCATAGACGGCAGCCCACCAGGCTCCCCCGTCCCTGGGATTCTCCAGGCAAGAACACTGGAGTGGGTTGCCATTTCCTTCTCCAATGCAGGAAAGTGAAAAGTGAAAGTAAAGTCGCTCAGTCGTGTATGACCCTCAGCGACCCCATGGACTGCAGCCTTCCAGGTTCCTCCATCCATGGGATTTTCCAGGCAAGAGTGCTGGAGTGAGGTGCCATTGTCTTCTCCAAAGGTCCTTGACTCTGCTTAATGACTAAACTGTTATTATTATTTGGTTTTGTTTGACTCTTTTTCTTTACTTTTCTCCTCCTCCTCTGATTAAACTTATTCTTTAGCTAAAGTTTTTCTACAGACAAAAGACAGGTTGAGAGGACAGAGGAGCAGGGGAGGAAAGGACCATAGTGCCCTGCTCTGTTTCATTTACTTTCTTATTTAAGAAAACTCATCCATTTCACTATGCTATAATCTCCCTGAGAGAAGGCAAATATATGGGTTTTGACTTGTCACCATTTTTTTTTAACAGCGCTGCCACAGAGTAGGTACTCAAAACACATTTGCTGAATGAATGAACAGATCAGAGCTGGAGGGTAGGGGTTTCCCTTGGAGCACCTTGCTGCAGAGCAGGCTGATAAAACATAACCAATAGGCGATACGACAAATTCCAAGATGTTCAACATTCTCCCAGGCACTGGGAGATGAAAGCCTCAGAGTCTTTGATCACCAGAAAATGTGGCTCCCCCACTAGTCTACTGTCATTAATCTTTAATGCATGTTTCCTCCATCCATCCCACACTTAAGTTTCCATATTCTTCATTAATTCTGACATCAGCAGGCTGAATTCCTCTGAGGCCCAAGGCACTAAAGCTTTCTCTTCAAATACCAAAGGCACGTTTTTTAAAAGACAGGCATAATTTTTGCCTACAAGATTTTGTATAACAATATTACCAATTAGCCTCTTGTACCATCCAAATAAATTGCCTACTAGTCATCACTTTAAGGGATTAATTGACCATGCAAATACTGAGAGGCATAAAATTCTGCTGCCAAACAGAGACCTAGTTAAGGCCTTTTAAGTGTTCCTCCTTGGGAGTGAACTCCTTATATTTTAATCATATTGTATCATTTGAGTGAAACAAAGTCCACTTAAGTTTTCTGTCCATAGGATGACCCTCAATTTATTTGTCCTTTGCCATTTGGGATTAGCCTTTCTTCAAACAGTTCACACAAAGCAAGTAGGATGTTAGAAGGTAAATGTTAGAACTCCAGCCTGTTTTCCATATCTCTCCTTGAACCTGGGGGAGACCAACCATGGCAGAATCCCACCTGAATTATCTGAGCTATGGATAGAGTCAGAGTGTTGGTAATGGAAACCATATTCCTTAAATATCCTCTAATTCTAAAGAAACATTAGGGAAGTGTATAAGGCAGCGTCGCTTAGGTAGAGTCCCAGCAGGAAATAAATGGCACAAATAGAAAAATGAAGAGAGTTAAATAAAGGGACTATTTACAAATGGTATAAGAAAACCATTAAAGGCTATACTAGTGCTCTGATGTTAGTGCCAACAGAGCTGTCCCCTCTGCTTAGCTGAAAGGAGCTGGGAGAGGGTGCAGTTATGGGAACTTGGACAAAAAAAGACATATGGAGAGGACCGCCTCCCAAAGAGCTGTGATCTTTGGTCAAAGCGACAGCCAGTCCAAAGTTATCCCTTAAGGAGACAGCCAAGGAAATACAATGTCCCAGCCTCGCCCTTCTTCCCTCTTCCCATATCCTGGCAGGACTTCCCACTGGCTGCTCCCACAGGAAGGCAGAAAGTAAAGGAGTTCACCAAGACTGTCCACAGACCTTGGCCTCTTGAAAGCAGAACAGAGCATGTTTACAAAAAAAAAAATTGAAAAGTTGAGTATACATCTGGAGGGTAAAACAGAAGATATCCAATACAGCAGGGACCAGAGGCACCTAGGAAGGACTCACAAAAACACAGATTCCAGAAACTCCACTCTCCCTGAATCAAATCGTAGCAAAGTTCATAGGCAGATGAATTTTGGGTAAACTGTATAGGCTATTATGATGCACACCTGTCATTAAGATTACAAAGCATTTTTAATTTAAAACCCTGATATTAACTTTCATTTTATAATTCTTATTATTCTAGAAAAATTAAAAATCTTGGTGTTGCAAATTTGGCTTTGTATAACATCATTTTTTATTGATTATCCAAAGAGAAGGTGATATTAAGGAACCTAGTCTTTTAACTTGGGTACAGAAATCCACCCTGTTCACACTGATATTGTTGTAAATGCTTGTTTGTTGGTAAATAGCCACTATCCTCAGCTCCCAAGAATCCAACGTCTACCCTGGCTGCCCAGAACCTCCTCAGTCCAGCAACTAAAGCATTAACACTTCAATAGACTAATACTCCAACATGTAGCATGACTAGATATTTTGAATATCACATTTCAGTTTTCAACAGATTTGTTCTGCTTTTCAACCAACTTTCCCTTTTATTCAGGAATTCTAAATTTTCAAATTTGGTAAATCTCTAGAGGAATGGGGTTTTTTGAGAATTTTTAAAATTTTTATGCAGTTCAAATCAGAGTGCATGGTTCATTTTATATTGAAGACTATTTGGAAGAATAGTTGATTTACTATTTTGTATTAGTTTCTGGTATACAGCAAAGTGATTCAGTTATACAAATATGTATATCTATGCTTCTTCATATTCTTTTTATTATGGTGCCATTACAGGATATTGAATATAGTTCCCTGTGCTATACAATAGACTCTTGCTGTTTGTTCACTCTATATATAATATTTTGCATTAGCAGAAATATTAATGAACCCAGAAGCCAAACACTATTATCAAAGAGACAGAGGGCTCTACGAGTCAATCAGCTGGATGGTTTGCCACCAAATTAACAGTGGTGAATTATACATTTTTTCCTCTATATCAGTTTTCAACTTCAAAATCCAATAACTCTTTATCTTGAGTCCAAGAATAATCAGAGGAGCATAAGCCTAAGAAAATGGCATTAGCGATCAGAATCCTGTGTTCATATTCTTCTCTGTCACAATCAGCTGGTTGATCTTGGTCAAGTTATTTAAACTCTAGGTCTCAGTTTCCCTGTTACTTAAAAATCAAAAACAAACAAAGAAACAAAAGTCCTACTCATAATGTTTCTGGTCAAAATACCGTTATTCAAAACAGACCTCGTTTTTAATCAGTGAGGAAGAACAAAGAAAAGAAGAAAACAAGAAAGATAAAATGAGCAGAAAAAAATAGTGTTAACACATTCTAATGTATAGTCATATAAATAATGACACCTCCCATGTATCAAGCTATTATGTCACTAAGCACATAGCAGTGGTATTGCAAACATGTAATTTTCACCCAAGTCCTGGTAGGTAGTATTCTTAAATTCACTGCACCAAAGGAGAAATTAAGCTCTGAAAACAATATATTTAAGAGCACCCAATAACAGTCCAACAACTTCCTGCACTCTCAAGAGACACTCTGAACTGCTACCCATAATAATAAAACCATCAATGTACAGTCAGTCGCTCAGTCATGTCCAACTCTTTGCGACCCCATGAATCACAGCACGCCAGGCCTCCCTGTCCATCACCAACTCCCGGAGTTCACTCAGACTCACGTCTATCGAGTCAGTGATGCCATCCAGCCATCTCATCCTCTGTCGTTCCCTTCTCCTCCTGCCCCCAATCCCTCCCAGCATCAGAGTCTTTTCCAATGAGTCAACTCTTCACATGAGGTGGCCAAAGTACTGGAGTTTCAGCTTTAGCATCATTCCTTCCAAAGAAATTCCAGGGCTGATCTCCAGAATGGCTGGTTGGATCTCCTTGCAGAAACAAGATATTTAAAATTGCTTGCCAATCAATCATTTACATCTTACTCCAGTAAAACAAAAAGGAGTATTGGTTTTTAATGAGAGACTCTTTTGAGACTAATATTGAAAAAGGTACATTTTCTGAAGACCTCTGTGTTTACCTGCTGCTACTGCTGCTACTAAGTTGCTTCAGTCATGTCCGACTCTGTGCAACCTCATAGATGGCAGCCCACCAGGCTCCCCCATCCCTGGGATTCTCCAGGCAAGAACACTGGAGTTGCCATTTCCTTCTCCAATGCATGTAAGTGAAAAGTGAAAGGGAAGTCACTCAGTCGTGTCTGACTCCCAGCGACCCCATGGACTGCAGCCTACCAGGCTCCTCCATCCATGGGATTTTCCAGGCAAAGAGTACTGGAGTAGGGTGCCATTGCCTTCTCCACTGTATTTACCTGGATGGGCTAAATTCTAAAATTTTAATACGTCAGAAAGAGTCAATCTTGTAAGTAATTTAGAGACTTGTTCTAAAAAAATGAATAAATAAACAAAAAAACTATTGATTTCTGTTCCTGCAAGAGTTTGTTTACATGTTTATTAACAGGATCAACATCAAAGTAACTCATGTCTCAGAAACTTTAGTTGTAGTTGTAGCAAGCAGTTTTTCAGGAGACTGAAGGTGTAATCACATGATTTTAGGTCCTTCCAACTCTTCCTTCACAACAGTAGGTAAATGATTTGATCTTCAATCCCCCATCACATCTTGGAAAATGACCTCATGGGATCTAATAATGAGGTGACAATGAGGTGTCACAATGGTGACAAGAATAAAAGGCAGTTCATTGACTCTCAAGAATAGAATAAGAGGAATATTTTTTAAAACCAGTCTTTTTCTGTTTATGAAAATACACTGACTTTGTTTCCTATATTTTAGAATTTGTAGAAAATGTATCACAAAGACCCATTTTCATCTAACACAGGGCTCTAGAGTCCCCAGGAGCTCTTGCCTCCCAGTCTTAGGAAGTACCACAAGAGCAGCACAAAGGCCATGTTATCACTGCCCTGCTCTTCCAGGAGGTGTAGGCATTCTTCTGAGCTGGTAATTCTAGTGATGGCTGCTGGTTAGAAAAGCAGGAACTGGAGCTTCACTTCAAACTCCTGAATAAAAAACTTGGGATTTTTAATAAGTTCTTCAGGTGATTCTGATTTAGGCCCAAGTCCAAGCATGGTTGCTCTACACCAGATGTCTTAGATTTGCCTGATAAGCTGGTGTAATGAATCAGCCTCTGAAAACCCCTCCAAAAGAAATTCTGTCTCAGTGAGTCTCAGATCTTGTTACCAACTGAATTATTTCCCTGTTCCAAAACTTATATGTTGAAACCCTAACTGGCACATCTTCAGAATGACTTTATTTGGATATGTGACTTTAAAGTAGCAATAGTTACTTAAGTGAATGAGGCTGTTAGGGTGCGTCCTGGTTCAACTTGATTGGGAATAGGACACAGAGGGACACCAGGGACAAACGGGCACAGAAAAAAGAACTTGTGAAAAGGCAACAGGAAGGCAGCCATCTGCAAGACAAAGAGAGAAGCCTCAGAAGAAGCCTAACCCTGCCAACCTTCGTCTTGGACTTCCAGCCTTGAGAACGGTGAGAAATAAATTTCTGTTGTTTAAACCAGCCAGTCTGTGGTATTTTGTTATAGCAAAGTATCTGTATTTTCAATCACCACCACAGATATTTCTTCTAACCAGCAAGCTTGGGAAACTCTATCCTTCACACTTTCCACTCAGATGCAGTCCTCAAAATAGCAGTCTTGACACGCATCCACTGAATCAAATTTCATAGTTTAACAAAATTCCCAGGTGATTTACATCCCCAGTAAACACTGCCATGTACCACAGCCTAGGATTACCAACTCTAGCAAATAACTATTTACAATAGTTGGGATATACTCATCCATACATATATAGGTAGTCATATTTATACTAAAAAATTAATTATTTTTACTGGAAATTCAAGTTTACCTGGGCATCTTATATTTACCGGAAGAAACCAGAAAGAAACCAGATACGTTTACTAGAATTTCAAGGAAAGGTATCCAAAGACTCAATTTTGTTTTCTGAAAGCAGACTTTAGGACTGTACGTTTCTTATCCCGAAACTGACTAATATAACAGCACTCAAAAAGACGGACATTTCCATTCATTAGTTAAAAAAAACAGCAAATCTCAATGATTTTGTCTAATCTTAAGTTACTGAAATTTCTCACTGGAAACATCTATATCAATCTTTGCCCTTAAAGCCAACAGCTTGTTTTTGGAAGGCAGCCCTGAGTTCAGAGCTCCTTATGACCCAAGCGGTCTCCAAAACATCACGTGATTATATCTTGTGGGGATGCCATATCTTTCAAGGAAGTTCATTTATTTTGTTTTGTTTTTAAATCACAAAATGTTAGCACTGGAAATTTTCTTATGAAGTTGTGAGCTTAAAAATTTGTTTAAATAAATTTATGAGCCTAACCTCTAGGTACAGTGATAGTAATCCTAACAATTAGTATTTATAGAGCAGTTACAAAACATCAGAGAACTTTACAAACATTTTTTCAAACTCCCAAAAGAGTAGATATGACCTCATTTTCATAGCAATAACACAGCTAACATTAGTGATTATTTACTATATGCTGGGCACTGTGCCAAAGTGATTTACTATATTACATTGTCTATCCTTAAACTAATTCTCTAACATAGATATTATTTGCCCCATTGTGCAGATAAGGCAAGTTATTTTCCCAACATTCAGAGACCTGATAAACAACTGAGCTGAGATTCAAACACAGGCAAAATATGTCCAAAGCTCTCACTGCAAATTACTGACATCATATCATCTGATACAGGAAGTATCTCACATTCAAGAATTGAATCTATTTCCCTGATGTCAGAACTGAACAATTGAACCCATGCCTGTGCTTTTAAATACCATTTTTATGTAAACAAACTAGAAGCCTTAAATGGCTGAAGGAGCCGAGTATGGGGTGTTTCAATGAGCAGTGCTAGGAGTCTTCCCTGAAAAGCTTCAGTTCAAAGATTTCCCCACTATATCAATATGGCAGATGGACAGGAGAAAACAAACACAGCAAGGTCACCTGGCAATCCACAGTTGCCATGATTGATCAACTGGATCTCTAGTTGGCGGTACTGTTTGGAAAAAGCAGAACCGGACCAGGAGGAAAAATCACAAAAGGACACAGAGAAGTACGTCATCAGTGCCTGGGTTCAAGGGCTAACTTTTGCAGAGTATTGGAGTATCCCTACTGAACATATTTACTCATTCAGTAAGCACACACTGAATGCTCTCTATTCACCAAGCATTCATCTACTCTTTACTAGTCGACCTCAGTTTCAATAAAAGCATAGTTCAGACATACCTCTGACCACAATGGGAAATATTCCCTGCACATCAACAACAGTAGTAACAACCTCTTACCTTAAGAATTTCTGAATTTATAATTCAGTAAGAGGTACTTTTTAATTTAAGTTTTACACCACCATATTCCACACGTATTATTATATCTTGGCTCTACTGCCTACTAACAGCGTGGATCTTGGGCAATTTACTTAACTTCTCTGAGCCTCAATTTCCTCATAAATAAAACATGGGTATAAAGAATATCTAGCTGATATGGTAACTGGTGGGATTGAGTTAGTCAATGTGTCTAAAGTAGAAGGAAGGGTATCTGGCACACAGTAATTGCTATAAAGTGTTGCCTATTTCAGACAAGCAAATTGAGGTTCCCAGATAAGCATTTCTTCAAGCATGGTCCTGGACCACCTGAGTCAAAATCCCTTAGGATGCCCATGCAGAAAAGCAGACTCCTGGGCTTATCTAACTGTATCAAAATGTCAGCTGGTTATCATGAGCCCTCTTTGTCCTCCAGGTGATTCTTATGTACGTGAATGTTTGAGAAGTTCTATCTTGCAGGATAAGAAGGCTGTCTTTGCCACTCGACAGTACATACAGCAGACAGGTCCATTAGAAAGGGCTCAATCCCTTGCACATATCAAAGTGCCAAAGAGAATGGAATTTTAAGTGGTTTTTCCAAGGAAACATGTTACCCTAGTAACAAGCAGAACCAGGATTTTGATGTACATTTGTGACTGTTTAGGTCTGCTCTCAGCCACCCTACCAGCAGGAACAGAAATGTACCCAAGAGAGACTTACCTGCCTCTGAATTTGGAGTCAAATGAAATCTCTCAGAATATCTTGTTCTGTGTCGGACTTCAGGCCACCTTGTCCAATAAACCGGAGTGTCATTTCTGGAGCTAATTTAGAGTGGTTCTCTTACTCTAAGGAAGGTTTGGTGAAGAGCAAAACCTCTGTCAGGATTCCCAATGGCTCAGTAGTAAAGAATCCACCTGCCAATGCAGGAGATGCAGGAAACTCGGGTTTGATCCCTGGGCCAGGAAGATCCCTGGAGTAGGAAATGGCAACCCACTCCAGCATGCTAGCCTGGAGAAGCCCATGGACAGAGGAGCCTGGCAGGCTACAGTCCATGGGGTCACAAAGAATAGGACATGACTGAGCAACTGAGCGTGCGCGCGCGCACACACACACACACACACACACACACACACACACACACAACTTCTGTCAGTAGCTAGCTAGTGTGAGGCTGCTCTATAGCACAGGGTGTTCCAAGCTCTGGGATGACCTAGAGAGGAGGAATGGAGAAGAAGCGTGAGAGGGAGGTCCCAGGCGAAGGGCACTGTACAGCAGAAACTAGCATAACATTGTGAAGCAACTATATTGCAATACAAATAAAATAAGCACACCCCTGAATCTCTGCTGGAAGGGTGAGACCTCCCCAGCAGCCAGCCAAAGTTAACCTTTATATTTCAAAATACTCTGGAGCAGTCCATACTCGCTCCAGGAGGGCTGTCTACAATCAGGATGACCTTTGGGCCCAATAATGTCACTTCTGAGCATTTTCTTTAAAATAAGGTAGGTTTTGGGGGGATTTTTGTTTTTTGTTTTAATGGTGAGAAGGTGAAAAGATCAACCAGCTCTGGTTCTTCAACAAATCAGCATTAAAAATGGGAAACAAAAGTAAGGAGGGGCTGCTTTAGATGGAAAAATACTTAAGAGACAATAACACCCAAAGGTAATTCGGGTTCATGATTGGGTATTGATTAAAAATATATATATATTGTAAAAGATGTGAAAGACAATTTGGAAAATTCAGAAATTTTAAAATAAATGTGTTAGGTGATTTTAGGATATTATACTTAATTTTCTTATATATAATAATAACAGTCATGCTGGAAAATATTTTTATGAGACACACTAGTATTAGAATAAAATGTCATGATTGATGTGTTTTATTCTTAAACACTCAAAAAAGCATGGATCAATCAAATAAAGCAAACACTAACAGGATAATTACAAGTGCTAGCCATATATCTGTGTGCATTATACAATCCTTCCTAATTTTATTTGGTTTGAAATTCTTCATAGTATAATGTAAGTTTAAAAATACTCTTGAATGGCAATGTTTGGGCCCAACAAATCTACTTCTAGAAATTTGTAAATATTCATTTGTTCATTGAACAAATGTGCCAAATAGTAAGAAAACAGTTAGACAAGTATTTAAGTTTATTGCAGTATTACATGAATAGGTAAAAATTAATTTTTTAAAAGCTACCTATTCAACATTTAGAATCTATTAAACAATCTGTAGTTCATGTGCCTAATGCAGAGGTATGCATCTCATAAAGACAATGATGAAAGTGTCTGTATCCAGAGTCATATGAAAATATGTTCAGGGTGAAATTATGTGAAAAAAAAAGTAGTTACAAAACAGCATGCATGCTGTTCCTGTAAATGAGACCATTTTTATAAAAAGAATGATGTATTTATTTAACAATGAAATTATAAGCTAATGTGCATTGAGAACTTACTTCTTCCAGTCCCTGGGCTGCATTATAGAATTATTTCACAATTACCAGCATTTTCCAGATTGGGACGTTGAAGCATAGAGAACTCTCAAGATCATCCAGTTAAAAGAAAATTTAAATCTGGCGTGTGGGATTTCCAAACCTGGACTTTTTATGCTCTGCTCTGGGGCTCACCAAGCAGACAACAGGACCTAGCCAACACCAGCACATGTACATTGACTCTGGACCTATGGTGGGATGATGGGTAACTGTTTTCCTGTTATGTTTCCCTATAGCTTTTATTTTTTTCCCTATAACATTATTACCTGTCTCCTTTTATGTTTAGGAACAAATCATACAAATGATAGGAAAAAATGCAACAATGAGTAGAATTTTCCTGATCTGGGTCCAGACATTCATCGTCATCTGGCTGGATGATGCAGTCTGCTTATTCTGCTGCAACTCCAGGAGGCTGTTTCCAGTTACCTGCTCTAAATTTCTCCCTCTATTTACTTGTGCCTGGCTTAAACCCAGAGCCCAATCTATTTTTATCAAGCCTTCTTGCCTTGATGAATTTCTCTTGTAGTAATACTTTCCACTTAGTTGCGGATCATATTTTCCAAAAATGACTTGAATAACCTTTCTCATCCTATATGCTTTTTTTTACCTATGTGACTTATATGTGACTTTGCTCCTTCCCCAGCAAGAGTGGTGCTTATACCCCTTCTGTTAAAGGGATCCCTGCTTTGATCATAAGTATGATAAAACTGATTCTATGTGACTTCACAGACTCAATCCATGAAAGATAATACAGCTTCCACTTGATTCTTTCTCTTAGGACACTTGCATCTGAAACCTAGTCAGTCATGCTGTGAGGAAGCCTGGGTCACTTGAGGCCATGTGTTGATGTTCTAGTTGACAATTCCAGCTAAAATCTTAACCAAGAGCCAGCACATGTGAGTGAGGAAGTCTCTGAGGTGACTCCAGTCACTGCACTATATGACTGCAGTTATGTGAGAAATTCAAGCCACCTTAAGAGAAAGTATCACTGATTCCTTACATTCAACCATCAGCATGTTCTAGTAGTTCCAGCCTCCCAACACATGCAGCACTCCATCACTTCTCCCAGTTCTTCTGGTCCAAGCCCCAGACATCACTCTCTGGAATTAGAGCAATAGTCTCAAAATCCTCCCCTACTCTGCACTCACTAGCACATAAGTCTACTTTCCATACATCTGCAGAAGTGACTCTACAATCATACAACCACATCATGTCACACATATCTTCTCAAAATCCCCAGTGGCTCCTCACTCCACTCTGAGTCCATGCTGAAGCCCTTATAGTAGACAGCCAGCTGTATGTGCATGATCTGGCCTCTGTTACCTCTCCCAATTCTACTCAGCTACTTCGATTCTTCTCTCTTGCTCACTCACCTTCTGCCTGGCTGACCCATCTACTCATCCTCTATCCCCCACCCCCCAACACTTGCTGTTTCCTCCCTGCAAGACTTTTTCTCCAGTCTTCTCTCAGGCTCATGCCTGCTCAACCTTAAAGTCTTTGCTCAGATAGTAGCCTTAACTGAGGCATTCCTGGCCTAGCCTATGAAATTTGCACCATTCTTGTTCCCCAGCACTTCCTATCCACCTCTTATAATTTACTCTCTCTATGGTGTTCATCTCTTAGATGTTCCATATGATCAGTCTGACATTTGTTTGTCTATCTCCACCCACCCCCACTAAAGTATAGCCTTCATGAAGACAGATTTCTGCCAATTTTGTTTATTCCTAGTGTCCCAGATTCAAGAATGGTACCTGGCATATACTGGATGCTCACTAAATATTTTTTGTTCGTGAATGAGTGCCTGAAAAATGGTAAAAGCTTAGAGTGTAGTTATTGGAAATCCCCTGGTGGTCTGGTGGCTAAGACTCTGCATTCCCAGTGCAGGGGGCTTGGATTGGATCCCTGGTCAGGAAACTAGATCCCAGGTGCCACAACTGACAGTTCACAAACCACCACTAAAAATTCCACATGCCACAATGAAGGTCTCGCTCCTGCCCATCAAGATCTTTCCTGCTGCAACTGAGACCTGGCACAGCCAAATAAAAACAAATAAAGTGTATCTATCATCATACTATTAATTGAGGTTAAAAACACGAGTTTTCTGACTCTGTATCTACTGTAGTAGGTTGAATGGGAGCTCCAAAAACAAATATGGCCAAGTCCTAAACCCCAGACATGAAAAGGCAACCTTACGTGGTAAAAAGAATCTTTGTTGAAGTAGGTAAGAATCTCAATATGAGATCAGGAGTCCTTATCAGAAGAGGGGAGGATGATATGAAGAGGGTAGCATATACTAGAGTGGTGCATCCACAAGTCAGGGACCCCACGGTTGCCAAGCAGTCTCCAGAAGCCAGGAGGAAAGGTACAGGATGAAATGTTTCTCAGAGCCTCCAAGGGGAACCCACCCTATAAACATCTTGACCTTAAACTTGTAGCCTCCAGAACTGAGAAATATTAAATATATACTGTAAGTCATCAAGTTTGTGATGATTTCCTAGGGGTGCACTAGGAAAATAATACACCCACTATAACCTGTCTCCCTGGGTGCTTAACTGGTGTGCAGTCTGGCCTAGCAATCTGGACTTGACCTTATTTTGCCGGTACTCTTGCCTAGAAAATCCCATGGACAGAGGAGCCTGGTGGGCTGCAGTCCAGGGGGTCGCTAAGAGTCGGATACAACTGAGCATCTTCACTTTCACTTTTCACTTTCATGCATTGGAGAAGGAAATGGCAACCCACTCCAGTGTTCTTGCCTGGAGAATCCCAGGGACGGTGGAGCCTGGTGGGCTGCTATCTATGGGGTTGCACAGAGTTGGACACGACTGAAGCGACTTAGCAGCAGCAGCAGCAGCAGCAGCAGGTCTCATCATTAACTACAAACCCTTTCCATGTGGACAAGTACAGCTTTTGCTCTAGCATGGGCAATGCTTTCTCTTTCCCTCACCAGCCCAGCCTGGCCCCTGGTTTGGATCCTTCTTAGCTGGCCCTAACCATGATTCTGTGCTGCTGCAAGATACTAATTAGGCCCTTTCGTCCCATCTCTCTGCCTGTATTCCTGTCTCCAGACCTAAGTGGAGTGGGTGAGACACAGCATCCGGAGCCAGAATAATTGCCCTCCTGAGTCCCAGCCTGTCTGTGGAGCTGGCAAGGAATCACCCAGGCTCCATACCTGCTGGTGATCTTACTGCCTCTCAGACCCCATTGGCCAGACTGCATTAGTCAAGTGCTGGAAGTGCCTTAAGTTCCTGTAACTTTTTCCAGCCTGATGTCTGCAATGATGTTTAATTTATATCATAAGAAATAAAAGTGCACTCCTTCCTGCTTAAAATGTTTAGATCAGCAGAGACCTGGCACTGCTCTTCCTGTGCTGTGGAGAGAGAACATCAGGAGGAAGACTTTCTGTCTGAATCCAGAAAGGTTTAACATGTTCCTCCCAACAGGTTTGAGCAGCAGCATCTCAGATTTTCCTAAACCTCTAGATAAATGAATATTCCCCTACACAGACAGGTAGGTAAATTTCAAAACCCCTTTCATCTTAACCTGCAAACAGGGATTGGCAGTGACACAGATTTTAAATGTCTTTTGCTGCTGCTGCTACTGCTGCTAAGTCGTTTCAGTTGTGTCTGACTCTGTGCAACCCCATAGACGGCAGCCTACCAGGCTCCTCCGTGCCTAGGATTCTCCAGGCAAGAATGCTGGAGTGGGTTGCCATTTCCTTTTCCAAAGCGTGAAAGTGAAGTCACTCAGTCATGTCTGACTCTTTGCGACCCCATAGACTGCAGCCTACCAGTCTCCTCTGTCCATGGGAGTTTCCAGGCAAGAGTACTGGAGTGGGTTGCCATTGCCTTTTCCAAAAATGTCTTTTGCTCCCTGTTAATTAAGCTTCTATGGCTTCCTTCCCCAACCCACCCTAATTTATGAAGTCATCTCTCAATCCAGGCAAGAAGAAGTAAGGACATTCACCTTCTTCCCACAATTCTTTACACATTTGCTGAGAGGTAACCTAGTCTTTCATAAAAATAAACAAGCAAAAAACTCATCAAAGGGAGTATCTATCACCTTGAATAGGTGAAGGCTAAGAAAAATACTTTCCTATTTGTGTTGAAGCTTTTTCAGTCCAAAAAAGGAATTCCATTCAATGCAACTAAGATATATTGAGTACTCCCACATACTCTGAAGGTTCAAGAAAGGCCAGCTCATCCTTGCATGAAGGCTTCTGAAGACAAGGATGTTTATCTGTGCTCAATGTACCCCTAGTGCTTTGAATGGTCCAGGCCCATAGTAAGTACTCAATTACTACATGTTGAATGTTGAGTCCTAGGGAAGAAAGTAACCAGAGAGTCTGAGAGAAACTTCAAAAGGTATCCTAAAATTCCAAAGCAGCAAGACCTCTTTGGGATTACCTAGTATACAAATGAATTTTTTTTAATGATCACAATAGCCAGCGCTCCTTGTTGAGTGCCAGTCACTGAGCTAAGCACTTTAAATATACTGCTTTATTTAATCCTTTCACTATTCTCACTGTGGGCTTCTCTGGTGGCTCAGACAGTAAAGAATCTGCCTGCAGTGCAGGAAACCCAGGTTTGATCTCTGGATTGGGAAGATTCCTTATAGATGATAATGGCTGCCCACTCCAGTATTCTTGTCTGGAGAATTCCCTGGATAGAGGAGCTTGGCAGGCTACAGTCCATGGGGTCACAAAGAGTCAGACATGACTGAGTGACTAATACACGCGCACACACACAAACACCACACACACACACATTCTCAATTTACATATGAGGAGATGAAAGATCAGAGAGGGTACATAACTAACCCATAAAGTCACACAGGTGATGAATAGCCAAGTCAGGATCACACCCAGTTCTTTGAAGCCAGGGCCTGTACTCTATAATTCTGTGCTATGTTGTCACTTTTTACAGTTTGGTAAACTGAAGCCAAAAAAGAGGAAAAGGCCACCCTTATTTATAAAACTAAAAACTAAAATAGCTTAAACTTGGCATTACTGGATCTCTAACCTAGTGTTCCTGGTATATCACCACATTCTTTCTTGCCGCTGCTGCTAAGTCGCTTCGGTCGTATCCGACTCTGTGCGACCCCATAGACAGCAGCCCACCAGGCTCCCCCGTCCCTGGGATTTTCCAGGCAAAAACACTGGAGTCAGTTGCCATTGCCTTCTCCGACATTCTCTCTTATCACTATGAAATCAAGAATTTTTAAACTTTAGCATTTCTCAGAAAAAGTGCTTTCTCATCTTGATACTCTTCCTCCTGGTGTTGAGAAAGAAATCTGTCTTGTGCCTTTAAAGAAGAAATTTTTGAAAAATCAAAAAACTCTCTGGGGAAAAGGCAGCATGTTTGATTACCAAAAGAAAAAAGACTTTTATTCACAGAGAAAAAGTTAACCTGTTTCAAATATTAATACAGTGTTTATATACTGCCTTTCTTCCAGGAACTGAAAGAGTTTAATACAGTTCATTAATTTTTAGACTATTTCTGTGAGAGAAGAAAGCAAGCATCATTATCTATATTTTAATACAAGGAAACTGAAGCATAGACTCAACTGGAGAGTAGGGAAATTGAACAAATTCAGATTCTAAACCAAATGTGAAAGACAAGATCATTTTGTCAAGTTATATCTGGGATGTTTGCTGGGTGTGGATCACTCTCTGAGGTATGGTGATCTTTGTTGAGTAGCAAATGTCATGAGAAGCCCTTGGAATCATAGCACTAATCAGTGAAACATGTAATTTATAGCATTTTTCTCGAAGTAGATGTCAAAATAAGTGATTCTCGGGCTTAAGCATGTATTGGAATCACCAGGAGGGAGAAAACACACATCACTGGCCCTCTGCCCCCAGAGCTTCTGATTCAGTAGATTTAGAGTGAGATCACAATTCTGCCCTCCCACAAATCCCAGTACATGGAACACACTTGAGAACCACCAGTCTAGAAAGGTGTGCTTTAGCAGAGGGCCCCACAAGAATTCATCATTTAGACCTAGATGCAAACCTGCAAAGGTTTGAATCCTGGCTCTGCTAATTTGCATAATTATTTCTTTTGCATTTCAGGATTTTTCTTTTGGAAAAAAAAAGTGACATGGAGATGGTGATAATAATAATTTAACACTGTGTGTGGCAGAGAGAGAGCATTTTCAGTAATCGTTGACTAGCCTCATTTTGTCATGACTCAGGTTACAAGTGCTTAGCCATCTTCTTTGATGCACCTCATAACAAGGTATATAAATTAGGAAATATCCCTTCTAAGAAGCTGGGCAGTCTTTAGGGAAATTAAGATCAGGCAGAAATCTTCATTATGAAAATGATCATGAAATTTGTAGGTTCAAAAACTTTGATCAATGGGTACATTGCTTTAGGATATAAACTTCCAAGATGTGTTTTAAAAGTCCCATTAGTAAGGGTAGAGACCCTAATTTTGATACATTTACAAAAAGTTAAGTAATGAATTATCAAATTTTAATGATGCTGGCAAGGATAACCATGTTTGGTGGAGGTATGTTCAGTAATACTTAAGTCTGAATTTTACCAGAAGGGATTTTCCTCCATTGCTAGGTTACAGTTTTTCCTCACCTAGAAGAAAGGATGCTGTGTGCTCACTGAATGATAACTGTATGCTGAAATTATTACCCAAGTCTCCACAATTTTCCCAGAGAAACTGAGATTTAGTACTATGTATTAATATTTATTTTTTTAATTGATTTTTATTTTTTAGTTTGTTTTCCTTTACAATACTGTATCGTTTTGCTATACATTGACATGAATCAGCCATGAGTGTACATGAACTCCTCAAATTGCTTAAAATCTTCATTGCTTGAAAGCATAACAGGGAAATTATTCAAATAATTTATGCTAAGTATGTATCTCAAGTAGTTGATAGTTTTCACATTGTTCCTGGTGTTTTATAAGTACAAACAGGTAATACTGTGTATTTTTGAAAACAATTTGTCGAACAGTGCTACTTCAACATCTCATAAACGTCCGGTTCCACACCTCTCTCGCACTCACATTCTTCTCCAGCCAACAAGGATGGCTGCACGCTCCATTTCAGGGCACCATGAAAATTTTCACATCTTTGCACACAAATTCTCAAAGGAAAGTGCATAAATTGGTTCTAAGTTATTATATACAGAGCTGACATATTAGACTGTAATGGCCTCTAATGAAGGATACTCCAGGTGTTCATACCCATGAGTAGCCCCCTCCCCTTAAACCTGGACCCTCTCTGTACCACCAGAATGTAGCAGAAATGATGATGTGTTTGTCTTAAGAAAGCCTGTGGCTTCGGCTTCTGCCCCTGTCGGGTTAGATCTGACTATCCTAAAACTTCCTTGCTGGGAGAAGTCCAACCTAGTCATGTGGACTGACACACATTGAAGAGAACTGAGGCCCCATCCAGGAGCTCCAGTCAAGCTCCCAGTCAACAGCCAGTAGCGCCTTGCCAGCCACGTGCCTGAGGCCATCTTAGAAGTGGAGCTTCCAGCCCCAGTGGAGCAGCCCAGCTGTGATTTGGGAGCAAATAAATAAAATGGGTTTTGTTTAAGCCATTGAGTATGATGTATTTCATTAAGCGTTAACAGATAAACCAAAAGAGCTAACTTGAAGGATGGCCCAGTCCTGCTCAGCACATAGTGAGTGAAAGTTACTCAGTCATGTCCGACTACTGGAGTTGTGAGCCGTTCCTTTCTCGGGGGGATCTTCCCAACCCAGGGATCGAATCCAGGTCTCCCGCATTGCAGGCAGATTCTTTACTAGCTAAGCCACAAGGGAAGCCCAAGAATGCTGGAGTGAGTAGCCTATCCCTCCTCCAGTGGATCCTTCCAACCCAGGAATTGAACTGGGGTCTTCTGCATTGCAGGTGGATTCTTTACAAACTGAGCTATCTGGGAAACTGCTCAGCATATCTGCTCTGTATAAAACTTTACCTTGATACAGCATTCCCAGTCCATAGTATCTCTTTCTGCTGGTTTGTACAACATATTGATTCCAAATGAGCGATTATGCATACATTAGTTGATCCCAGTTTCTAATAATGTTCTTCTTTTGCTAGTCTATTCTCACTCCTTTGGGTTTGACATTTGTATCAGGAAGAAACCCAAGAGGAACTATTTTGTTATCTGATTCTAATAATCCAATAATCGAGGCCTGGGATTAATTACTTTTCTTATTCATTTTTACCCTGGAAGCACAAGAAAAGAAAACTGAATGGTCAAATATGCAAAGGTCATGACTTAATTAACACAGAGATTTCGAAAACTGCAAGCAGCTCAGTGCATTTGGGGACGATGATAAAAAGAACTGACTCTAGTGTGACCCGTTCCATCCTTCAGCCGTACATCACCTGTCTTGGCAGAGCTACACATTTCTGTAGGTTATAGGGACAACTGTGTACAGCCAAAATTTCTAACATTTCATCTGGAATGCCATTCACTTTCATACCTAGTCTTTCCAAAATGAGAGAAAGCACACAAAATCCAGATGTTTAGACCAGCAAATTGTCAGTAGTAGGAAACAGTAGGAAAATATTTTGTAAAATCTAATTTCATTCTTTTTTAAACCCTGAGGAAATACTTGTGTGTATCCAGTTGTAACAATCAGAGACTTCCTTTAAAAGGATCTTAATTCTCTATGGAACTATTTCTCCAGATTTCACATCCCCTCTAAATCTTTCATCTCTCCAGAGAACCAGGTGGTTACATCAACTGTTTGCTAACTTCATTCTGCAACTAGGGAAACTGAAATATGTATAAGATTTTGTGTTTACCTTTGCAACAGTGGGATTTTTCAAAACTTTTGCAAACAGATACTTTAACCTCATGAAAGGTTTCATGGGAATTGAATACAGAGAGGCATACACATACAAGGGAAATGAACTGCACTGTTTGTATAGCACATTTGTCAGCTGCTGCCTACTGGGAGGTACAGGGAAGGTGGACTCATGCTGGGTAGAGACTCAAACAACTTGCACTTAGACTGCAATTGATTCCATAGCTTCTTGGGCAAATTATTACATATTGGAGCCTCAGTTTTCCCATCTGTAAAAAGAGACTAGAACTACCTCGATATGAAAGAAACAAAGTCAACAAGATGTATAAGAACGCACATTGACATGTGCTCTACATAGAGCTGAAATTGTCACTATTAGTATTATTATAACATTCTATTTTCCCCTAAATTTTAAGGATAGCCACCGTTTGTGGACTATTGATTATGCACTTTTTGAATAGGAACATCTTTTCTTATAATAGTAATTGTATAATCATGGACAAGTTAATTTTCCTCCCCAAGGTTTTGCTTCCTCCCCACCTGATATGAAGAAGTTGTCATGAAGACTGAATGAAAAGACCTCAGAATAAATTCCTAACTACTGTGGCACTCTCCTCTGATGGATGATGATCCGTGATTCTGAGTGCTTCAGCCAGGACTTCCTCACTACAGAAGATTCACCTGCTGTTTTTTCTTTTAGCACCTAGGTCCCCGACATGGAGCAGCTGCTGTTGATGCCCCTACCCTGCCCCATATCCCCTAAGCCCAGCACTGATGTGACTACAGCAAGCAGTTCTTATCACTCTGGTAATCTCCCATCTCTCTTGTGTCTTTACTTTGCCTCCTGGGACTTTCTTTGGTGGTCAGGAGCTCACGTGGCCCGTGTGCTGGGAAAAACCTCAGCCAGCGATGTATAGAAGTTGGTGGCTAAATAGCCCAACTGAGGCTCTTCTTGCCTGCTTTCTAGAAGCGTTCTTAAACAGTAGTCAGGGAGATTGCAACTCATCCGTGTATAGCTGTAATCTGCTCATCAACATTCTTTTTAGTGAACTTTCTCCACCCTCCCCCTCACTTTTCTATTCCTCCCCTTAGGCTACTAGAGATTACTCCCCAAATAAACAAACTAACCAAAACCATGCCTCAGGGTGAGCTTTTGGAAGATCCAAAACCAAGAAACCACTCAAAGCCTGGAGTGGGCAGCCTGATAGACCAAGTTTGTCTTAGCCCATGCTTGAACTTGTAAGGCAGACTGGAAACTTGAGTTCCTGACAGTATCAGCTTCTATAGTGAGAGTAATAACATCAGTTCTACCTTCATGGCATTCTTATTTTCTAAATTTTCTGAGCACCTGAAATCTATTTAGGTATGTGTACTAAAAAGTTTAAAAAATGTCTGCTACCAAATGTTTCTTTTATCACCAGAAGGAAGTACACCTCACTTCATATTTCTCTGGCATGTAAAGATGTTGTGAAAACTTAAACATTGTCTTTATCTCTACTTCTGTGTTTCTAAAAATTTGTTCATGAGCCTCATAGTCCCCCGTCCCCCTCCTGTATTCACTTGAGATTTCTGGGGCCTTTATTATCTGATGTTGTATTCAACTAATCTAATCCAAAGACTAGAAGAACATCAGCCCTCAACTTGCCTCCAATCAAGTTAAGGAGACAATCTTAGGAATAAATAGCTCCAACTGAAGGCAGACCCTAGCTTAGACTCACACATAGCTACAAAAAGCAGGAAACAGGAAAAAAGAATTTGTCTCCAATGAAAGGAGTAGAGAAAGCTTGGGCACTGAGCCATGCACAGACTCTGTGGCATCTCTCAGAGATGGGCAATGTGGCCAGTAAAAGCATAAGAACTAATCTAAAACATGCAAAGGAACTTTTTGGGGCCCTGTAAACCATCTGTAGCTGCAAGAACATTTATATGAGTAACATAGTTTGTCACAGATTTACAGGGACTTCCTCTGGACAACTGTGCCAGGTGGTTTTCCAAGTATTTCTGTGATTAAGGGCAAAGTCAGGGCCAGTTCAAGAAGGGAAGATGGGCTTGTACCAGACAGTGTCGAGGCTCTGGTCAGACAGTTTGTTCAGGAGATTTGCACTGATGGTCATACCCCCATGTCTTGTCTTCATGCTTGGGATAAGGCAGTATTTTGAGGCATAAAGGTAGAGCTGGTTCATCTTGGTGGAGTGGTGTTTTCTCTTTTTTAACAGTCACAGCTTACAAGCACAATGTCAGGGTCTGTTTTCAGATCCCAGTCCTAGTGCATCATCATATATCCCGTCAGTTGGCAGTCCATGCAGATTCTATCCCTACAATGGACCAATACTCATTCTCTCCCAGCCATTGCTAGCTTTATCTCCCTCATTTTAGTGTTATTGGACCACACTTGGACTTTTGCCATCTGATCTCCCTGTGTCTATTACCAGTTTTTTCTTTCCAATCCAGTTTTTTCTGAAGCCTATTTTGAGCGATATAGTGGGGTGATGTGATTAACAGAACAGGCTCTGGTGTAGACAGACTTGGGTTGGTTTTGTAAATTAAAAGAACTAATGGGGGTGATGACCTACACCCAGGGGTTGCAAATAAATTTTTATTGGAATAAATCCACTCTTACTCATTTACATGTCATCTATGACTGTTTTCCTCTACAAGGGCAAAGTTGAGTAGCTATAGCAGAGATTGTACAGTCAACAAAGTCTAAAATATTTACTGTGTGGTAATGATAACAGAAAAATAATCTACAATATAATAATAACAGAAAAAGTTTACAGATTCCTGCTCTATATCACAGAATTGCTGGAAAGACTGTAAAGATACATGCAAATACTATTGTACTTGACACACTGTATATGTTTAGTAAATGCAAGGTATTATTGTTATCATTGCTTTAGTCTCCCTGTTCACTGACCTCCACGCCAGTTCACCCAATTAACCAGTGCTCTCCACACCTTCGGTATTACATAATGACTAACGCTCAGGGCACATGGAAAATGCTCAGTTAGCAGATTGCTCCTCACCACAAAACTATTCTCCTGGAGGGAAGGAACTTGGGAACCACAACGTTTAATCTTTATGCATTCTAGTGTCTTCCATATCTCCATTGTCTACTAGGTAGTTTTGCTTCAATGTCTGATATTCTAACACAATAAATCTCAAAGTATATTCTTTTATCCTCTCTTCCAAATGGGCTTTCCCTCCTGAATCCCAAATTTCTATCAAACCTACTACTACTAATACAGCCTGGAGTTAAGCTTAAAGAGTTAGAGAATGTTAGAACTCATAGAACATAGAATTGTGGGCTTTAAACCTCAAAGAGGATCATGTAGTTAAGCAAGTAGTTTCTTACAAACCACGAAGTTTTGCTGCTTCATTCAGTGCATCTAGTTGTAGCCAAGTTGGATTTATTCTTCTAAGTGTTTCTTTTTCATATCTATACACTTCCATGTGTACTAGTCCCTTTCATGCAAAGATTTATTCCTTTATCCACTTGTTTCATCATTCATTTATTCCTCTGCTATTTACTGAGCATATCATTAAGTGGCATATATTGAAAGAGACACTGGGGATTGAGAGTGAATAAGTCCCAGCATCTTCCCCACAAAGTAATAATAATTATTATGTAACCTAAATTTCCATTTGGAATAATGAAAGCAATTCACTTTTTCTCCTCTATAGCACTTGAATTCAGTTTTGGGGGGACCCCATATGCTTCACGCTGGATAGGATATATCTATTTGTCTCTACTATGAGGAAACAGATCTTCTACTTGTACCATGAGCTTCTCACAGTTCATCTTAAATGTTGCCACTGATGGTTTAGTTTTAGCCATGGTTTTCAAAGAATAAACTATAGATTTCCTGGTGTGCTACACTGCTTCTTTGAATAACACGTCAGGGTGGAAAAAGAATGGAAGCAAGTAGATGGACTTCTCCCTGCAACCACAGTTTCCTTTTACTAGTCATGCTGTATTAACCCCTTATAGTAGTTTGAAGAATGAGGCTCCATAAGTTTTCCAAAAGACATTTTAAAATAACTGAATCTCCTATTTATAATAAAAATCCAGTTTTCATTCCAAATTTCTCAAAAGTAATCAAAATCAATAGGAAAAGTGATAATATAGGGAAGTATACTCAATACTTTATAATAACCTATATGGGAAAAAGGATCTGAAAAAGAATATACATATATATTATTTATACATATATATGATGTATATTCAGGTTATATACATATAAACTGAATCACTGTGCTGTATACCTGAAACTAATACAACATTGTAAACCAACTATACTTCAATAAAAAAAGAAAAATGATAATAAAAGCTCCTTTATGAGTGCTTGCAATATACTTTTAAATCCTCAACAACAGCATGCAGTAGGTATTCTAATTATGTGTATTCAAGAGAATAAGTTTAGGGTCTGAGAGGTGAAGCCACTTTCCCTGAGTCTCATAGGTAGTAAGGCAGAGCCAAGAAACAAATTCCAAGATATCTCTCTCAACACTATTGTCTGTAATTACCCTGCTTTCCTGTCTCCTATAGTCTATAAGGCAATGGCACCCCCCTCCAGTACTCTTGCCTGGAAAATCCCTGGACGGAGGAACCTGGTGGGCTGTAGTCCATGCAGTCGCTAAGAGTCGGGCACGAGCGAGCAACTTCACTTTCACTTTTCACTTTCCTGCATTGAAGAAGGAAATGGCAACCCACTCCAGTGTTCTTGCCTGGAGAATCCCAGACGGGGGAGCCTGATGGGCTGCCATCTATGGGGTCGCACAGAGTCGCACACGACTGAAGCGACTTAACAGTAGCATAGTCTATTATACTGCTTTCCCCCTTTTTACCACTCTGAGTTATTGTTCACTCTTTTTTTTTTAATTTTTTTCTTTTGAAGTAGCAGATTCAACAGTCCTTTGTTTTTCATTTACTTTTTTTAAACTTGCTTATTTGGCTTGGGTTATTGTTGTCATAATAACTTGAGTTATTTGTTTTAATTAAAGACTTCAAATGTATTTGCATGCCTCTCTGGTCCAATCCTTCACCAATTTGCCCCACATATTAATCAAATTAATCCATTCCAAATACAATTTTTAAATTTCTTTTCAATATTTTATTATAGTCTTCTAATACTTTATACTTCCTCCAATGGCATTAATCAAAATGTGTTCCTCAAGATGCTGGTAGATAGTCTACTTAAATAAAAGGGGAAAAAGGACTACTTGGTAACACTTAGCATTTCAGTGCTTTTCTTGGAGGAGAAAGAAAAGAGAGAAGAATCTGGATTAAAAAAAAAAAACTAATTCCATAAAAGAATTTGGGGAAATGTTTTTTGGAAAAAAAATAACTTTCTTCTGAATAAACTAGACGGTTTTGGTTTTATGGCTGAAGTTTTGTGAAGAACAGTTCTGGAATGATCAAACTGAAATGTTACTAGATTTGTTATTTTAAAACCTTAATTAAGAAATCTAAACTATTATGAGTTACAACCTAAACATTTTCTTGGAATACAATAGTTTAGCATCAAAGAGATATGTTTCTGCAATTATTATCCAAATTAATGCTGTAGTCATTCAGTGCAGTAAGAAAAGGATAAGAGGAAAAACATCCTACAAGAAAAAAAATAACTTTAATGTTAAAGATGGCTTCCTCATGAGGGCAATGGTGTTAACCATTAGAAAACTTTAAAATAGTAGTAATTTTGAGACCATGTATTAAAGATGATGAAGCTACAATATGGAAAAGTCAGAGTCCACTTCCCCCACACACTCCTTAGGCTGAAGTGAATGAGAAAGAAACTTTCATTTTATTAAATCACTGAAATGTTGAGGTTGTCTGGCATTGCAGCTAACATTGCTTACCTTTACAGAAACCAAGGTCCAAACATGTAGCAACATATTTAAAGTTCCACAGTGAAATAAGGGCATAGGAATTCACTGCCCAATTCATAGCAATTCTTTCTACCCAGTGATACTGCTCTATTTACAGAAGACTTAATTTTTATGCTCTCTTATTATTAAAAACTAACTTGTAAAAGTTTCCTATTTGTAAGTAATCATTTGTTTCCTTCCATACCTTATCTCAGGTAAATGTAAAAATGTCACTGTACCAACAGGTCATTAAACCAAGTCATTATATCATAAAATTGCAGTGGCAACTACTCCAAAACATTTAAACCAGCTCTGTAACATAGCACATTCAGATAAATTAAGAGACATTACTTAGATTTTCTACTTTTACCCAGTAATGGGAGAGGACAACCTGACATGACAGTCAAAGGGTTCTAAAGTCTTAACAGTAAGAATTTTATGTAATTTAGATAATGCTTTCTCCTCCCTCACACCAATTTTTCTACTCTAAATTTAATTATTTGGCTATTTCTTGCTTTAACAATCCCACAATGTAGGGCATAGTGTCTTTAAACACAGTCCTAAATAGAAACCCTAATAAATCACTGTTCTGTTTTTTTTTTTTTTTATCAGAGCCTTGTGTATTGTATAAATTGGAATGGAAGATAAATGATTCTGCAGAGGGACATTCACCTAAATAGCTTTATCCTCAGTAACAATGACAGTCTCCTACCTGGGCTGTAGGAATATAGTGGAATCTCTAGGGAAGCTGGAAGGGCAATATGTCAGTAAGTGAAGTCAGGCCCTTCCTATTCAATAGCCATGCCTAGACTAATCTTGACCAAGAGTCAAGGATTTCAAGAAGAAAACCAAGCCATGAAGACATTAAGAACCCTTTTCTTACTTCCTTTATTAAGGTAAAGCTAAGATTAGGATAGGGCTTCCCAGGTGGCTCAGTGGTAAAGAACCCACCTGCAATGCGGGAGACACACGTTTGATCCCTGGGTCAGGAAGATCTCTTGGAGGAGGGAGTAACAACCCCACTCGAGTATTCTTGTCTAGAAAACCCCATGGACAGAGGAGCCTGGCAGGTTACAGTCCATAGAGTTGCAAAGAGTTGGACACGACTGAAGGGATGGAGCACAAACACACAAGACTAGGATAAATACTTGGACATTCATATCTACACAGGGTAAAATCAGTAAGCAAAAGGCAAGAGTAAGGACACAAGTGGTCAGATTTTAGGATGGACATGGAGACCAACAGACTTTAGGCCTAAGAGACTATGTAAAGGAGTGAGAAAGATACTCATGTGGACAGAACTTAGGACTTTAACTTTGAAAACTTAGATTCAAAACAACTTTACTATATTTACAAAGCCTATTTCTTCATATATATTATTGGAATATAGAATTGTGTGTTATTGGAGTTTAGCTTATGCAAACTCAAATGTAAGTGCCCAGAGAGGGAAACAATATCTCTCATACAAGAGTTTTGCTATCATTAATGGCAATGACTGTGTGTCGGGGGGACCTAGACCATTGTTGCTGCATTCTGTGTGCCACTCTGGTTCATCACTGTATTCCCAGTGTCTAAAATAATATGTGCCATGTAGGAGGCCATAAAATTTAGGGAAGGAATGGATGGAGGGAAATACAGAAGAAAAGAAAAAGGAATGAAGAAATAGTGAGCATCTTGCTGTGTTGTGTCTCTGTTTTTTGATATGGCATGATCCAAAAGAGAAGTCATCCATTTTACGAATTGTGAGTAGAATAGAGTTGCGGATCACAACAAACTGTGGACAATTCTTCAAGGATGGGAATATCAGACAACCTGACCTGCCTCCTGAGAAATATATATGCAGATCAAGAAGCAACAGTTAGAACCAGACATGGAACAACAGACTGGTTCCAAATTGGGAAAGGAGTACATCAAGACTGTATGCTGTCACCCAGCTTATTAATTTATATGCAGAGTACATCATGCAAAATCCCTGGCTGGATGAAGCACAAGCTGGAATCAAGATTACCGGGAAAAATATCAATAACCTCAGATATGCAGATGACACCACCCTTATGGCAGAAAGTGAAGAGAAACTAAAGAGCCTCTTGATGAAATTGAAAGAGAAGAATGAAGAAGCTGGTTTAAAACTCAACATTCAAAAAACTAAGATCATGGCACCTGGTCCCATCACTTCATGGGAAATAGATGGGAAAACAATGAAAACATTGACAGACTTCATTTTCTTAGGCTCCAAAATCACTGCAGATGGTGACTGCAGCCATGAAATTAAAAGACACTTGCTCCTTGGAAGAATAGCTATGACCAACCTAGACAGTGTATCAAAAAGCAAAGACATTACTTGGCCAACAAAGGTTCAGCTAGTCAAAGCTATGGTTTTTCCAGTAGTTATGTATGGATGTGAGAGTTGGACTATAAAGCTGAGTGAGAAAGAACTGATGCTTTTGAACTGTTGGAGAAGACACTCAAGAATCCCTTGGACTGCAAGGAGATCAAACAAGTTAATCCTAAAGGAAATCAGTCCTGAATATTCATTGGAAGGACTGATGCTGAAGCTGAAACTAATACTTTGGCCACCTGACGCAAAGAACTGACTCATTGGAAGGACCCTGATGCTGGGAAAGATTGAAGGCAGGGGAAGGAGATGACAGAGGATGAAATAGTTAGATGGCATCACCAACTCGATAGACATGAGTCTGTGCAAGTTCCATGAGTTGGTGATGAACAGGGAAGCCTGTCATGCTGCAGTCCATGGGGTAGCAAAGCGTCAGACATGACTGAGCAACTGAGCTGAACGGAACTGAATCAAATAAGAGCAACTCTACTGCAATAATAATCATAACAATGCATGCAAAACCTAAATCATCAGGCTGATATAAGGACACAATAAGATTAAAATATAGAATGGTATTATGCATAATAATGGTATAGTGGGCAAGAATAAAGTCATAATAATTTGTATCATTATCTGATTTCACCTACTAGCATATGCTGCTGTATGGAACTCTGTTATATAACACAACTGCTGTATATAGTTTCTGTAGTTACCTGGCAAAAGAAATTTCTACAGTTGAAATACTGGAGATGATGATATCCCCAAAGGACAGGAAAATTAGCCAAGGAAGAAAATAACTGCTGTTCATTTCATCAACCAACTTAGCCTTGTAGCACTATTGACATTCCCATCTTGTCTCTGTGGGGCTTGTCAATGGAGATGCTCACAAACACTTCAAAGCTGTTGCTACCATCGTGAAGCTTGTAAGCATGTATTCATCACTATTTGTGAGATGTTTGATAATCTAATGACAACTCAGTTGGTCAGTTACTGCTAAAAATCTTGTGGGCTTGGAGTGAAGGGAGCCACCTGTGTTTTCAGACACACCTAAGTTCAAGCTCAGGTTCTCCACTTATTTATCATATGACTTGAACAGATTATTTAGACCCCTCTTTGTTTTTTCTTTCAAATTGCACAATATCATGCCCCTATGTATCTCAAACTTGAGAGGTACTAATAAGAGCTCTTCTGTTCTCATTCTAATGCTCATATTATAGTCCTGTTCTTGAATATGGCATCCCTCTGCCCCCTTCAAATGATTAAGACAAAACCTTAAGCATCATCACTGATGCCTTTCTTACCTTTTATCACTACTAACATCCAAACATGACTAAGGTCGGCAGGTTTTTCATCAAAAATATATTTGGAAATATTTCCAACATGTCAGTAAAACTTTTTTGAACTTCAGTAGCCCCTCCCTAACTTGGTTTATTTTCCTCCCTTACCCCTTGTCATGATGATTTTTTTAAACCTCAAGTCAAAACATGCCACTACATTGCTCAAGTCTTGCATTGACTTTGCCTTTCATCTCCATTAGTATGAAACTCAAATTCCCATACCGTGTTCTACAGAAAGATTTCACATGTAACCATCATCTTCCTCTGTGAGTTCATCTCCTATTCTTTCCCCGTCTTTCACTACTGTCCAGGTAGACTATTCTGTTCGTCACATACATCAGACACTTTCCCAGCCGAGGTTTTTGCCGTTGTTGTCCTTTCTTTTGTCTGCGATGGTCCCCTGGGTGTTTGTCAACCCTCACCCTTCAGGGCTCAGTCACCTCCTCAGGAAAGTTTTCCCTGACAACCTTCACTAAAAGTCTTCTTCTCCTTGTTGATCTCAGTAATCCCAATATTTCCAGAAAGTATCCCAGTTTATAATTTCAATGTTTATCTATTTAATAGTTTTCTTATACAGTAGGAAGTAACTTTCATATGATCAGAGAACTTGTCATGTTTCCATGCTAGTATATGACACATAGAATGTGCTCAATGAATATTTTTAACCAATAGAATGAACAGTGTAAGAGATAGAAAAGGGACGCTGGCTAAGTCATATGTGTTGAAGGCTGGGATTCTCAAAGGTAACTTTAACTATATATAATTATAGAACCTATCTCATAAATTAGATACAATTCTAATGCAATCTTTTCTGGGTAACCTAAGTTATTACACTTATAGAATCTCAATGAGATTAAAATGCATAGCATAGTATCCCAATGTTCATTGCAGCACTGTTAGCCAGGGCATGGAAGCAACCTAGATGCTCATCAGCAGACAAAAGGATAAGAAAGCTGTGGTACATATACACAATGTAGTATTACTCAGCCATTAAAAAGAATGCATTTGAATCAGTTCTAATGAGGTGGATGAAACTGAAGCCTATTATACAGAGTGAAGCAAGCTGGAAAGAAAAACACCAATACAGTATACTAACACATATATATGGAATTTAGAAAGATGGTTAATAATAACCCTGTATGCAAGACAGCAAAAGAGACACAGATGTATAGAACAGTCTTTTGGACCTGTGGGAGAGGGAGAGGGTGGGATGATTTGGGAGAATGGCATTGAAACATGTATAATATCATATAGGATAAGAAAGCTGTGGTACATATACACAATGGAGTATTACTCAGCCATTAAAAAGAATACATTTGAATCAGTTCTAATGAGGTGGATGAAACTGGAGCGTATTATACAGAATGAAGCAAGCTGGAAAGAAAAACACCAATACAGTATACTAACGCATATATATGGAATTTAGAAAGATGGTTAACAATAACCCTGTATGCAAGACAGCAAAAGAGACACAGATGTATAGAACAGTCTTTTGGACTCTGTGGGAGAGGGAGAGGGTGGGATGATTTGGGAGAATGGCATTGAAACATGTATAATATCATATGTGAAACGAATCACCAGTCCAGGTTCAATGCATGATACAGGGTGCTCAGGGCTGGTGCACTGGGATGACCCAGAGGGATGGTATGGGGATGGAGGTGGGAAGGGGGTTTAGGATGGGGAACATGTGTACACCCATGGTGGATTCATGTTGATGTATGGCAAAACAAATACAATATTGTAAAGTAATTAGCATCCAATTAAAATAAGTAAATTTATATTTAAAAAAATGCATAGTGGGCAAATTTTTAAATATTATGCACTCTGTAGATGTTATATGTATTTTATTATTATTGTATTTTGATTCTTGGTATATCCTTTAATGTTAATACTGGTATATTACATAACAGGGGCTTCCAAGGTAGCACTAGTGTTAGAGAATCCACCTCTCGTTGCAGAAGACAGGAGACACAGGTTCAATCTTTGGGTTGGAAAGACCCTCTGGAGGAGGCATGGCAACCCATGTAGCCTGGCAGGCTACAGTCCATAGGGTCACAAAGAGTCAGACACAACTGAAGCAACTTAACACGCACTCATGCTTAAGATCCAGAGTATTTATGTAATAGAACAGTTTTAGAGACAAGGAACAGAAGGTCCATTTCAACTCTGCTTAAATGAATCTCGTTGCAGAAGACAGGAGACACAGGTTCAATCTTTGAGTTGGAAAGACCCTCTGGAGGAGGCATGGCAACCCACTCCAGTATTCTTGCCTAGAGAATCCCATGGAAGAGGAGCCTGGCAGGCTACAGTCCATAGGGTCACAAAGAGTCAGACACAACTGAAGCAACTTAACACGCACTCATGCTTAAGATTCAGAGTATTTATGTAATAGAACAGTTTTAGAGACAAGGAACAGAAGGTCCATTTCAACTCTGCTTAAATGATAAAGAGAATTTATTGGCTCAACATATGAAAAATCCTGCAAATAGGGCAGACTAACCAAGACCCAGAATCTGTTTCTTTGGGATTGTCTTGTCTTTCATTTTTCTCTGTTGACCTCATCTTTGAGCTGGCAGTGAAAAGGCTACCATAATCTGTCATGACATTGTTCACAGCCAAGGGAAGTCATCTTTTTCCATGACTTTCTCTTTTCCAAATGCCCTCAGCAAACATCCCTTCCTGTCTCCTTTGCTTACATGGAGTTAAATGCCATTTTCTGAACCAATTCTTCTGTCTAGAAATGGTTGGCAATCTTATGCCTGAGTCCCTACACCAATTACTATCAAAGACACAGTAAACAAATCAGACTCATTCTGGAGTTGAAAACAGGTTTGCTTCCTCTTCAGCACTGGTGTTACAAGGAGTAAATGTAAAGTGTTGTCGTTGTTGTTTAGTCATATCTGATTTTTTCACAACCTCATGGACTATAGTCTGCCAGGCTCCTCTGTCCCTGGGATTTCCCAGGCAAGAATATAGGAGTGAGTTGCCATTTCCTTCTCTAAGGAATATTTTCAACCTGGGGATTGAATCCTTAACTCCTGCTTGGCAGGCAGATTCTTTATGTAATGTAACTGCAGCACCAGCAAGAGTAAATCAGTCAGGAAAATACCTGAATTCATCCATCTGTGTATGAAAACTAAATGACTGAAAGCAGGTAGAAGAGCATTTGGACAATACCTGGGATATGGAAAAATGCACAATAATATTAACCACTCTTTGGCTGGGATCTTTCTAAATAAAATTCTAAAAATTTCAACAACAAAGAAGTGATGTCAAACCAAGAGAAATTATAAATATAAAGAGAAAACACATATAAAGTATTTTGTAGATTTTTTTACTTGACCTGAGATTAGTTATTATTATGTATTTTCCCTGCTTATTTAACTTATATGCAGAGTACATCATGAGAAACGCTGGGCTGGAAGAATCACAAGCTGGAATCGAGATTGCCGGGAGAAATATCAATAACCTCAGATATGCAGATGACACCACTGTTATGGCAGAAAGTGAAGAGGAACTAAAAAGCCTCTTGATGAAAGTAAAAGAGGAGAGTGAAAAAGTTGGCTTACAGCTCAACATTCAGAAAATGAAGATCATGGCATCCAGTCCCATCACTTCATGGGAAATGGATGGGGAAACAGTGGATAACAGTGTCAGATTTTATTTTTTGGGGCTCCAAAATCACTGCAGATGGTGACTGCAGCCATGAAATTAAAAGATGCTTACGCCTTGGAAGAAAAGTTATTGACCAACCTAGATAGCATATTCAAAAGCAGAGATATTACTTTGCCGACTAAGGTCCGTGTCTAGTCAAGGCTATGGTTTTTCCAGTAGTCATGTATGGATGTGAGAGTTGGACTGTGAAGAAGGCTGAGCGCCAAAGAATTGATGCTTTTGAACTGTGGTGTTGGAGAAGACTCTTGAGAGTCCCTTGGACTGCAAGGAGATCCAACCAGTCCATTCTGAAGGAGATCGGCCCTGGGATTTCTTTGGAAGGAATGATGCTAAAGCTGAAGCTCCAGTACTTTGGCCACCTCATGCGTAGAGTTGATTCATTGGAAAAGACTCTGATGCTGGGAGGGATTGGGGGCAGGAGGAAAAGGGGACGACAGAGGATGAGATGGCTGGATGGCATCACGGACTCAATGGACGTGAGTCTGAGTGAACTCCGGGAGCTGGTGATGGACAAGGAGGCCTGGCGTGCTGCGATTCATGAGGTCACAGAGTTGGACACGACTGAGTAACTGAACTGAACTGATATATTTTCCATTTGGACTTTGGTCAATCAATATGCTTTAATATCTACACTGTGAAAGACATGATTTAAAATGCTGCATATGACATGAAGCCTAAAATATAGTTTTCTCTAGGAGCTTGGAAGCTAACATGTGACATATGTTCTAAGTCAATGTACAATAATATTTTAAGTACTCAATAAGTTGAGTTATATCAACATGCAAAAATAATATATGTTAAATACTAATATTTGAACGAATGTAAAATTGTATATATCATATATTAATGTAATAACAAAAGTACTAAATTAGTGATTGACCACAGCAGCGTTTAAGAGCCTGGACACTAACTAGACCCATGCAAAATAGTGTTTGGATCCTAACTCTTGTATTAGTATCTGGGATGAGTACTCCTTCCCTAGCTTTAGTCCTCTCACCTGTAAAATGTACCTATTTCACTGGGTTGTTGCAAGGGTTGAATTAAAAGAGTTGATCCAAATGAGTGATGTCACTACATCTGACACATGGTGAGTGCTCCATAAAAGACAGTTACTCTTAGAACCACCATCTTTGTTAAGATTAGGTTTTATAGAATTCTGGAAAAAGAAATCAGTTGAAATAGATAGCATTTGCTCTTAGTCTTAAAGGAAGTGTAGGATTCAAACAGGAGATGAGATAGCTGGCCATGCAATCACCAGTCACACTTGGGAATTTGGTAAATAGCCCGAACTGTCTAGGAGGTGGAAACCCAAGTAACAACAGATTGTATTTGTACAACATCATCTCACAATCTTTCATTTTTACATTTAAATAGCTATTATCTCCCATCGCTCTCTTTCACAACTCAATTCAATTCACATCTGCTTTCTTTTTAACAAACATGGAAACTGAGATCGGTAATTAAGTACCTCAAATCCTTTTTCAGAATGAGGTATGTCCCAAGAGGGAAGAGACCTATTAGTATTAGCTATTGAAATTTAAGGTAATGATAACCCTGTATGCAAGACAGCAAAAGAGACACAGATGTATAGAACGAACTTTTGGACTCTGTGGGAGAGGGAGAGAGTGGGATGATTTGTGGCATTGAAACATGTATACTATCATGTAAAAATGAATCCCAGTCTATGTTCGATACAGGATACAGGATGCTTGGGGCTTGTGCAGGGGGATGATCCTAGAGAGATGATATGGGGTGGGAGGTGGGAGTGGGGCTCAGGATTGGGAACTCATGTACGCCCGTGGCTGATTCATGTCAATGTATGGCAAAACCAATACAGTATTGTAAAGCAAAATAAAGTAAAAATTAAAAAAAAAAAAAAAAAAAGAACGGACCACAGTGCCTAACACTCTCACTCCCCAGCTGCCGGGGCAGCAGGCCCAAGAAGAGGGTCACCCCCTACTTCCTCCACGCCGCCAGCGCCTCTAATGGATCGAGCGTGGGCAGTCGGCCGTCCTCGCTGCTGACTGGGCCGGTGGGTTGGGCCACCGGTGATCGCTTTCCCCCTTCCTCACTTCTTGGGTTTCAGCCGCGCCCCGCACCCCGCACCGGGCATGCCCAGCTCCTTGTGATTGCTTCTGGGCTTCCCTGGTGGCTCAGCTGCTAAAGAATCCGCAATGCGGGAGACCTGGGTTACATCCCTGGGTTGGGAAGATCCTCTGGAGAAGGGAACGACTACCCATTCCAATATTCTGGCTTGGAGAATTCCATGGACTGTACAATCCATGGGGTCGCAAAGAGTCGGACACCGCTGAGCGACTTTCACTTCACTTCACTTCTCATGAATAATTATTGAATGGCGATAATGGGGTAAAAATAAATATGCTAATAAACTGACTTGCTTAGAGTTGTCTAGCTAGTAAACAGCAGGGATGAAACTGGACAAGAACTAGTGCTTCCTAGTTTCAGATTTTTTTTTAATGTTTCCTATGACACTTCAGTCTCTCCACATAAAAGACTTAGGAGAGAGGAGATTGGAAGGAGCATCTCTGGAGAGTGCGGTGATCAGAAGTTCAGGTGAACAGAAGTTCAGGTGAACACATAGGAATTGGTCCATTATTTACTAAGGGTCATCACAGTGTAGTGGGGCAGTGCACGGGTCAGGTTAAAAGCTCAGTTCCTCCTCTTATGTGAATTTGAATTTGTTTAACCTTTCTGTATCTCATTTCCCTCAGCCATAAAAAGGGGATAAATGATAGCTTTTATCTCATAGACTGATAATGATTAAAGGAAACAATGCGTGTACACTAAATGTACACTGAACTGCTTAGAACATAGAAAGCATTCAGTAAATGTTAGCAATCATTATGGAGAAAGAGGCAAAAACCTATCTTTTAGAATATTTGCTTTCTAACTCTGGCCCCTAACTCTGGCCCTTTGCATCTGAGTGCATGCAACTCACGGTTCTGTTGTTCCCTTGTCAAGGCCTTTGATGTTTGTTTTTCCAGCTGCAAGAAGAGTGCTCTTAAAGTATGGAAATCACTGAAATCACTCCAGGGAAGCAATCACTTCCCTCACCAAACATGATTCAAACCAAGGAAAATGGCCAGTATTCCATTTCCATGAGTCTGACACTTGGGACTGACTACACAATGTGTGGAACCCAGTGCAAAATGAAAATGCGGCGCTTCTTGTTCAAAATGTATTAAGAATTTAAAGACAGCAACACAGCATTAAAGCATGTATGGGGCCCCTCTGAGCCCATGTACGGTTGCACACCCATAAAGCCAGGTCTGCAGATGCTTTAGACTTTCTACTTCTCTTTTTCGTCTTCCTTTGCAGTCATCTTTTCATGATTCTTGCCCCAAACACCTGGCAGAAACTGTTCCTCTTGCCTTTGATCTTGGCATTAAACGTGCTTTGCATTTTGGAATCCAAATGCCTGTATTCAGACTTGAATTCCACCCCTTACTGGCCTGATGTTCACAGGTATGGTGCTTAACTCTCTTCATCTCTCTTTTCTCATGTGAAAATTGAGGATAGCAATAATAGCAAGTTTGCAGACTTATTATGAGGATTGAAAGACCTATTAATTTAAAAGCTTTTAAATAGCATCTAATACAGTGGTTCTCAACCTTGCCTACATATTAGAATCATCCAAAAGCTGTTCAGAAGTAGCATTTCCTGGGTCCCAGCCATGACCAATTAAACCAGAGTCTTTGGGGTAAGGCCAGGACAACTGTAGTTTTAAAAAGCTCCCAAAGATATTTGAATAGACAGGAGGATTGTGAACCACTGGTCTTGTGCATGATGAGTGCTAAAGAATAAATAATAAATGCTATAATAAAAAATAAAATTAAATATAAATAATATAATAATAAATAATAAATGTTGGCCAGTTATTATTACACAGCATGGCTACACAAGGAAGTAAAATGCCCTATATTTCAATTTTTCCCCTGGATCAACTCTGCATTTGACTTCTTTCTCCCACTCTCATGTGCTTTGATCCAGCATGTACCTGCAACCAATATAAATCAATACCAAAGATGTCTTACTGTGCTCCCACTGAGACAAATGTACCTCTGAATACAGGTCTTCCCACTAACCTGGAGATGAGAGGGGAAATGTCAACTCTTCTAACAGGGGTTCTTCCTTTGATATGAAGGCAGTGTATATTCCAAAAGCTCAGCACTATGCGGGTTTCAAGGGGCAGGGAGGCCTTCAGTCAAGTCACCAGAGATCCCTAAATAATGCAAAGCAAAGAGAGACAAGGCAGTGGTGAGAATGTTAATTTCTTAAGCTTGTATTTTTCTCCCATCAGAGTGGATAATCATCTTTTTGCAAATGTCCTTTTGTCGTATTTATGATGGTGACACATCCATTATGAATACAGTAGCTCATTTGCAATATATCTTGACAAATATTGATGTGTTCTAGGCTACATTTAATTCCAAGGTAAATAAAATCATTTGTATTTCTTAGTAACTGAGAAGGATTCTGATCACATGATCACACAAAGCTTAAAATATGAGGGTCCTTTATGAATCATCCTTCACAGTGAATCTACTGATCAGGACCTAGACTGGAGTTGAAGTAGGAGCTGGAAGAGGTCAATTGACTCAATTTGACCTTGAGGTCTAGAAGATCTCAATCTCAAGCTGAGGTTCAGACACATTGTTGGAGGGGAGGTAGCTGTTAGTCACAGATAGTTTCTTCACTGACACCCACTGACCATCTCCTCCACTCAATAATAGGCTTACAGACTCAAGGCTCTTGGGACTCAGAATATGAAAAGTGACTGATAGAGACCGTTAGAGGCCCCAATTCCAGCATCCAAGAGTCAAATACTGGTTATATTCCTGAGACCATAGGTCTAAGAGAAAAGCGCAGATCCTATCCAGAGCTATTTATGCTCTGGTTGGCTTCCTAAATTCTAAATACCTGAAAAGGTAACTCTTAAGCAATATAACAAGATTTTAGATCTTAACAATATCCTTAAGATGTGATGGAAGACCCAGATGAACTTTTTGGCCAACCCGATAGGGGCTTCCCAGGTGGTGCTAGTGGTAAAGAATCCACCTGCTGATGCAGGAGCCTCAAGAGACAGGGGTTCGATCCCTGAGTCAGGAAGATCCCCTGGAGTAGGAAATAGCAACCCACTCCAGTATTTTTGCCTCAAAAATCCCATGGACAGAGGAGCCTGGCAGGCTATAGCTCATGGGGCTGCAAAGAGTAGGACATGACAGAGCACACACACATAACATAGATTCAGAGGATAAAAGAATCATCATAGTCAGTACAGTGTTTTTAATAAATTTTGAAACCATTGTGAGTCCTGAAGTTAATTTAGTAGGTCAAGTCAAACATTTATCTTTATAATAGAATAGATTAGTTTGAAGTAGAATAGATCAAAGTGCTTTCATTTCAGATGTCTATTGTTAGTATTGAGCATTGTTTTCTAGAAAGTTTTGCTTCATTTATCTGTGTTTATGCATGTGTATATTAGGTTTCAATGTAGAATGGAATTTTTCCTGTGGTTTAAGGTCCAAAAGAATGAAATTCACCATATTAATGGACAGTGTCTGTTCAGAGCAGTGTTTACAAATTGGGAATTCACAGGATACATATGATCCATCAGGAGTGAGTGAACTGGGGGCTTTATTGTTATTATTATTATTTAGTTCTATGGTTCACAAAAAGAAGTTGTGAAAAAAATATGAGTTGATAGCCAGCATTTTAAAGTCAGGGCGTTTTTTAAAAAGACATTTTTAGTTTCTCTTCAAATACCAGAATATCTAGAAATAATGAATCGGCATTCCCCCAGCCCAGGAGAGTCCAGGCAAACTGTTTTCCCCAAAATGAAAAATCTGATATGTCGAATGGGTCCATTTGTATAGTATTTTCTATCTCTGGGTCCTTTGACTTGACAATGATTTCTTATCTGCCATATGCTCCTGCCTCAACCTACATTTCTGGCCTTATCCCTCACTCATCTTCTGTTCTAGATGGAAGAATTAGAAACCTAACTTATCCAAGGATATTCCCACCATCCTCTGATTATATGGCACTCTCTCCTCCCCAACCTTCTGTCAATTGAAACTTTTACTGAAGCGCAATTTAAATACATAGTTCCAGTTAGCCTTTCTGTCTTTCTTTGTCTCTGGTTGTCCCCATCTCTGACTTCTGCTTGCTCATTGTACTTCTCTACTGGTCATACAACACTCACAATTCTCTAAAATATATCATCTTAATTTATCATCATCTGTCTCTCTGAATAGGTCATAAGCTCCCAGAATGCAGAAACCATGTCACATTTGTCTCTGCTTTCCCAACCCATTCCTCAGACCAGTGAATTGCATAAAGGAGATACTCAATATTTGTTTGACGAATTAGATTACAAAATACTTCAATATAAGGTTATTCATTACAACATTGTTTGATATAGCAAAAAACTGAAAACAATCCAGTTGTCTATCAGTTAAGGTTGAATAAAGCAGTTATACTACCTTAGAATATTCTGAGGCTATTAAAAATGATTTAGATCTGTATTTGGTGATGTAGAAAGATGTTCAGGACATACTACTAAGTAAGAAATCAATTGACAGAACCATAGAGAGCATTATCCAAATAAGTTTTAAGTAGACACTTGTATGTACCAAATAGATCTGAAAGGATATTCACTCATTCACCTTACAGATGTTTACTGAAAGCCTCCTATGAGTCAAGGACGATTCTAAGATCTGCATATATTAGAATAAACAAAGCAAAATTTCTATGCACATGGAGTAGCATTCTAGTGGGGGAGGAGGCAGAGTGGAGAGACTGTATTTAAGATAGTAATAAGTGCAACAAAGAGAAACAAAACAAGAATATTGAATAAAGAGTGATAGGGATAGTGCAGGGAATATTTCAACATTATATAAAGTAGTTAAGAAACCCTTCTCTGATGAAAAGTTATTTCCCTAAAAGCCTGAAGTAAGACAATAAGTCATGTAGATATCTAAGGGACGAGGATTCCAGGAAGAGGGCACAGCAAGCGTAAGGTCCAAAGTACAAGTGTACTTGGGGTGTGGGATAGAGTAAGTAAGAGGAGAGGAAGTAGGAGGTTAGATAAGCACATCAGTGTGAAACCATTTTATGTAATGCCCCTGTAAGTACTCTTTTCTGAATAGAGTGCAAAGACTGGCAGAAGAGATTGGTAATAGACAGGAGTTCCAAATGGGTAATAGAGAGTTGGGTACATGATATAGAGTTCAAGAGTGAATTCTAGACTGGTTTTATAGATTTGAACTGGTATTTAAATCAGTTTTCTAATCAGGTAAAAATATCTTGAGAAGAAGTGTGGAAGCCAAAGAAGTCTGAGGACTGAGCTATGTATTCTTTTGTTTTTTTACAGAATAGGAGCTTGAGTCCAGCAAAATGTAGAAGGAGGGACCACTGAGCAAAGAGATAAAGGAAAGAGCTACATGAACAAAGCCTAGTGATGAAAGTATGATACCCACAAGGGGAGGAAAAGATAAATTCAGCAAATTCTCCTGAAAGGTTGAATAAGAGCAGGACTGAGAAATGACCATTGAGTTTTGTGACATGAAGATCACTGGTGACCTGAATAAAAGGAATCTTGGGAGAATGACAGGGACAGAAGTCAGTAAATTAGGATCTCAAGAGAGAATGGGAGGCAGGGCTGACAGTGAGTTTATACAACTCTTTCAAAGCCCTTTCAAAATTAAGTAAGAAATATCAGATGAATTGAGACTCATTCTAGAGATCAACTAGCCTCTTCTCCACAAAAATGTCAGTGTCATAAAAATAAAGAAAGGCTGAAGAAATGTTCCAGATTAAAAAGAAACCAAAGAGTCATGTCCACTAAATTCTTTACTTGATTCTTGATTGAAACCTGAATTGGGGGAAAATTGTTATAAGGGACATTACTGAAAAAAAAAAATGACAAAATCTGAATACAGATTTCATTTTAAATTAGGATATTGTATCAGTACTAAATTTCCCCAATTTGATCACAGAAATATAGATATGTAATGGAAGGTCCTTGGTCTCAGGAAATATATCCTGATACACTTAGGCATATGATACATATGATATCACAGAGGCATGTGATACACTTAGGGTATGATAATTGCAACTTTCAATCAAATGATTCAGAAAAAAAATAAACATAAATATATATACACCTATGTGTGGCCTTGGAATACGGAATGAAGCAGGGCAAAGACTAATAGAGTTTTGCCAAGAAAATGCACTGGTCATAGCAAACACCCTCTTCCAACAACACAAGAGAAGACTGACATCACCAGATGGTCAACACCAAAATCAGATTGATTATATTCTTTACAGCCAAAGATGGAGAAGCTCTATACCATCAATGAAAACAAGACAGGAGCTGACTGTGGCTCAGATCATGAACTCCTTATTGCCAAATTCAGATTGAAATTGAACAAAGTAGGGAAAACCACTAGACCATTCAGGTATGACCTAAACCAAATCCCTTATATACAGTGGAAGTGAGAAATAGATTTAAGGGACTAGATCTGATAGAGTGCCTGATGAATGAACTATGGACGGAGGTTCATGACATTGTACAGGAGACAGGGATCAAGACCATCCCCATGGCAAAGAAAGGCAAAAAAGCAAAATGACTATCTGAGGAGTCCTTACAAATAGCTGTGAAATAAGAGAAGCGGAAAACAAAGGAGAAAAGGAAAGATATAAGCGTCTGAATGCAGAGTTCCAAAGAATATCAAGAAGAGATAAGAAAGCCTTTTTCAGCAATCAATGCAAAGAAATAGAGGAAAAAACAGAATGGGAAAGATTAGGATCTCTTCAAGAAAATTAGACATACCAAGGGAACATTTCATGCAAAGATGGGCTCGATAAAAGACAGAAATTGTATGGACCTAACAGAAGCAGAAGATATTAAGAAGAGGTGGCAGGAATACACAGAACTGTACAAAAAATATCTTCACTACCAAGATAATCATGATGCTGTGATCACTCACCTAGAACCAGACATCCTGGAATGTGAAGTCAAGTGGGCCTTAGAAAGCATCACTATGAACAAAGCTAGTGGAGGTGATGGAATTCCAGTTGAGCTATTCCAAATCCTGAAAGATAATGCTGTGAAGGTGCTGCACTCAATGTGCCAGCAAATTTGGAAAACTCAGCAGTGGCCACAGAACTGGAAAAGGTCAGTTTTCATTCCAATCCCAAAGAAAGGCAATGCCAAAGAATGCTCAAACTACCACACAATTTCACTCATCTCACACGCTAGTAAAGTAATGCTCAAAATTCTCCAAGCCAGGCTTCAGCAATACATGAACAATGAACTTCCAGATGTTCAAGCTGGTTTTAGAAAAGGCAGAGGAAAAAGAGATCAAATTTCCAACATCTGCTGGATCATCAAAAAATCAAGAGAGTTCCAGAAAAACATCTATTTCTGCTTTATTAACTATGCCAATGCCTTTGACTGTGTGGATCACAATAAACTGTGGAAAATTCTGAAAGAGATGGGAATACCAGACCACCTGACTTGCCTCTTGAGAAACCTATATGCAGGTCAGGAAGCAACAGTTAGAACTGGACATGGAACAACAGACTGGTACCAAATAGGAAAAGGAGTACATCAAGGCTGTTTATTGTCACCCTGCTTATTTAACTTCTATGCAGTGTACACCATGAGAAACGCTGGGCTGGAAGAAGCACAAGCTGGAACCAAGATTGCCGAGAGAAATATCAGTAACCTCAGATATGCAGATGACACCACCCTTATGGCAGAAAGTGAAGAGGAACTAAAAAGCCTCTTGATGAAAGTGAAAGTGGAGAGTGAAAAACTTGGCTTAAAACTCAACATTCAGAAAACTAAGATCATGGCATCTGGTCCCATGACTTCATGGAAAATAGATGGGGAAACAGTGGAAACAGTGTCAGACTTTATTTTTCTGGCCTCCAAAATCACTGCAGATGGTGACTGCAGCCATGAAATTAAAAGACGCTTACTCCTTGGAAGAAAAATTATGACCAACCTAGATAGTATATTCAAAAGCAGAGACATTACTTTGCTGACTAAGGTCCGTCTAGTCAAGGCTATGGTTTTTACAGTGGTCATGTATGGATGTGAGAGTTGGACTGTGAAGAAAGCTGAGCACTGAAGAGTTGATGCTCTTGAACTGTGGTGTTGGAGAAGACTCTTGAGAGTCCATTGGACTGCAAGGAGATCCAACCAGTCCATTCTGAAGGAGATCAGCCCTGGGATTTCTTTGGAAGGAATGATGCTAAAGCTGAAACTCCAGTACTTTGGCCAGCTCATGTGAAGAGTTGACTCACCCGAAAAGACTTTGATGCTGGGAGGGATTGGGGGCAGGAGGAGAAGGGGATGACAGAGGGTGAGATGGCTGGATGGCATCACAGACTCGATGGACATGAGTCTGAGTGAACTCCGGGAGTTGGTGATGGACAGGAAGGCCTGGCATGCTGTGATTCATGGGATCGCAAAGAGTCGGCCATGACTGAGTGACTGAACTGAAATGAACTGAACTGAACTGATGTGTGTGTGTGTATATATATATATACATGAAATAAATTACATGTATGGGAAATAATAGATTTTATATATGCAGAATGTAGAATATATAATATATATAATATATATATGTAGACAATCTAGGTGAGGGGTACATGAAATTATTCTGTATTATTCTTACAATCTTTCTGTAAATTTGAAATTATTTTGTAATAAAGCATTTTTGAAAATGTTGTAGTGTTTTTTTCTGAGTAATGAATAATGGGTGTTTTTTCTATCTCCTTATCCTATTTTCTTTTTCAACAGCAAAGATTAGTTTTTTTAAAACATAAGTATTTTAATGACATATAAAGTATTCAATAAGACATACAATTAACTTTATCAACCACTCAAAAGGATAGTGTTTTAATGATCTGAGCAAATACTAGCTTCATGAGACATATTTATCAGATTTTTTGAAGTTATAGAACAAGATTTACAACAGATCTCTAACAAAGAGATTATATACCCATATACAATACTTTATGCCCCAATGTTCACTTCTCAAGTAAAAGAAAGTTAATATATATGGATATTGCTTGAAGTATTTTAATGTTACATATAATGATTTGGATTTCTTTTTAAGACTTAAATTATTTCTGTGTTTTATGTACTGGCTTTACCACCACAAAGGAAAAATCTCCAAAAGCAATAACCTCTAGTCTCCCTGAGAAATCACTATAAGGAACCTGTGAAAGAAGGTGCAAGGTTAGAGTAATCATAGAAGGTATGTTTAATCAGATTCTCACCCAGTGGAAGATCTGGTTTAACATCCTACTGCTATCAGAACAAGTTTGCCATTATCACATATCAGATTTGTGGTGGAAACTCAATGGCCACTTGTTGATTCATTGTGAAGAAAGGGAAGAAAGCTTATATTAGAGACAACTTGACTTTGCAAAATCTAGCAAGATTACCACCAACTCTCACCTACTCAGAATATAAAGTGTTGACCATGGTGTTAGGAAACTGAGTGGGATTTTTTTTTAATGTCAATCCCTCTAACAAGAAGAATAAGATAACTTTGTTGACCACAAGCCTTAGAGCACTTTATTGACTTAACAGCCGAGTAAGAAAGAAAAATGAGGGGGTGGGGGAAGGAACTATTTAAGAAGATAGAGTGATAATATTTTGCTATCAAGATTTGTAATTCAATTGAAATAATTTCTTTATGGCAAACCTTTAAAAATTATTATAGAGGTATATTTTAAGAATTAGTATAGGTATTTTTGAAGGTGTTTAATATATATATATGTCTGTACCTGTATCTCAATTTCAGTTTCTGGCAACATGGCAAACCAAATAATCTAACCAGCTCTCAATTAAAGTAAGTTTAAGTATGAATATCTATCTATGTTATTGCTTTGACAAATTGATGAGAAGTTAAGAATGCTTCAGAGACCTAAAGTTAAAGGAAAATGGGAGCACAACATGGTAAGCTGAGGACCAGAGTTCACCTTTACCCTAAGGGCATCTTCTGAGCCCAGACAACCCTGAACTTTACTTTGCATGGCCTCATAGAGAGTGAAGGTATAAGAAAATCTTTCAGAGTGGGAAACCTGCTAGGAGCTTCCACACATTAACCTGAACTAAAAAGTTATACCTTCAGCAGGCAAACTAGAAATAAAACTGTACCTCTCAGGAGTAGAAAATAAAATTAGCCATCTAAACCTTGTGTCTGGATGGAAGCCAGGAGGAAATATTTGTAAATTAAAAAGAACAGAGTACACATATACCAAAAAAAGTTTCCATATAGGATAAACAGGTGAAATATGTAAATATTTAAAAGATACCATTTGCAACAGCACCAACAAATGAATTTAACCAAAGATGCATGAAACCTTAATGACATCAAAAACCTGTGAAACTCTGTTGAAACCACTTAAATAAGAGCTAAGTAAAGATGTACCATGGTTCATAGATGGGAAGATTCAGTACTGTAAAAATGTCACTTCTCCCCCAAATGATCCATATTTTCCATCTGAATAATTTTTACTTTGAAACATGACAAAAAAGATTGTGAAATTTAGAGGACAAAGGCCAAAAATAGTCTAAAGAGCCCTTAACAGGAAATATATACAGGAAATACTTGCCTTACCAGATATCAAGAGTTATAAAATCTAATATTTAAGATATGATTATAGTGGTCCAGGGATAGATCTCAGAATATACTGGTGGAACTGAATGGAGAACTCGGAAATACATCCATACAACTATGGAAGTTCAACTGACAGATTAGTGGGAAGCAGGAATTTTTCTACAATAGTTTTGAAACAAAATTAACCCCTAACTGAAAAATTTCCATAGGAATTAAAGATCTAAACATGAACAGCAAAAGTATAAAAATTTTAGAAGGCAACATAAAAAATGACTTTACCATTCCCTCCACGGAATTCTCCATTTTTTCTGGAGTTGATCTGTAGTAGAGATAGATTTCAATACTCTTGCCTGGAAAATCCCATGGACAGAGGATCCTGGTAGGCTACAGTCCATGGGGTCGCTAGGAGTCAGACACGACTGAGCAACTTCACTTTCACTTTTTAAGTTTCATGCATTGGAGAGGGAAATGGCAACCCACTCCAGTGTTCTTGCCTGGAGAATCCCAAGGACAGAGGAGCCATTGGGCTGCCATCTAGGGGGTCGCTCAGAGCCGGACTCAAGTGACTTAGCAGCAGCAGCAGCAGCAGCAGAGATAAATTTCTTAAATATAGTAGAAGTAGAAAACACAAAGAGAGCTAGGTTCAATTACATTAAAATTAAGAGCATCTGTTCATATAAAACACCATGTGGTAGAAACTGTGAGTACTCCCAAATAACAGGGTGGGAGTATTCTACACTTCCCTACCTCCTTTGGGGCTGCATGATGAGATGCAATTTGGACAGGAGTGACAGAAACCACTTTCAGGTCTCTCACTTAGAAATAACCTACAGAATCTCCAACCTTCCTTCTTTTACTGTGTGTTTCCTAAAGCATAGCTTCAATATCGAGGATCATCTACTAACATAAGCCTTCGTTATTCACTGACGTTCAAAGTCTGTTACCTGTGCATCCTACACTCATGAATGAACACCGTAGAGAAATGACAACTACAAAATGGAGAAACCATTTGCAGTACATCTACTTGACAAAATATGAGCATCCAATATATTTTTAAAGTTCTATGAAATAGTAAAGAAAGTATAAACATATCAATGGAAAAATAGGCAAAAGATTTGAACAGCCTTCTTCATAATGTCAACAACCACATAACAAGATAGCCATTCTCTTTAGTAAATGAGAAAATATACCTCACAATTTTTATTCCCATCAGTAGCACAAAATTTTTTTGAAGTCTGATCCTACCCAGTGTTAACACAAATAGGGAACAATAGAAATTCTTATTCACCGTTAATGGAAGTAAAAATCAATACAACTGCTTTGGAAAGCATCTTAGCATTACATAATAAAGGTTAAGAAGCTCATACTCTTCTACCCAGTAGTTCTGCTCTTGGGTATGTACTCTAAGCCAGTGCTGCTCAATAGAACTAAGATGATGCTGGAAATATTTTATAATCTTACTGTCCAATATAGTAGTCACATGACCCATGTGGGTAACTGAGCACTTAAAATGTGGCAACTGAGACAGCAGAACTGGATGTTTTATTTTAATTCATTCTCAATTTTAATTAGAACACTCACTTGTGCTAATATATTGAAAAGCACAGGCCTAGGCAAAGGAAAAAGAAAAGAAAGTAAGTTGTGGGCCATTTACATTTCTGGGAATAAAGAGTAGAGGCAGTTTTTCTTATTCTTCCTACTAAATGTAACTAAAGTCCTGCTGGGGTTAGGGGAAGATATATGTGTGTGTGTGTGTGTGTATATATATATATATATATATATAAAACACTCTACAAAGTTATATCAATAACCTCAGATATGCAGACGACACCACCCTTATGGCAGAAAGTGAAGAGGAACTAAAGAGCCTCTTGATGAAAGTCAAAGAGGAAAGTGAAAAAGTTGGCTTAAAGCTCAACATTCAGAAAACTAAGATCATGACATCCGGTCGTTCACTTCATTGCAAATAGATGGGGAAACAATGCAAACAGTGACAGACTTAATTTTCTTGGGCTCCAAAATCACTGCAGATGGTGATGGCAGGCATGAAATTAAAAGATGCTTGCTCCTTGGAAGAAAAGTTATGACTAACCTAGACAGCATATTAAAAAGCAGAGACATTACTTTGCCAACAAAGGTCCATCTAGTCAAAACTATGGTTTTTCCAGTAGTGTATGGATGTGAGAGTTGTACTACAAAGAAAACTGAGGCTGAAGAACTGATGCTTTTGAACTGTGGCATTGGAGACTTTTGAGAGTTCCTTGGATGGCAAGGAAATCCAACCAGTGCATCCTAAATGAGATCAGTCCTGAATATTCATTGAAAGGACTGATGCTGAAGTTGAAATTCCAACACCTTGACCACCTGATGTGAAGAACTGACTCATGGGAAAATACCTTGATGCTGGGAAAGATTGAAGGAGGGCAGAGAAGGGGACAACAGAGGATGAGGTGGTTGGATGGCATCACTGACTCAATGGACATGAGTTTGAGTAAACTCCAGGAGTTGGTGATGGACAGGGAAGCCTGGCATACTTCAGTCCATGGGGTCACAAAGAGTTAGACACGACTGACCGACTGAACTGAACTGAGCTGAAAAGACATTTCACCAGAGAAGGTATATAGATGGTAAATAAGCAGATGAAAAGATGTTCAACATCATTTGCCATTATGGAAATAAAAATAGAAACCATCATCTGATTCCACCGTACTCCTATCAGAACGGGTAAAATAAAGCACAGTGACAATACCGGAACCTGGCTAGGATGAGAAGAAACTGAATTATTGAAGCATGCTAGTGGGTATGTAAAATGGAACAGTCACTCTGGAAAACCATTCAGCAGTTTCTTAGACAACTAAATATGTAATTATCATATGATCCAGCAATTGCTTTCCTGGGCATTTAACATAGAGAAATGAAGAACTGGATTTATACCAAAACCTGGACCCAAATGTTCATAGTAGCTTTATTTATAATAGCAAAAAAATGAAAACACCAGATGTTGTTGAACAGGTAAGTGTTTAAACAAACTATGGTACATCCATACCATGGAATAGGCCTTAGCAATAAAAGGAAATCCATTTACAAAAAATTCTTGAAACAAGAAAATTATAGAAATGGGAACTAGATTATGGGTTGCTTTGGGTTAAAGACAGAGGCAAGGTTTGGAGAAAGTGAATATGGCTACCTCTATACTATGGCAAAGCCTTTTACTGTGTGGATCACAATAAATGTGGAAAATTCTGAAAGAGAGGGGCATACCAGACCACCTGACTTGCCTCTTGAGAAACCTATATGCAGGTCAGGAAAAAACAGTTAGAACTGAACATGGAACAAGACTGGTTCCAAATAGGAAAACGAGTACATCAAGGCTGTATATTGTCACCCTGCTTATTTAACTTCTATGCAGAATACATCATGAGAAACACTGGGCTGGAAGAAGCACAAGCTGAAATCAAGATTGCCATGAGAAATATCAATCACCTCAGATATGCAGATGACACCACCATTATGGCAGAAAGTGAAGAGGAACTAAAAAGCCTCTTGATGAAAGTGAAAGCGGAGAGTGAAAAAGTTGGCTTAAAGCTCAAAGTTCAGAAAATTAAGATCATGGCATCTGGTCCATCACTTCATGGGAAATAGATGGGGAAACAGTGGAAACAGTGTCAAACTTTATTTTGGGGGGCTCCAAAATCACTGCAGATGGTGATTGCAGCTACGAAATTAAAAGACACTTACTCCTTGGAGGGAAAGTTATGACCAACCTAGATAGCATACAGGATACAGGATGCTTGGGGCTGGTGCACTGGGATGACCCAGAGAGATGGTACAGGCAAGGAGGTGGGAGGAGGGTTCAAGATTGGGAACATGTATACACCCATGGTGGATTCACGTTGATGTATGGCAAAACCAATGCAATATTGTAAAGTAATTAGCCTCCAATTAAAATAAATAAATTTTAAAAATAAAAATAAATAAATCAGAAGCAGAGACATTACTTTGCCAACAAAGGTCCATCTAGTCAAGGCTATGGTTTTTCCAGTAGTCATGTATGGATTTGAAAGTTGGACTGTGAAGAAAGCTGAGTGCCAAAGAATTGATGCTTTTGAAATGTGGTGTTGGAGAAGACTCTTCAGAGTCCCTTGGACTGCAAGGAAATCCAACCAGTCCATTCGGAAGGAGATCAGTTCTGGGTGTTCATTGGAAGGACCGATGCTAAAGTTGAAACTCCAATACTTTGGCCATCTCATGAGAGAGTTGACTCCTTGGAAAAGACTCTGATGATGGGAGGGATTGGGGTCAGGAGGAGAAGGGGACGACAGAGGATGAGATGGCTGGACGGCATCACCGACTCGATGCACATGAGTTTGGGTGAACTCTGGTAGTTGGTGATGGACAGGGAGGCCTAGCGTGCTGCAATTCATGGGGTCGCAAAGAGTCGGACACGACTGAGCGACTGAACTGAACTGAACTGATGCTCATGGAAATGTTCTGTATCTTTCTTTACTACATCAATGTCAATAGGTACTAGAGTTTTACAAGACTTTACAATTGGGGAAACTGAATAAAGGTTATGTGAGACATCTTTGTATTTTTACAACTTCATATGAGTGTACAATTATTGCAAACCAAACGTTTAATTTTAAAAAATTGGAAAAAACTCAAATATTCATCAACATAAAATGCAGAAATAAATTGTGATATATTCATTTACTCATTGGAATGCAAGCAAAAGCAAAGATGATAAATTCAATAAATGGTGTTAGTGGGATGTTAGTTCCGCAATCAGGGATCGAACTCAATGCTCAGCAGTGAAAGTAACAAGTCTAAACCACCGAACACAAAAGGAATTCCCAAGGGAACTCATAATTTGAGGTTAAAAATGAGAGATCACTTTCTAAATTCATATCATATAATGATGTTGGGCTAGGTCTTAGAACAATGGGCAAAGTAAAAACTTGGTGAAGCTCAAAAGCAGATGAGGGCTTTACTATTTTGAATGGAGAGGACCCAGGAAGGTCTGCCCATCAATCAGATGTACTAGCACTTCAGTATAGGAATGGATATAAGGAAAAGGATGGGCATTTCAGAATACAGCACTCAATGAAGTAAGCACCTACAGAATTCTGTGAATGATGCAAAACCAAATCATTGGGACAGAGGATACTAAAAACAGAAGTTTAATGAAAAAGTCTGTAAAAAAAAAAGTTCTTACGAAGGAGTAAGGTTAAGTCCACAGGTGGCATTGCTTTTGGAGCTAAATAGAAATTACCAATAAGACTGACCCTAATGGCACTTACTATATGTCAGGCCTGGTGCTAAATGATTTACATGCATTTGGTTCATTTGATAATTACGGAATTCTTCTGTAGTGGTACCGTTATTTTCCTAATTTTATAGGTGAGGAATCTGAGACTCAGTGAATTTAAGGAGTTATCTAAAGTCATGTCACTAAACAGTAGAAGAACCAAAACAAAGACCTAGACCTGTCTGTCGGACTCCAGAGCCTATGCTCTAAGCCTAGCCATGCTGCTGCAGTATCAATAAATAGAAAGAGCAAAGGAAAGTTAATATTAAGGACACTCCCCTGCTTAGGAGAGGAATTAAGGCATATATAGCAGGCACACAAATAACTTAATTTGTCCATCTTTGTCAATTGCAACAAAGTTCAACTGGCATAAGCTTTCAATTTTTGAGGTATTTTCATGACTAAGATTCCCACTGTTCATTCTTTTTCATTTGCTGCTCTCTGTACCATGATGCAGATGGTGAAAAAAAATACATACTCTTTTTGCACACATGTTGTTATACATCAAGCAAATGTGAGGAGAAGGGGAGAAGTTTCTCCTTACATTACAAGAGAGGAACCCAAACAGTATCAAATTGCAATATTCTTGCTGACTACCTGCAAGAGGACTTAACCATGAGGAAGGAAATCCTGATGTGGTTTAGGAAAAAAAAAAAAAAAAGACCTAAGATTTCTAAAGCAAAGCACTTAACTTATGCATCTGTGCAAAGAAGAGCATACATCATCTTTTCTAAGTATTTTGAAAGAGGGTAAAAATCCAACTTTTTATGGTTGTTTGCAAAATGAAAAGCCATTTTCCAAAAAACATCAGCAGCCTGAAAAAGTAGTTCTGTTCCCCAAAAGGGCAGAACACTTTCTGAGAGCACACAACTAGCTCGCCCTTGGTGTAATTTAGCAATGCCTCTACCCATTGGCAGAAATAGCAACATATTTCTTGCAGATCAAATTTGCAATTTCTCTCAGAAAATATCTTGGGTTTTATATATGCAATTCATAAAATGAAAATAACTTGATTCGTTGGCATTCTGAGCCTGGAAGCAGTGGGGTTTGGGGAAGAAATAATCCCAGGGATTGAAGAAAACAGAGTAGGGCCAGAGAAAGCAAGAGAGTGAAATGAGAATACAGGACAGGGCTTTGGAAAGGGCAGGAACATACAGATGTTAATGGTGTAGATATGCTAGGGAAAGAATGCAGCTTTTCTACTCAAGATATGATCAGATCAACTTGAAAACCCCAGTTGCCTGACCCAGATGGTGGAGATTCTCTCCTCTGCCAGTGCAGAACTGAAGGTGTGTCTGCATGCGAGCTGGCTGGGCCTCCAGCCAGGGAGGCAGAAGTGAAGCTGGGAATGAGGAGGAGGCATTCTGATCTTTTCTAACAGAAATGCCCTTCAGAACAGGATTCCTGTCTACTTTGGTGGCAACAGCTTATAGAAAAGCAGAGAAGATATCCTATATCATTTTTTGGCCCTCCAGTTCCACTCTCTCCCTTCTCTATTATTAGTAGTAGTCATATTTCTATTATTATTGTTGATGGAAGGAAGCCACTTTATCGCATTTATTCCCCAGCTCCTTCCCTGCTAGGCTGTGAGGACACAGGGGCTGTGTTCTTCCAAGACTACCGCTGAGATTGGGCAACAGTAATTGCTCCCCGCTGCTGCTAGCCATGGGGTGCTTCACCACCTTTCCTGGTTTCTCTTAACACTGCCCATACTTTTTATAACAATCCCCTCATAATAAATACTCAATTCAAATACCCCATTTGAATGTTTTATCTATTTCCTGCAGGACCCTAACTCGGGCATTAGATTTGTTCTGGCAATGAGTTCTAGAAAGGCAATTCAAAGAGAAGGAAAAAAAAGTAGTAGATCTGATGGGAGAGCAACCTGCAGGACGACATGCTGTTTGTGGTCCTTGGCTGTCCTCTAGGAAAGCAGCGCTACTACTGTAGCCATCTGGCTTAGGTTATGGTGCTGCAGAAATTAAGAAAATGACATTGAGTGTCATTGGGACTTGGGAGGCAGTATGAGGTTATATTACATAAAAAAAAAAAAAAGGCTTGAGGGTCACACAGACCTGATTCTGTTAGTACTTTTGTAGTCCAAAGTTGCTTAAATCTCTGAGCCTTGTTTTTTTCATCTATGTAAAACATAATAGTATCCACATCTTGAGGATTTTGTGTGACAATTATTACGGTAACAAATATAACGCATCTAGGACGGGATTCAGAACATTGTGGGTTCTAGGTCATTGTTAGTTTCTTTCTTCCTTCGCTGTTTCACAACAACAGGACAAGTGATGGGAGGCCAAGGCCTAGGAAAACAGATCTTCCGGTGGGGAGATGTGATGATAGTGCTGGACAGTTGCTTTACCAGCAAAAGGCCATGGTACCCAGTGGAAAGTGCACTGTACCAACATTAGGTCTAGATTCAAGGTTCAGATCATCCACACAGTCAGTTGACTTCATGTAAAAAGTCCTCCTCTCTGAGCCCCATTGTCCCATCAGGAAAGTGAAGCCTTTGGGCTAGATTAGCTCTTCCCAAGGTGTGGTCGCAATCTAGAATTGAGAGGGAGACTAGGGATTAAGAAGTGGAGCACATGTCTCCCTAACTTCCAAAAGGAAAATAACTAAGGCAATAGAAATGAAAATAGTTAAATTATCTAAATTAGAAATGATGTATTGGCAGACCATAAACTAGATCTGTATGCAGATGTATTTTCTTTGACCTTGTACGGTGGTGTTTTAAAATTTCACACTATCAGACAGGTTTTAAAAATCAGGAGACATCATATAAAAATTCAGAACACCAGCTTACTTTGAAGGTCTGGCTATACTATCCCACCCCCACCTCCACCACCATCACACAACTTTCTATAGGGTAACGTTGGCCAGAGCTGAGTAACCTCTGCCACCCTCAGGGAGGACCTGCACCTTCCTGTTGGCCACAACCTTCAGCTGAACCACTTCATTCATATATGTCACATACCAGGTGGCTGGACACATTGGGTGACTGGCACCAAAAAAATAAAGAGAGTTAGTCTTGATATTAAAGGCTCTATGATAGCTTAAAGATTGCCACTTACTGTCACTAAAATAGAAAATAAAAGTTAAAACCAAGAGTACATTGGTACAATGCAACAGATAATTGACTCAAGGGCCAATTCAATGATATAATTTTACCAGCAAGATTTTGAATGTGTCACCTATTATATTGTTGGTCACTTTTACCAGAGGAATAGCCACATTATTTTTAGAACTGGTAAATAAGGGGCATTCTGGAAAAGACCCTGATGCTGGGAAAGATTAAAACTGAAAGGAGAAGAGGGGCGGCAGATGATGAGATGGTTAGATAGCATCACCAACTCAACGGACATGAATTTGAGCAAACTCTGGGAGATAGTGAAGGACAGGGAAACCTAGCATGCTGCAATCCATGGGGTTGCAAAGAATTGGACATGACTTAGCAACTGAACAACAACAAATTAAAAAAAATGAGAGGGAAGAAATCAAAAATATACCCTATCTTTCTTACTACTACTACTACTACTAAGTCACTTCAGTCGTGTCCGACTCTGTGTGACTCCATAGACGGCAGCCTACCAGGCTCCCCCATCCCTGAGATTCTCCAGGCAAGAACACTGGAGTGGGCTGCCATTTCCTTCTCCAGTGCATGCAAGTGAAAAGTGAAAGGGAAGTCACTCAGTTGTGTTCGACTCTTCGCGACCCCATGGACCGCAGCCTACCAGGCTCCTCTGTCCATGGGATTTTCCAGGCAAGAGTACTGGAGTGGGGTGCCATCACCTTCTCCACCCTGTCTTTCTTAAATGAACTCTATTTCCAGGTATCAATAGTTGATAAGGGAAATTTTCCCTTTACAGAGAAGTATTTAAGCTAAAACTTGCAGAAAGAATGCTAGAATTATGATTTCATTGTTTTGTAACACTCAGTGAAATAAGGACTTTGATAAACACCGTGCATGCTTAGTCACTCAGTCATGTCCTACTCTTTGTGACCCCATGGACTATAGACCAACAGGCTCCTCTGTCCATGGGATTTCCAGGCAAGGGTACTGGAGTGGGTAGCCATTCCCTTCTCCAGGGAATCTTCCCAAGCCAGGCATCGAACCCAGGTCTCCTGCATTGCACATGGATTCTTTACTGTCTGAACAACCAGGGAATCCCTTGATAAGCATCAGTGATGGCTAAGTCCACAAAATAAGCCAAGACCAGATGATTATGCACACTCCTGATAAACGCACTCAATACCACCTAAAGTATTCTCACCAAAAATTCAAAACTGTCTTATCAAAACAACCTCACTACCCACTCAAAAATACAAGCAACAAACTGATTAAATGATACCATGAAGATACAATCAGCAAAATCAAGACTTCAGAAACTCTATGTTGATTCAACATAGATACCAAGGAAAAAGTAAAGGAAAGGGGATAATCTATGGATTAAAAGAGATGATATGAATCAGTTAATGGCAACATATGGACCTTATTTAGAGTCTGGTTGAAGTAAATGGAAAATCAAAAATAAATTCATAAAGCAACCAGGGACATGTAAATATTGAGTGGATGTTTGATGGTATTTGGGAATTACTGTCATTTATTTGGTATAAAAATCATACTGTACTTTTTGTTATTAATAAACTTTAATTTTTAGAGCTGTTTCAGATTCACAAAATTGAGCAGGATGTATAGAGAGTTCCATAGACATACAACTTCCTCTGCTATGCACATCCCTCATGAGAATCCTACACTTGTTACAACAGATAAATCTCTGCTGATAAATCATAACCCAAAGTACATAATATACATTACAGTTTACCCTTGTTGTTATATATTTTATGAGTTTGACAAATGTAAAATGACATGTATCCACCATTGTAGTATCACACAGAATTGTTTCACTGTCCTAAAAATCCCTTGTGCTCTACCTATGCATCTCGCCCTTCCCCTACTCCCTGGCAACTACTAATCTTTTACCATTTGTAAGTATTAATAATTTTGCCATTTCCAGAAATCATACAATATTTAGCCTTTTCAGATTGGCTTTATTCACTTAGTAATTGCATTTATGTTTCTTATGTCTTTCTGTGGCCTGATAGATCATTTATTTTTAGCACTAAGTATTTCAGTGCATTTCCCAGGTGGCTCAGTGGTAAATAATCTTCCAGTCAAGCAGCAGATGGGAGTTTGATCCCTGGATCAAGAAGATCCCTTGAAGAAGAAAATGGCAACCTACTTCAGTGTTCTTGCCTGGAAAATCCTATGGGAATAGAAGCCTGGCAGGCTACAGTCAATGAGGTTGCACAGAGTTGGCCACAACTTAGCTACTAAACAAATATCACAGTTTATCCATTCACCTATTAAAGGGAATCTCAGTTGTTTCTAAGTTTTAACAATTATGAATAAAGTTCCCAGTGCAGGTTTTTGTGAGGGCATAAATTTTAAGTTCATCTGTGTAAATACCAAGGAGCATGATTGCTGGATCATATGTTAAGAGAATTCTTAGTCTTGTAAGAAACTGCCAACTGTCTTCCAAAGTGGCTGCACAATTTTGCATTCCCATAAGCAATGAATGAGAGTTCTTCATGCCTCACATCCTCACTGCCATTTGATGTGGTCATTGCTTTGGGTTTTGACCATTCTAACTGATGTGAAGTGAGTAGCATCGCATTTTTTTTTTAATATATTTTTAGTTTTCATTTCCTTGAAGTCATAGGATGTGAAACATCTTTTCAAGTGTTTATTTACCATCTGTATATTCTCTTTGGTGAGGTATTTGTTAAGGGCTATGATATATTTTTTAACCAAAGTATCTTTTTTTTGTTGAGTTTTAAAATTTCTTTGTATATTTTGGACAATAGTCCTTTAAAAGATGTATCTTCTGTAAATAACTTCTCACAGGCTGTGGCTTAACATCTCATTCTCTTGACACTATATTTAGCTGGACAGAAGTTTTAGTGAAGGCCAGCTTATTCTTTCTTTAGTGCATTGTGCCTCTTTGGAGGTGTGTAGCTAAAAAACCTGCAGTATACCCAGGAGCACCTAGATTTTCTCCTGTGTTATCTTCAAGGAGTTCAACAGTTTACATTTTGCACTTAGGTCTCTGACGCAATTCACTTCATTTTGTCAAGGATACCAGGTCTGTGTCTAGATTCATTTTTTTGCATACAGATGTCCAATTGTTCCAGCAACATTTGTTGTAAAGACTGTCTTTGCTCCATTGTATTACCTTTGTTCCTTCATCAAAGATCAGTTGCCTTTATGTATATAGGTCTATTTCTGCCCTCCCCATTTTGTTCCATTCATCTATTTGTCTATCCTTTCACTAATATCACTCTCATGATTACTACAGCTTTACAGAAGTCTTGAAAGTCTAGTGGTGTCAGTCCCTTAAATTTGTTCTTCTCTTTTAATCCTGAGTTAGCAATTATGGATCTTCTGCCTCACCATTTACATTTTAGAAACAGTTTTATTTCCACAAAACTATTTGCTGGCATTTTAATAAAGATTAAACTGAAAAGAACAACCTGATAGTACCAAATCTTGCTGCCCATAAATATGAAGTACTTCTCCTTTCACGTTTAGTCCATCTTTGATGTTTCAACAGAATTTTATAGTTTTCTTCATATACATCATATATATATTTTGTTAGATATAAACCTAGATATTTTATTTTGGAGGTTGTTAAGAGCCTTTGGAGAAGGAAATCACAACCCACTCCAGTATTCTTGCCTGGGAAATCCCATGGGCAGAGGAGCCTGACAAGCTCGCAAAAGAGTCAGACACGAGTTAGTGACTAAACAACAGCAAACAATGTCAAAAAAAGTGTGTTTCTAATTTCAATTCCACCTCCTCATTTCACATATGCAGGAAAGCAATGTATTTTTTTATATTAACCTTGCTATAATCACTTGTTACTTCCAAGAGTAATTTTTTGTCAGTTTCTTCAGATTTTCTACAAGAGGATATTTTTATCTGTAAACTTTTAGGACAGAGTGGCAGCTTATAAGGTCCAGACCAGAGACTGGAAATCTACTTTGTTTTCAAAAGTGGTTGTTATCTTTTACTGATACATGCAGAGATACTTACAGATAAAATAATATAAATCTAGGATGCCTCAAAGTAATCTGAGAGAATAGGGATATAGAGGAAACAAGATTGGCCATCAGTTGATCATTATTGAGTTAGTGTTCAGAATATCATCTTCTATATTTTGAATTCATTTCAAGTTTTCAATATTTCTTTTTCCTCTCCGAGAAACTTTCAATAGCTATAATTCTCCAAAAGTCAGATCCATCTCTCTTCCTCCCTCACTCCTTCTCTCTTCTCCCACCCTTTTGTTCAAATACCTTGTAAATTTTGAACATAGCTTAATGATGTCTTAGGAGAAAGAAAAATAACTATACGTTAGCAGTATTTTCCATCCTTCAATCACTCACATTTACTTACAACTTGAGTATCCCATGCTATTATTTTCATTAATTCTTTTACATGGACTCTTTCTTTAACTGTGCCTTAATTATATTATCAATGAAGTTAAAAGAAAAGAGGTTCTAACAATATTTAGGTCAAATATCATTAGAGATCAAACCAGTAAATCCTAAAGGAAATCAGTCCTGAATATTCACTGGAAGGACTTATGTTGAAGCTGAAGCTCCAATACTTTGGCCACCTGATGCAAAGAACTGACTCACTGGAAAAGACCCTGATGCTAGGAAAGACTGAAGGTAGGAGGAGAAGGGGACGACAGAGGATGAGCTATTGGATGGTATAACCGACTAGATGGACATGAGTTTGAGCAAGCTTTGGGAGTTGGTGATGGACAAGGAGGCCTGGAGTGCTGCAGTCCATGGGGTCAAAAAGAGTCAGACATGACTGAGTGACTGAACTGAATTGAACAATATTTAATAAATATAAAAATGAATGTCTAAGGACTTCCCTGGTGGTCCAATGGCTAAGACTCTGTGCTCCTAATGGAGGGGGCCCAAGTTCAATCCCTGGTCAGTGAACTAGATCCCACATGCCCCAACTAAAAGATCCTGTGAGCTACAGCTAAGACCCAGCATAGCCAGATAAATACATATTTTTTAAAATTAAAATAAAATAAACGAAACTTTAAAGAAAATGATCTCTAAGCAGTAAAACAAAATGCATTGATAAATGTGCCTCTTTAAATCAATTTGCATTTTACCAGATTTGTGTGCTATTCTCTGGGAAATACTGTGCTAGCATGAGGGTTGGTAGCCCACAAAAAATATAAGTCATGTTATACCTCCTCTTTCCTGCTCTAACATTTGGAAGATGATTAAGTGGCAGAATTAGAATCTTGTACTTCTCCAGTATAGCAGTTTGTCTTAAATCTGAATTTCTAGCCAGGTATTACACCTACTTTACTATGCAGATTACTAGTAGTTTCAGAGAATTCAATTGTTGTCCCAGCTGTCCACCAAATGAGGGGTGTATAAATACATGTTTGCTTCTTGAGAAATGTTTGCTTCTTCAGAACTCTAGCCAAAAGAGAGACCTGCTACTTTGGATTCACTTTGTTTTTAATTTATCTTAAAAGAGAACTGCAAATGAATTGATCACAGAGGACGGTGTTTTTTTCTGAATGCAGTCATGTAAAAATCAATGTACATATAAATGTGGCAATCCATATCAACTGTGCCTGGAGTTTTGGGTTCTTTTTCACTTCCTAGATTAAGTTTTCTTTCACTGAATCACCAGTGCTTTAGAGATCTTGAGGGTAAAAAAATAAAAAAAATAGAAGAGTAAAAGCTTAGCCTCCGATTAAATCTCACAGAATTTGACAAATGATAATTCTTTGTTTCTTTGGTCATTGCAATACAACAGGACCACCATCTTACTGATTACAAGAAAATAAATACACCAACAAGTTGGTCACCACCTCCATTAAAACCTGAGCATTTACTGCTGGGAACCCAACAAAATCCATGCAAGAAAATGCTTCTGAAAATTGAATGACTATTAAATATTGGAACTTTATAAAAAGCAACCAGAAAAACTTCCATAAATGCATCAGGCTTTTAAATTAGCCTTAAAATAATGAATGTCAATTTTAAACCTTTTTAGGCCATATTATATAAAAGAATATGATGAATGTTGCAATATCACTTTTTACTCTGGTGAAAAAAGTATTATTCTCTGTAGACATTACAACATAAAACAAAAATGCTTTTATTACTAGTAGCAATGATGTGACAAGCCTGATAAATGCAAGTTTGAGATTCCTTTGGGTTTTGGCATCCCTTCACACTTATTGTCAAGTTACTAATAGATTCTGTAGGTTTGACTAGCCATCATTTAAGAGTGTCATTTAGTTTGAAATGACAGAAAAGTAAAATGTTCTTAAATGTTCAATTTTTCTCTATTCCCTGACTGAGTTGCTAATGACTAAGAGTAATATCTTTTATTCATGTTGCCTGAGTGATGAAATGGTCATTGCCAAATGATGAATATCAAGCAGAGATGTTTTCATTTAACACTCTTGGAAAAAAAAAAAAAAAACTTCAACAGGAACCTGACTGCCCTGTTTTAGTTGCTTCTTTTTTTGAGTCTCAATTGACAGATAAATTCTTCCAACTGAACAGGCCTTAAATATCCCTCATGTAAAACCTAGATGTGTTATATAATGCTTGCTACAAATGTTTGGATTACAGGCTAATTAGTGCATTGAAGACCAAAGCATTGTTTAACTATTTTCTCTTACACTAGAGAGAGGTCTCTAAAATAGAGACATTTGGGGACCTACATGTAAATAATTAATGACTATATCTATTACTTTCAAGCAGCATTTTCTCTGAAAGCTACATGATCACGTTGGAAATACCACATAACAGCCACATTGGGTATCTCTGGGCTGGTTACCATGAATTTTGACATGTAAATAGCCTGCTCAGATCCCTCACAGTGTCTTAGAGGCTGAAATTTAACTCAATATTTTGATGTGCCATTTGGCAAGATATAAGTTTTTTCTTTACAAACAGTTCCAAAGAAGCATTAGGTGTCTCAAAACATGTACAAAACAATGCTCATCACTGTTGGAATTCTTCATTTATTCATTCATTTCTTCATTTATTAATTCATTCCAATGTTCTTTCTCTTTAGTTCCAGCTGTATGACAACCACTGTGTTACACACAAGAGGAACATGGTTAACAAGGCAAACAGAATTTTCCTGTGAAGACTATACCAATGGGAATTTTAATAATGAATGATACATAAAGCAGATTCTTATAGTGAGAGACTGACAGAAAAGGATAGGAGGATGGAAGCAACTTTAGATAGAGGGATCAACCAAGAAATCAATGACTAGGAGTAGTGATACTGAAAATGAACTCCCTGGACCAGCAACAACTGCGATACCTGAGATCACGATAAAAATGCACATTCTTGCGTGTCCCCCTATCACTCCCTCTCTTGACCTACTGATGCAGAAACTCTGGAAGTAAACCCAGCCGGCCTGTTTTAATAAGCACCATCTCTCACTTCCCAAGTGATTATGAAGCACTTCTGCACCTCGAAGTTCCAGGGACTCTTAAATAACAGTTTACCTTCTTCTGACCTCATATCTGTCTTCTGTCTTGAGTTTCCATTTCTTTGATCCTCAAAGAGAAGCTAATTCCTTTTCTCACAATCTTTCTTAATCCTACTCCAATCAAGTTTATGCCCATACTACCATGTCAAAATGACTTCCCTGGTGGCTCAGAGGTTAAAGTGTCTGCCTCCAATGTGGGAGACCCGGGTTCGATCCCTGGGTCGGGAAGATCCCCTGGAGAAGGAAATGGCAACCCACTCCAGTATTCTTGCTTGGAGAATCTCATGGACGGAGGAGCCTGGTGGGCTGCAGTCCATGGGGTCACAAAGAGTCAGACACGACTGAGTGAGTAAGACTAAGACCATGTCAAAACTGCTCATGCCCAGATCCCCAGTGACTTCCCTTTGCTAAATCCAAAGGATTTTCAGTTTATGTCTTACTTGAGTTACTCACAATATGTGACACAGTTGAACTACCTCTCCTCATGAAGCACTTTCTTCCCTTGGTTTTCACTTGTCTTGCTAATAGGTCCTTTCTGTTGGACCCCTTTATCTACTCCATTTGTAAGCAGCAGGGCCCCAGAGCTTAGACCTAGGACCTCTTTTCTGTCTACAATCACTTCCTCAGTGATCTCACTAGTTTCATGGATTCGAGTGCCAACTATACGTTTCCATCTCCCAAACTGAGATCTCTATCTTTGACTTTTCCTTAAACTTCAGATTTCCATTTTCATTTATAGATATCCAGAGGCATCTTAAACTTACTAATACCTTAATAGAAATAATTTTCTCCCTGAAACTTGCTTCCCCATCTTGATACATGAAAACTCTATCTCCCGAACTGCTCTAGCCCTAAATCTTGGAGACATGCATGACTCTTCCTTCTTGTTCACCTAATGTTAAGTCTTTCAGTATATCCCTCCTTTGGCCTTCACTCTCATAATACCTCTGTTGTTGTTTAGTCACTAAGTCATGTCTGACTCTTTGTGACGCCATGGACTGTAGCCCACCAGGATCCTCTGTCCAAGGGATTTCCCAGGCAGGAATAGTGGAGTGGGATGCCATTTTCTTCACCAGGAGATCTTCCCGGATCAGAGCTCAAACCTGCGTCTCCTGCATTACAGGCAGATTCTTTACCACTGAGCCACCTGGGAAGCCCTCAAATGCATCTAGAACCCAACTATTTATCATCACCACCACTACTAGCATTCTGGCCCCAGCCACTGTCCTGTCACATTTGGCTTATTGCCCTAGCATCCTAATGGGTATCCCTGCTCCCTGTTAGGGACATTAAATAGTCTTGTTTGGGCTTCAGAGACAAAGCAGAGCAGACCTCTGACCTTGCTTCTCACCTGCCTGGACACGGCCCTGATTGTGAGTGAATGTGACTGCCTATAGTAAGTGCAAGACTTGCAGCACCATAGATAAGATAAGGGGCAAATCTTGAGATTCCTGAACCCTTGGAGGGGCCCTGGACAACCAAGCCCCAGGCTTAATCACATTCCAAGTTGTGTAAGACAAAACAAACATCATTAACATGACATTGGTGCTTCAAGTTGCTCACAGATTGATGATGGTATCAATTGGCATCCGATTATAAAGGGAACCTGAAATGCAGTCTGTGAAGTCTCACCCACAGAGCTGATGTGTGCCCTGGGCCTTTTCCCAGTTGGGACTCTAGATGTGCTGTGACGCAGGACTTCCTAGTGCCAAGTCTGCATATTGGTCAAAACCTAATTTGGTGTTGTATCCTCTGCTGTTTCTATTTCTCTTTTCTTTTAATGTTAGCAGATTGAAAGTAAGCGAGATAGTTCTCTAATAAATATTGGCATTATTTATTTGTATATAATGAGTGGCTTATTTTGTTAACAAATTCTTTGAACCTGAGATGAAAGTGAAAACTTTTGACAAAACACTCAATACAGTCTGTTTCACACAGTCAGGGTCATCCATCTGACTGAAAGAAAAAGGCAACATTTTTAGCATAAACTCCAAAGCCCCATGTGCTCTGGACCCCTGCTACTTCTCAGGGTTTCTCTTCTACCATCCTCTCCCTGTTCATTCCACTCCATTCACCTAGGTTTCCAAACTTTCCTCAAACTGGTGGGCACACTCCTGCCTCAGGAGAAAATGCTTTTGCCTTTCCAACAACCTGGAGTACTCTTCCCCAAGATATTCTCACTTATGACTCCTTTTAGAGCCTACTCCAATGACTTCTTAGCAAGGACATGTGCCCTACTTTACTTTTCTACTTTATTTTTCTTCATAGAATGTACTGCCCTTTGAGATAGTATATAAGTACTTATGTAATTTTTAAAATATCTATCTCCCCTCGCTAAGAATGAGGGCAGAGACTGTCAGTTTTGTTTACTGTTTCAATTGTAGTGCCTAGAACATAGCATATTTTTGAATTAGAATTTGCAGAAAGAATTAATTTTATGTTTCAGTTCTTACATCCAATACTCATTTTCCTAGGGTGGATTAACTTGTAACAGGAGGGAAAGGGGCAGGGTACAGTTTTTGAAAGAATGTCATAGTCCAGTTCGGTTCAGTCACTAGTTGTGTCTGACTCTTTGTGACCCCATGGACTATAGCATGCCAGGCCTCCCTGTCCATTTTCAACTCCCAGAGCTTGCTCAAACTCATGTCCATCAAGTCAGTGATGCCATCCAACCATCTTACCTCTGTCATCCCCTTCTCCTCCTGCCTTCAATCTTTCCCAGCATGAGGGTCTTTTCCAATGAGTCAGTTCTTGGCATCAGGTGGCCAAAGTATTGGAGCTTCAGCTTCAGCATCAGTCCTTCCAATGAATATTCAGTACTGATTTTCTTTAGGATTCACTGGTTTGATACCCTTGCAGTCCAAGGGACTCTCAAGAGTCCTCACCAAACCATAATTCAAAAGCATGAATGCTTCAGTGCTCAGTTTTCTTTATGGTCCAACTTTCACATCCATACAGGGTTAATGGAAAAACCATAACTTTGACTAGGTGGACCTTTGTTGGCAAAGTAATGTCTCTGCTTTTTAATATGCTGTCTAGGTTGTTCATAGCATTTCTTCCAAACAGCAAGTATCTTCTAATTTCATGGCTGCAGTCACCATCTGCAGTGATTTTGGAGCCCCCCAAAATGAAGTCTGTCACTGTTTCCATCATTTCCCCATCTATTTGTCATGAAGTGATGGGACCAGATGCCACGATCTTACTTTTCTGAACATTGAGCTTTAAGCAAACTTTTTCACTCTCCTCTTTCACTTTCATCAAGAGGATTTTTAGTTCCTCTTCACTTTCTGCCATAAGGGTGGTGTCATCTGCATATCTGAGGTTATTGATATTTCTTGTGGCAATCTTGATTCCAGCTTGTGTTTCCTCCAGCCCAGCATTTCTCATGATGTACTGTGCATATAAGTTAAATAAGCAGGGTGACAATACACAGCCTTGATGTACTCCTTTTCCTATTTGGAACCAGTCTGTTGTTCCATGTCCACTTCTAACTGTTGCTTCCTGACCTGCATATAAGTTTCTTATTCCCATCTCTTTCAGCATTTTCTATGGTTTATTGTGATCCACACAGTCAAAGGCTTTGGCATAGTCAATAAAGCAGAAATAGATGTTATTCTGGAACTCTCTTGCTTTTTTGATGATCCAGCAGATGTTGGCAATTTGATCTCTGGTTCCTCTGCCTTTTCTAAAACCAGCTTGAACTCTGGAAGTTCACGGTTCACGTATTACTGAAACCTGGCTTGGAGAATTTCGAGCATTATTTTACTAGCGTATGAAATGAGTGCAATTGTGTGGTAGTTTGAGCATTCTTTGGCATTGCCTTCAGTTCAGTTCAGTTCAGTCCAGTCGCTCAGTCGTGTCAGACTCTTTGCGACCCCATGAATCGCAGCACGCCAGGCCTCCCTGTCCATCACCAACTCCTGGAGTTCACTCAGACTCACGTCCATCGAGTCAGTGATGCCATCCAGCCATCTCATCCTCTGTCGTCCCCTTCTCCTCCCGCCCCAAATCCCTCCCAGCATCAGAGTCTTTTCCAATGAGTCAACTTTTCGCATGAGGTGGCCAAAGTACTGGAGTTTCAGCTTTAGCATCATTCCTTCCAAAGAAATCCCAGGGCTGATCTCCTTCAGAATGGACTGGTTGGATCTCCTTGCAGTCCAAAGGACTCTCAAGAGTCTTCTCCAACATCACAGTTCAAAAGCATCAATTCTTTGGCGCTCAGCCTTCTTCACAGTCCAACTCTCACATCCATACATGACCACTGGAAAAACCATAGCTTTAGGGATCCTCAATTGCAATCTAAATGACACACCCATGACAGTTCCAAGGCACTGTCAAAAGACCAGAGAGTGGGCGGTGGGTGGCTTAATTCATGGAAATCTCCACCCCTTCCCAAAAATACTTGGAATAATCTTCCCACTTATTAGCACATGAAATTACCCAGCCTATAAAAACTAAGCATGACACATTTTGCAGCTGCACTCGTGGCCTGTGATGGCCCACACTCTGTTTGTAGAGTGTGCTTCTCTCTGAATCCGAATAAATCCACTTCTTGCATGCTTAGCTGCTCAGTCATGTCTGACTCTTTGTGACTCCATGAAATGTAATGCATCAGGCTCCTTGTCTATGGCATTCTCCAGGTAAGAATACTGGAGTAGGTTGCTATTTCCTTCTTTGGGGGATCTTCTCGACCCAGGGACTGAAGCTCCATCACTTACATCTCCGCATTTGCAGGCAGATTCTTTCCCAATCATGCCACCTGGGAAGCCTCATGTCACTTTTTCTCTCACTGAATTCTTTCTGCACTGAAACTTCAAGAACCTGAGCTTCATTAGGTCCTAAAATAGGTACCGTGTATTTTGACTGGGTTCCAGTCCCAGCCACGTGGGTTCAAGTCCCAGTCTGAGGTAAATGGTTTCAAATCCATCAAAAATACCTTTCCACGGCCCCATCCTTTCACCTATCACTTATTTATTTCTTCACAGTATAAAAATCTGTATTATCTTATGTATTTGTGTTATCCATGTTCTTTACTTGAATATAACACCTTTCTCCCAGACACAATAGGTTATAAACCCCAGGACCACATCTTTCCTCATGATGCTTAACATAGCACCTAACACACTGATGCACCTCAACTATTTTTCATACAAGCATGGAATGAAATAAGGTGCTTTCTCTACCTTGTCTTGATATTATCCTATTTTTATCTTTATATCAAACTCTGAGGTATATGATGTCGTTTCCTATTTATGAGAATATCAAAGCTCAGAGAAAGCTAAATTGCCTAAAGGAACTTTTAAAGTCCCACAGGAGCTTCCCTAGTGGCTCAAATGGTAAATTATTTGCTTGCCAATGCAGGAGACATGGATTTGATCTCTGATCCAAGAGGATCTCACATGCCACAGAGCAAATAAGTCCGTGCACCATGACTGCTGAGCCAGTGCTCTAAACCCTGGAAGCCACAAGTACTGGAGCCCATGGGCCTTTCAGCCTGGGCTCCACAATGAGAAGCCACTCTAATGAAAGCACTATGCAATAATGCAACCAGAGAATAACCCCTGCTCGCCACAACTAAAAAAAGAAAGCTCGTGCAGCAACAAAGACACAGCATAGCCAAAAATAAATATAAATAAATACATAAAATTATGTTTTACAAAACCTGAGGCAAATTCAAAAGTCCACTCTCTCCATGACGTTGCTCCTCAAGGAAATCAGTCAAAGGGTCAATAGGATTTCCTTGACAAATACCCTAATTTGATGAAGATATCTTGTCTAAGGTGTGAATAATCAATAAAGCCTTTATATCTACCCCTACTATTTTATATCTACCCCTACTGTTAATTTAAAAGATAATTCAGTATTTTAACCCAAGTGAATAATAATGATAGACCTATGACAGAAAGATATATGGGAAAGTAAATCTTTTGTTCTCATTAATGACTCCAAAATGGTAGCTAGTTTTTTCTGGACTAGATCTAGGGGATGGTGGGATTGGAGGGGAGTATTAAATTTAGAATTCAGGCCTGGGCACAAATCAGACTTTAAGAAGAATTATGTTCCCTCTCAGAGTAGCAATTTTTCTCATTTAAAAAGTGAGAATAATATCTGCCTTCAAGAACTACAGAGATAAGAGTAATGACAGACTGGTTCCAAATAGGAAAAGGAGTATGTCAAGGCTGTATATTGTCACCCTGCTTATTTAACTTCTATGCAGAGTACATCATGAGAAACGCTGGACTGGAAGAAACACAAGCTGGAATCAAGATTGATGGGAGAAATATCAATAACCTCAGATATGCAGATGACACCACCTTTATGGCAGAAAGTGAAGAGGAAGTAAAAAGCCTCTTGATGAAAGTGAAAGAGGAGAGTGAAAAACTTGGCTGAAAGCTCAGCATTCAGAAAACAATTATCATGGCATCCGGTCCCATCAGTTCATGGGAAATAGATGGGGAAACAGTGGAAACAGTGTCAGACTTTATTTTGGGGGGCACTGCAGATGGTGACTGCAGCCATGAAATTAAAAGACGCTTACTCCTTGGAAGAAAAGTTATGATCAACCTAGATAGCATATTCAAAAGCAGAGACATTACTTTCCTGACTAAGGTCCGTCTAGTCAAGGCTATGGTTTTTCCAGTGGTCATGTATGGATGTGAGAGTTGGACTGTGAAGAAAGCTGAGCACTGAAGAATTGATGCTTTTGAACTGTGGTGTTGGAGAAGACTCTTGAGAGTCCCTTGGACTGCAAGGAGATCCAACCAGTCCTTCTGAAGGAGATCAGCCCTGGGATTTCTTTGGAAGGAATGATGCTAAGGCTGAAACTGCAGTACTTTGGCCACCTCATGCGAAGAGTTGACTCATTGGAAAAGACCCTGATGCTGGGAGGGATTGAGGGCAGGAGGAGAAGGAGATGACAGAGGATGAGATGGCTGGATGGCATCACTGACTCGATGGACGTGAATCTGAGTGAACTCCAGGAGTTGGTGATGGACAGGGAGGCCTGGTGTGCTGCGATTCATGGAGTCACAAAGAGTTGGACACAACTGAGCGACTGAACTGAACTGATGCCAATTGTCTGTTGTCACTTTGACATCACTGTCATTCCCTTGTGGGGTGCCCTCTACATTGCACAGAAAGTGCTAGAATAATTCCCACAACCCTTTTCTCAAAGCCTCTCCAGGTTGGATTCTGCCAGGGAAAATCAATGGTACAAGTAGTGGTGAACAGAAGCTGAAAGCAGGTGATTACTACTGTGAAGAGGTACTGCAACAGCTGGGAGATCTGCAGCAGCTTCTGGGTGCACCCCACAAATCCCCTGCTTCAGTTCTGTAGGTATGTGAGGCAGTGGGCAACGTTTTCTGGGCTCTTTCCCCTAGATCGTGCAGACTGAGCTAGTCACTTCCTGGAGCTGTTGAAAGTAACAGCAGCTTTCAGGGAGAGTTCACAACAACCAGCCTGTTAGGGCTGCAGGCTGAGATGATTAGAGGTGGCTTTCCTGACCTTTCTTCCCTCACATCTTCCAAAAATTGCACACGCCTCTAATTCCCAAAATTCAGTCACTTTATAGTGAAATACATAGAGTAATTTCTGTTTATTCAGTGAAACCCTGAATGCCAAACAATAGTAACTGCACAATCACATGAAGCACTTCTTAGACCCAGCACAGAGCTATGTGCTTTCAGTTGTCCCATCTCCTTGAATTCCTACAATAGTTCTGTGAGGTAGAGACTGACATTGGGTCCACTAAACCTACGAGGAATCTGACGCTTAAAGGGGTCACTTGGACAAATTAATGAACACCACACTCAGGTGAAATAAGTGTCTTAGTTCAGGTTGCTATAGCAAAGTACCATGGACTGCGCGACTTGAACAATAGAATTTTATTTCCTACAGTTGGGGAGAATGCAAGTCCAGGATCAGGATGTCCACCTGGCAGATTTCTGGTGAGGGCCTTTTCCCAAGAGGGCTTCTCCTTCTACCCTCACGTGGCAGAAAGACAGCAGGCAAGAAAGCTCTCTGAAGTCCCTTTTATAAAAGCACAAATCTGTTTCATGGGGGCTCCATCTTATGACCTAATTACTTCCCCAAAGCCCTACCTCCTAATACCATCACACTGGATGCTGAGATTTCAGCATATGAATTTTGGGGAGGACACAAATCTGTAGTCCATAATAATAGGAAAGTACATTATAAATGGAAAAGCATTGTACAGAAAATACAGGTAACCAGATAGTCTTTCCAGGCAAAATTTCTCACAAGCATGAGAACAAATTCTTCCTTCTGTTCTTTAAACTTCCTCTACACTGGACTTTCTCAGTCTTGGCACCACTGATATTTTGGGCGGGGTAATTCTTTGCTTGTAGGGAGGTTGTGGTTCTGTGCATTGTAGGCTATTTCACAGGATCCCTGGTCTTTACTAGCTAGATGCCAGAAACATCCCCTACAGGTGCAACAATTGAAAATGCCTCCAGGCATTGCCAAATGCCTCTTCAGGGCAAAAACACACTCTCCCTGCCACACCCTCCCAGAACCACTGAGTTGAAGCCTTCTTGCTCAGTGACTAGAGTGTAAAGGCTACAGACTTATTCTCTTTTTTTTCAGGGGATGATGTAGTTTTTATTGACAAGGGAATATTTGTACAATACATTATTATTTTTTAATTGTGGCAATAAAACACATCAAATTCACTCACCCAACAATTTCCAAGTATACATTATAATATTGTCAAGTGCTCGCATTGTTGTATAACAGAGCCCAGAACATTCTCCCATTCTGCATGACTGGAACTCTTTACCCACCAAAGAACACCCCTATCTTTTTGTGACCCCAAACCATAGCAACCACCAATCTACCTTCTGCGCTATGAATTTGACTCTTTTAGATACCTCACCTAAATGGAATCACGTAGTATTTGTCTTTTTATGACTGACATATTTCACTTAGCATAATATCCTTAAGTTTCATTCATGTTCCACAGCCCTATTCTTTATTGCGATGCCCTCACCAGGTATATCCATGTTCTGTAAGAGCAGACAGACCCCACAGGGAAGTGCAAGCTTTTACAAAACTTGAGAAGAAGATGCAGATTATTGTGTTTCATACACTATTTGGTAAAAAAAAGAAAAAAAATGACATTGAAACATACCTAGTGGGGCGGGAGGGGGGAGGTGGGGGTCAGGATTGGGAGTTCATGTATACTCGTGGCTGATTCATGTCAATGTATAGCAAAAGGAATACAGTATTGTAAAGCAAAACAAACTAAAAAATAAAAATTAATTTAAAAAAATGAAAAAAAAAAGAGAAACATACCTACACCAGAAGATAATGAAGATGCTCACATTCATTACATTAAGGATGTTGGTGGAACAAGGGTAGGAGAGATGAGATTTTGCCAAATGTCTTCCTTTTGTGGTTTGACCTATTAGAATGAGCAAAATCTTTCCAAGTATTTTTTCAAATAGTTTTATAATCAATTATAATTAGGCAATAATAACTCGAGTACCCAATACATGCAGACCCGCAGTTACATGTAGACACATGAGAGAGACCAAGATGAAGCATATAAAGTCCCATCCTGAAGCCACCAATTCCTTTTGGAAAGATCAGGAGGTTTGAAAAGCAAAGAGAATGTTCTCAGAATTTCTAGAAATATTCTCTCTTGAGTGTTCTAGGAATGGTGTCTCAAGGTTGTGGGCCTAAAGCAAAGCACCAAGCTGGAAACTAATTTCAAATCCATCACTACCCTGAATGCTAACAGTCCCCTAGCATATCTTTTCTTGATTACCTTGTAATAGGGGTAATCATCCTGCAAGTTACCTAAATCATAGGCAAAGGGCCTTCATTCCCCATGTTCAAAGAGCTAAAAATCCCCTCTCCCTACTTATTCCTTCCTTTCTTCAACCATCTTGACTCCTGCAGAGGCAAGGTCAGTTCTGCTCCAATAGAAAGCAGAACAAACCACTGATTCAATGAACATTGTCCTCCAGAGATATAAGTTCTAGGACTGTATTACTCAACTCTAGAAGCCTATAAACATTCAGTACCTTTCTCTAACTAACTGAATAAGATCACTGGGATCCACACCAAACATTGTGGGTCTGAATATGAGAGCAGGAGCAGCAGTACAGAAATGCAATTTTCAACGACTCCTCAAGGAGATATCTTTGCACAGAAAATATAACTTATTTTATACATTGTGCATTCAATAAATATTTTTTAGTCATTTTAAACTGACTCAGATGAAACCAAGTGAATCCTTCTTGAATGCTGAAGAATAAAGAGTTGAAAAAGTGAGTTTTTCACTGTGCCATTTCCCTTCCACAAACCTCTGTGATTCAGGTAAAAGCAGAGCCCCTTTCAAATTAAAGAACAGTCAGAAAGGCCTTTAGAAATGGATATTACTTCAACATCACAGCAAATGGCCCCAAATTTCAGTTGACTTTGGAATTTAAGCCTAACATCTGGGCAAACTATTAGTCTACTCTATTCCTCTGATAAATGTATGAGAGCAAATGATTATTAAAAACAGCACCGAAAGGTCATTTCATCATCTTCCTAATTTCATTTTAGAGGATCTAAATTTCCTTTTACCTGCATGTCTGCCTGGAGCAATCATATCATCTCCGTGTCAGGCAGGTGAAGGCTACTGATATGTGAACATACTTCTAAGGGCATCTGAGCTTTCAAGTTTTGAGTCACTGAAAGTTTCAAGCCATGTTCCAGCTCAGAAGGGATGTGCTGTAAATTATGATGTGCAAGAGGGAAATACGAGTGTCTCTTTAAACCAAGTCTAAAAGGAAAATGACTAAAACCAATGAAAAGGAGATTTTCAGCATGCAATAAACACAAGGAAAAGGTTTAAAACAGTAAATAAACATTAATTAGTCTTTATAGAAAGGTTGTTAAATTAAATCTAGACCGAAAGGATGAAATTTTTGGAGAATGATACACTAAAGACCTCATTTTAAATTATAAATTTTCATTTAAAGAGCAAATTGTATTAAAGGCTCAATTTTATTACTCAGCACTGTTTTCAGTTTATGGAATATTTTTGCATTACATTTTAATTAAACTTATAATTACAGAACTAAATATAATTAGCTTCTTTCTTTCAAAGAAATTAGAAATGAACTTACTTTATTAAATTTTCAATTTGTTTCCTGCAATGTTACATAGTTTATCCTAATTAATTGAAAGAGAGCTCATAAATATTTTATCAACATGGGAATGTGATTAAAAACTCAAGAATTTTTCCCTTGTGGTTTTGTTTGTTTTTTGTTTGTTGTTTTTTTGGTGTGGTTTTTTTTTTTTTTTTTTTGGTGATTTTCTACTCTTAATTTCTGGCTTGTGCTCAGATGTGTGCAGATGACATAGAAGGATGAAGAAGCCCTCTTGATATATCCTTTCTGGACCTGATGCTTAGCATCCAAGCTGGTTGCAGCATTTACTCCACTTTATTTATTTATTTATTTTTCTTTTGGGTCAGCATTTTGAAGTATTCCCAAAGGAGGAAAGGGGATTGGCAGCCTGAATTCATGTTTCCTGAGTGGCTAGTGGATATTGTATGATATCTCTGCCTGCCTCCACTTCCCCTACAAACCTTCTAAACTATAAATTCCACCAGGGCAGTTACTTTATTTGTTTTGTTGGCTGTCCACCCATAGCATCAAAAACAGCACCCAGCATAGAATAACAGTTCAGTAAATGTTCACTGAGTACATGGACCCAAATTTTCCAAAAATTTTCCCTTTAAAGATTATTTCTAAAAGATAAGAAAATATTTGTTTAAAGATATCCATGTCAAGTAAGGGGCATACTGAGCTTATTATTATTATTATTATTGTACTTCAGTTTTACTGAGGTATAATTAACACATAAAATTGCAAGATATTTACAGTGTACATCACGTTGACTTGATGCATATCAAAAGGACTCCTTCCAGCTAGTTAATTAACACATCCATCACCTCACTTATTTATCTATTTTCTCTTTTTGGTGGAGGGAGGTGGAAACATTTAAGTTACACTCTCTTAGTTAATTTCAATTATACAAATACAGTGTTATCAACTACTTTTGTTGTCCAGTCGGTCAGTCGTGTCCAGCTCTTTGTGACCTCATGAACTACAGCTTGCCAGGCTTCCTTGTCCTTCACCATCTCCCAGAACTTGCTCAAACTCACGTCCATTGATTCAGTGATGCCATCTAACCAGTCACCACATTATACATTTGACCCTCAGACCTTATTCATCTTAGAGATAAAAAAGGTACCCTTTGATCAGCCTCTCCCTATTTTCCCCATTCCCAGCCCCTGGTAACTACTTTCTATTCTCTCTCTGAGTTAAAAAAAAAAAAAAAACTATAGAAACACACTTAGTTTCTTAACAGAAAGACTTCCAGGAAGGGGATCAAATATATACTATTACCCATTCTTATTTGACCAGAAACAACTTTTTTCCTCTCAGAGCTATCTTATGAGACTAGTGTTTTGTAGAACATACACTGGGAAATGCTGCTGCATGTTTATGGGATCTTACGCGAAATGTTTAACCTTAAGTACTTGACAGTACAGTCAGTAGTATCTCTCAGTTTATGTATATCATCTTCACTGCCCCACAGTACAAGGTTCTTACTTTGATCAACTGACTGATCAATTCACCTCTAAATCATTTCCTTTTTGTTCCCTCAAAGACAACCATATAATTAGGTTCAATGTGAATACTTTTATTCTAATATATTGTCATGTTGGGATGGGAAATGAGTGGAGAAGAAAAAAGTGATATCTGTGAATATTATTTTTTGCATATAGTTAGACTTTCTGAAGGCTTTAATCTCCTGTATATTAATATATGTGTTTGGGCATGCTAAGTCACTTCTGTGGTGTCCCACTCTTTTGGACCTCATGGACTGTAGCCTGCCAGTCTCCTTTGTCCACTGAATTTTCCAGGCAAGAACACTAGAGAGGGTTGCATTTCCTCCTCCAGGGATCTTCCCAACCCAGAGATCGAAGCTGCATCTCTTAATGTCTCCTGCATCAGTAGGCAGGTTGTTTTTTTTTTTTTAACACTAGTGCCACATGGGAAGCACCATATATATACAAATATATATATATAATGTACACACATGCATATATACAGAAGGAAAAGAGCACTAAAATAGGAAGTGAATTAAGCAACATAAATTCAATTGTTTTCCAAACAAATGCCATAACTACCCTTAAGTGGAACAGGAGAGACAGGAAGGGAGAAAAAGAAAAAACACAAACTTTAAATGATATAATGGATCAGTTAGACCTAATTGATATCTATAGGACATTTCACCCCCAAAACAATGAATTTCCCTTTTCCTCAAGCTCACACGGAACCTTCTCCAGGATAGATCACATCCTGGGCCATAAATTTACCCTTGGTAAATTTTAAAAAATTGAAATAATTCCAAGCATCTTTTCTGACCATAATGCACTAAGATTAAATCTCAATTATAGGAGAAAAACTGTTAAAACTTCCAACATATGGAAGCTGAACAACACGCTTCTGAATAACCAATAAATCATAGAAAAAATCAAAAAAGAAATCAAAATATGCACAGAAACGAATGAAAATGAAAACACAACAAAACAAAACCTATGGGACAGTGTAAAAGCAGTGCTAAGGGGAAGGTTCATAACAGTACAAGCATACATCAAAAAAAAAACAAGAAAAAAGTCAAATAAATAACCTAACTCTACAACTAGAGCAACTAGAAAAGGAAGAAATGAAGAAATTCAGGGTTAGTAGAAGGAAAGAAATCTTAAAAATTAGGGCAGAAATAAATGCAAAAGAAACAAAAGAGACCATAGCAAAAATCAACAAAGCCAAAAGCTGGTTCTTTGAGAGGATAAATAAAATTGGCAAACCATTAGCCAGACTCATCAAGAAACAAAGAGAGAAAAATCAAATCAATAAAATTAGAAATGAAAATGGAGAAATGACAACAGACAACATAGAAATACAAAGGATCATAAGAGTACTATCAGCAATTATATGCCAATAAAATGCACAACTTGGAAGAAAGGGACAAATTCTCAGAAAACGACAACTTTGCAAAACTGAACCAGGAAGAAATAGAAAATCTTAACAGACCCATCACAAGCATGGATATTGAAACTGTAATCAGAAATCTTCCAGGAAGCAAAAGCCCAGATCCAGGCGGCATCACAGATGAATTCTACCAAAAATTTATAAAAGAGCTCACACCTATCCTACTCAAACTCTTTCAGAAAATTGCAGAGGAAAGTAAACTTCCAAACTCATTCTGAGGCCACCATCACCCTAATAGCAAAACCAGACAAAGACGCCACAAAAAAAGAAAACTACAGGCCAATATCACGATGAACATAGATGCAAAAATCCTTAACAGAATTCTAGCAAGCAGAATCCAACAACATATTAAAAAGATCATACATCATGACCAAGTAGGCTTTGTCCCAGGGATGCAAGGATTCTTCAATATCCGCAAATCAACCAATGTAATACACCACATTAACAAATTGAAAGATAAAAACCATATGATTATCTCAATAGATGCAGAGAAGGCCTTTGACAAAATTCAACATCCACTTATGATAAAAACTCTCCAGAAAGCAGGAATAGAAGGAACATACCTCAACATAATAAAAGCTATATATGACAAATCCATAGCAAACATTATCCTCAATGGTGAAAAATTGAAAGCATTTCCCTAAAGTCAGGAATAAGACAAGGGTGCCCACTTTCACCACTACTGTTCAACATAGTTCTGGAAGTTTTGGCCACAGCAATAAGAGCAGAAAAAGAAATAAAAGAAATCCAGATTGGAAAAGAAGAAGTAAAATACTCACTGTTTGTAGATGACATGATCCTCTACATAGAAAACCCTAAAGACACCACCAGAAAATTACTAGAGCTAATCAATGAATATAGTAAAGTTGCAGGATATAAAATCAACACACAGAAATCCTTATACACTAATAATGAGAAAACAGAAAGTGAAATTAAGGGAACAATTCCATTTACCATTGCAACAACAAAAAAAATAAAATACTCAGGAATATATCTACCTAAAGAAACAAAAGACCTATATATAGAAAACTATAAAACACTGGTGAAAGAAATCAAAGAGGACACTAATAGATGGAGAAATATACCATGTTCATGGATCGGAAGAATCAATATAGTGAAAATGAGTATACTACCTAAAGCAATCTATAAATTCAACGCAATCCCTCTCAAGCTACCAATGGTATTTTTCACAGAACTAGAACAAATAATTTCACACTTTGTATGGAAATACAAAAAATCTTGAATAGCCAAAGCAATCTTGAGAAAGAAGAATGGAACTGGAGGAATCAACCTGCCTGACTTCAGGCTCTATACAAAGCCACAATCATCAAGACAGTATAGTGTAGCAAAACGAATACAGTATTGTAAAGCAAAACAAACTAAAAAAAAAAATAAAAATTAATTTAAAAAAAAAAGACAGTATGATACTGGCAAAGACAGAAATACAGATCAATGGAACAAAATAGAAAGCCTAGAGATAAATCCACACACCTATGGACAACTTATCTTTGACAAAGGAGGCAAGAATATACAATGGAGAAAAGACAATCTCTTTAACAAGTGGTGCTGGGAAAACTGGTCAACAACTTGTAAAAGAATGAAACTAGAACACTTTCTAACACCACACACAAAAAATAAACTCAAAATGGATTAAAGATCTAAACATAAGATCAGAAACTATAAAACTCCTAGAGGAAAACATAGGCAAAACACTCTCTGACATAAACCATAGCAGGATCCTCTATGACCCACCTCACAGAATATTATAAATAAAAGCAAAAATAAACAAATGGGACCTAATTAAACTTAAAAGCTCCTGCACAACCAAAGAAACTATAAGCAAGGTGAAAAGACAGCCTTCAGAATGGGAGAAAATAATAGCAAATGAAGCAACTGACAAACAACTAATCTCAAAAATATACAAGTAACTCTTACAGCTCAATTCCAGAAAAATAAATGACCCAATCAAAAACTGGGCCAAAGAACTAAACAGACGTTTCTCCAAAGAAAGGCAAAACACTCTCTGACATAAACCATAGCAGGATCCTCTATGACCCACCTCACAGAATATTATAAATAAAAGCAAAAATAAACAAATGGGACCTAATTAAACTTAAAAGCTCCTGCACAACCAAAGAAACTATAAGCAAGGTGAAAAGACAGCCTTCAGAATGGGAGAAAATAATAGCAAATGAAGCAACTGACAAAGAATTAATCTCAAAAATATACAAGTAACTCTTACAGCTCAATTCCAGAAAAATAAATGACCCAATCAAAAACTGGGCCAAAGAACTAAACAGACGTTTCTCCAAAGAAGACATACAGATGGCTAACAAACACATGCAAAGATGCTCAACATCACTCATTATCAGAGAAATGCAAATCAAAACCACAATGAGGTACCATTTCACGCCAGTCAGAATGGCTGTGATCCAAAAGTCTACAAGCAATAAATGCTGGAGAGGGTGTGGAGAAAAGGGAACCCTCTTACACTGTTGGTAGGAATGCAAACTAGTACAGCCACTATGGAGAACAGTGTGGAGATTCCTTAAAAAACTGAAAATAGGACTGCCTTATGATCACTGCAGATGGTGACTGCAGCCATGAAATTAAAAGACACTTTCTCCTTGGAAGAAAAGTTATGACCAACCTAGATAGCATATTCAAAAGCAGAGACATTACTTTGCCAACTAAGGTCCGTCTAGTCAAGGCTATGGTTTTTCCTGTGGTCATGTATGGATGTGAGAGTTGGACTGTGAAGGAGGCTGAGTGCTAAAGAGTTGATGCTTTTGAACTGTGGTGTTGGAGAAGACTCTTGAGAGTCCCTTGGAGACTCTGATGGTGGGAGGGATTGGGGGCAGGAGGAGATGGGGACGACAGAGAATGAGATGGCTGGATGGCATCACTGACTTGATGGACGTGAGTCTGAGTGAACTTTGGGAGATGGTGATGGCAGGGAGGCCTGGCATGTTGCGATTCATGGGGTCACAAAGAGTCGAACACGACTGTGACTGAACTGAACTGAACTGATGACCCAGCAACCCCACTGCTGGGCATACACACTGAGGAAACCAGAATTGAAAGAGACACATGTACCCCAATGTTCATCTCAGCACTGTTTATAATAGCCAGGATGTGGAAGTAACCTAGATGCCCATCAGCAGACAAATGGATAAGAAAGCTGTGGTACCTATACACAATGGAGTATTACTCAGCCATTAAAAAGAATACAATTGAATCAGTTCTAATGAGGTGGATGAAACTGGAACCTCTTATACAGAGTGAAGTAAGCCAGAAAGAAAAACACCAATACAGTACACTAATGCATATATATGGAATTTAAAAAGACAGTAATGATAACCCTGTATACGAGACAGCAAAAGAGACACAGATATATAGAACAATCTTTTGGACTCTGTGGGAGAGGGCGAGGGTGGGATGATTTGGGAGAATGGCATTGAAACATGTATAATATCATATGTGAAATGAATCACCAGTCCAAGTTCGATGCATGATACAGGATGCTCTGGGCTGGTGCACTGGGATAACCCAGAGGGAGGAAGGTGGTGCAGGATGAGGAACATGTGTACACCCATGGTGGATTCATGTTGATGTATGGCAAAACCAATACAATATTGTAAAGTAATTAGCATCCAATTAAAATAAATAAATTTATATTTTAAAAATTTAAGATGTAGAAATTAAAATGATATTCTTTTATCTATAAAAATAATAAATAAAATAAAATTGTCAGCATCATAAGTAGCAAAGACTGGAGAAATGTTCCATATTTTGGAGACCAAAGAGGTGAAAATGTAAATACTACACCTGACTCTACTCTAGATACTGTAATGGAGGAAGAGAAGTGCTATAAAATACATGTCTTGGTCAACTGATATACTTGGAACATAATAAAATTTTATCAATATAAATTTATGAGATTGGTATATGGTTATATATGACTGTGTCTTTATTTTAGGAAATACATGGTGAAACATTTGGGGGGTAAATTTCCATAGTTGGTATAAATTATCCTCAAGTTATTCAGAAAAAGAAAATGTTACAGAGAAGGAGAGAAAATGTGCATGCACTTGTGCCAATGACAAACAAAAAGGAATAAAATATTAACAGTAAGTGAATCAGGATAAAGAATTCCTGCATATTCTTCACACTATTCTTATTGTTACTTAAAATTATTCTATTTTTATTATATTATTGTATATTATTCTATTCTATTCTTATATGAAATTACTTTCAAATGAAAATGTTTAAATACTATGTTCCCTAAAGGAATTTGTCTTTCCAGAATGGTGATAATATTGAAGTTGGGTGAAGGGTGTGTAAGAGGACTGATATTCTATTCTGTTCAGTTTGTAAACATTTAAGTAAAATTTTTTTGTAACAAAGATCTCTGCTTTTTCAAAAATTATTTGACTTGGTTTTTGTTTAAAGCCTGATTTCATGTGTTGACCACAGGCCATTTGAAAGGGCTACACTTTGAGATCTTATAAAAACTCTCTGGCACTGGACAAGTGAGTGTCCATACCACATAAAGCATGCCTTCATACCTGCAGCTTGCACAACTCTCTAGGTTTTCTAGTCCAATGCTGAGACTCTCTGGTCTTTGTTTTTATCTCACTGAGTCCATTCAACTTCTCTCACCTTCTCTCCCTCCTTCCCTTTCACTACAAAATTTAAAGACACTTGTTCTTTTGGGCAATCCACAGTGATATGATAGAATTGGACATCTTCCAGCTTCCTCTTATCCAGCTGTTTATTCACTTTCTTCTGGATTTTTTCCATCTATTTTTTTCACTTGTTTAATATCATCCTCTACCCCTACAACATAACTATGGATTTTCAAAACACTTTTACACACAGAAAGGCATACTATCTGTAACTGATGTGAACAGATATACATAACGATGCCACCTTGAACCAGCAAAAAACCTAGAAGGGTAGTTGGTGAATTTAGAGTCACCAGGAGCAGGGATTAGACCCAGCCTGTTTTCCCCTATATGATACACTTGCCCGATTAACAACATACTACTCTTCAACATCATGAAGTCTGAAACAAATGGCAAAATTATGCATGGTCTGAGCCTATTAATAGTTTCTGGTAAGATTTTAAATAACAACACTCAGCTTGATTTTAGCTGATGATCCACTCTGACACTGTGTCTTTTTCTGCTGTGACTATGCATAGCCTGGCATTCCCAGTCTTGCAACTGTGTCTTTTGCATGTGTCCATATTGATTTCACTTCCATATGAAATATTTACATATGTTTATCACTTTGTCATCATTTAGCATGGCATCTGTTTGCTGCAAATGAGTCAGGTCTCAGCCACAGCAGCTTGTCAAATTTGTGTATCTGAAGAGAAGGGGAAAATGTCTTTGGGTAGATTCCTGTAAAAGTGGGTGACTTTATTAATCATTGCCTGACAGTATTTTACACTCTCAAATGTGCTTCTGCATTTTTCCCTTCATTTCAGGCTTATAACAACCCTGTGAAATATGTAAAGCAGCTTTGATAATCCTATTTGACAGCTGTGAATTCAAAGCCTTTGGAAGGTGAAATGATTTGGAAAAGGTCACAGACTGAGTCCACGTTGACCCAGGTGTCCTGATTCAGAGACCTTGTGATCTTTACATCAAACATGCTGAGTCACATCATTAAAATAAGCAGTAAAATGTGCTGGCTTGTCAAAGATGTTAGAAACTAATTTTTTAATTAACACCTACCACTTAATGAGCATTTAAGTATTAATTTAAATATGTATACACAAATTATTAGGCAGAATGTTTTCTGTGACTTCTAGAAATTAACTAAGTCCGAAAGACACAATAGATAACTCCTTATTCAAAAAAGATGGCCAAACTGGTCTTTTGACCCTCACACCCATCACTGATTCAGACTGTATAAGTAGAAGACTAGAGTTAGGACAGACTGGTTAAGTCAGGATGGTTGTTGACCCAGTAGCCATTCCACAAGTCAAGTGAGGAAGTTTCCAGTAAGAATTGGGGACTGAATATAAGATAAGAGGATTAGGGTCTCATTCCCTCAGTCAGTTCAGTTCAGTCACTCAGTCATGTCCAACTCTTTGCGACCCCATGGACTGCAGCACGCCATGCCTCTATGTCCACCACCAACTTCTGAAGTTTACTCAAACTCATGTACATTGAGTCAGTGATGCCATCCAATCATTTCATCCTCTGCCATCCCCTTCTCCTCCCACCTTCAATCTTTCCCAGCATTAGGGTCTTTTCAAATGAGCCAGCTCTTTGCATCAGGTGGATGCAGGTATTGGAGTTTCTGCATCAAAATCAGTCCTCCCAATGAATATTCAGGACTAATCTCCTTTAGGATGGACTGGTTGGATCTCCTTGCAGTCCAAGGGACTCTCAGGAGTCATCCCCAATACTACAGTTCAAAAGCATCAATTCTTTGGAGTTCAGCTTTCTTTATAGTCCAACTCTCACATCCATATAGTCTCATTCCCTAGCAGATTGCGTTCAGGTCTACAAAAAATCTTAGCATTTCCCACTACTCTCCCCATCCCTCTCTATACAGAGCTCAGTGATAAGATTCAGGAAAGAGTTTCACATATGTCCCCCTACGTTTGGGAGCATTTGTGAAACAAGAAGCTGATGTCCATTTCCTGTTAAAGTTTTCTGAAGCTGGAAGGAAATGCTGGTTGGAAACAGCCTCAACAAATGGGGAGAAGAGGCAGCAGATAGTGAACATTACCAAACCCTAAACCAACAGGAGATGAACAGTGTTGAATAATTGCCCCCAATGTCCCTGTCTTAGATCAAGTTCCCTAGAAGCAGAGATTGAGACAGGGATTTTAAATGTGTGAGATTAAGCACTGTAGACATATCAGGAGACAATAGTAAGGGAAGAAGGAAACAGAAAAAGTAAGGGGAAAGAATCAAGTTAGGTGTAGCCACAGTCAGTCTAGCCTTGGCCTGTCCATAGTGAAGAGGGCTCTGTGCCATCAACCATGCAGCAAAAATGTTTCCCTGGAGGTAAAAGGCTGCTTTTGTATTCCCATACAAGTCATAACACTTCCCTGGTGGCTCAGAGGTTAAAGCGTCTGCCTCCAATGCCGGAGACCTGGGTTCGATCCCTGGGTCGGGAAGATCACCTGGAGAAGGAAATGGCAAACCACTCCAGTATTCTTGCTTGGAGAATCTCATGGACTGAGGAGCCTGGTGGGCTGCAGTCCATGGGGTCACAAAGAGTCGGACACGACTGAGTGACTTTACATACAAGTCAGTCAGTGCTACTGGCAGCTGGGATAGAAAGGTCCTTAAGCAAGGACAACAGTCCAGAGAAGGGGTAGGGAGGAGAGGCTGTGAGAAACTCAAAGTTCAGAGTAACTGGAGGCCATGTAAACTAGGTCAGTAAAGGGATCCAGTTCAGGAATCAGACGCATCTACTATGCTCACCTTTCTCTAAAGACAATGTTCTAAGGTCTGTTGCATGTGGAATTTCAGAGACATTGAGCCCTAGTTACTCAGAGTAGTGACCTGCTCATACAGTGCTTTTACTAACAATTATTTCTTTCCTCTCTCCCCATTTCTTCACTTATGCTACTTTGAAACACCTCACAGATAGGCTGTGTGTTATTCATTCAGTTGTGTCTGACTCTTTGTGACCCCATGGACCATATGTAGCTCACCAGGCTCCTCTGTCCATGGAATTCTCCTGGCAAGAATACTGAAGTGGGTAGCCATTCCCTTTTCCAGGGGATCTCGCCGACCCAGGGACTGAACCTAGATCTTCTGCATCGCAGACAGATTCTTTACCCTCTGAGCCACCAGGGAAGCCCAGTAGGCTAATTGCACCCAAATTCTTGTCTTATAGTCCTTTTGTAGGGGGCAACCCAAACTAAGATAATTACAAGGAAGAAATTATTCATATCACTCAATGTTACTTATAGCCATGGTTCCAACTAGATAACCTTATGGAACAAGGAACTGAAAATTGTGTTTGGAGGAAAAAATTAATGATGCTCTTTCCTGTTTTTACCTCCCTGAAATTTAAGTTGGTTAATAACTGATATCCATGAATTATCTCATTTAATCTTCACAGCAACTCTCTGAGGTAGATATAATTATCTCCACCTTATTATACACAGATGGTCTTCCCTGGTGGCTCAGACGGTAAAGCGTCTGCCCGCAATGCGGGAGACCCGGGTTCAACTCCTGGGTCGGAAAGATCCCCTGGAGAAGGAAATGGCAATCCACTCCAGCACTCTTGCCTGGAAAATCCCATGGACGGAAGAGCCTGATAAGCTACAGTCTATGGGGTCGCAAAGAGTCGGACACGACTGAGCAACTTGACCTATTATACACAGGAAAACAGAGGTTCAGAGAAAGTAAGTGTGATATTCAAAGTTTCTCAGCTAAGATTCAAATTCAAATAATGTGATCCTAAAGTCAGTATTCTTTCTTATTAAACCAGATCACTTTCCTCAAGTTTTCAGAAACATGACACAGATATTTGCTTGCTCATTTCTAAAATTAAATGTTGGGCTCCTAAAACAAACTCTTCAGACAGTAGTGGTGGGAAGTATAATTTTTAATGTGGTGAAGGGGTGCATTTTTCCTTTTCTAACATAATCAGGAAGATGAAAGGAGCAGATAGCATGTTCTGCTGTTAAACTGACAGCATTATTGATATTTTTCAAATTATTACAAGAAAGACCCAGGCTTCACATGTTTTATTTAAACCAGTTTCTGCATTGTTTGGGTATTACATTATTTATGTCAAAAATGGTATATTGGATGAACATTTATTCACCCAATAACATTTATTAGTTATAACCAAGAAGTTTTAAGACCAGAATAAAAGATTGGAAAACGGAGGGAAATAGACCAGTTTCTTACTTCTCTGGCACTCCTTGACATATGGACATTTTGTTGTTATAAACTACCTTCCTGATGTTTGCTCTATAGGGTTGACACAACTCTCTAGGCTGCTAGCTTCTAAGAATGACTATTAAAGCAGCCAAGCAAGTGGAAAGTTGTCAACCACAGTTTTCATTCAAGAGGCCACACTGTACAGTAATTAGGGTCAAACACAGGTATCTGACATTCTTTGATTTGACTAGGCTCTGACACTTACATGTTGTGCAATCTTAGACTAATTAGTTATGCTCCTTAAGCTCAGTTTTTCCAGTAGAAAACTGGAGACAATAATAGGTGGTCCCTGATGTGGTTTGGAAAGAATCCACTGCATTATGTCTACAAAGGGGTTCCATGGTATCTGGCAACAGAGCGAGCACTCACTAAATGTTATTTATCTATAACCAATAAAATATTTTTTTCTGATTAGAATAGAGTATAAGAAGGATAATAAAAGTCCTATTTGCTTCACAAAGGTTCGGCCTAGGTAAGCACACCAAACTTTCTTTTAGCCACCAGCTAGAAGCTATACACAAATTCACTGTGCAATGTACACTGGAATGACTGCATTGCTGACACTGTTTACCCGGGACAATGCCACCTACAACATTACCTTAGGGGGACCTTTTTGGGACTAACCCCTTCCCCTGGAGAAAAAGCAGAAGTAGAGAGGAATTGAAAACACAGTGGAGAAAGAATATATGTCGATTTGCAGTGCTATAAACTTACATTACCATGAATCTGGGATGACAGCATAAGTCACAGGAAGAGAAGCATCAAATGAATTACACAGCCCTTCCCTAAGAAGTGGCAATAAAACAGTGAAGGACCCTTTGCCATTCCATATTTCATGTATGTCAAAAAAATTCAACTCGAATTTTGTCTTAATTTTTCCTCATGTTTAGCCTCTTTCTTACTCCCCTTGCCGTGTGACTCTGGGACTTAGTCTTTCATTTGACATGTATTTTTGAGAACCTTCTCTGTTGTATAGAAGTATCTACAGGGCATTGTCAAGCTATAATTGCCAAGCTATAGTGGTTATTTCCATGGATATATCACAAATTAAATTTTTTCTTATTATTTAATATAAAGGATGGAAAAAGAGAGCCAGGTAAAAATAAGTGCTTATTAAACATCGCATGTAATCACTCTTTAGCCAACACCATTATTTTATGTAAAATCATAGTAAATGCAATCTATTTCATGGTTGCACTTTTGAAAATGCTATATTCTAACAAGGAAGAACACTAGAAAATCATCCCTCATTAATTTGCTGAAAATGCAGTGTTGATTCCTCATGGGTGTCTGGGGGGGAGGTGCTCATAATTATTTAAATATCAGGTGAGCTAGCTTCTCAGGTCATTTTGGAGGCCCATCATTTTCCTGATTGAGAGATGCAGAAATGCAACTCATGATTAACCTTATATATACATACATATACACTGATAACTGATCACTTTTACCCAGTGAACATTGATATTGACTCAGAATTTGTCTCAATACAGCATTTCAGGAAATGACTTCTACCATCAGTCTGGACACATGAATTGTATTTATCAAGGATATAGCAATCTTTAGAGCTGATGGGGAGGGGATCCTTTTCAACTTTTTGGCATACTGAGTCCCTCAATTCCTTAAATTTGTGTATTTGGATACACACTTCACTTACAATTGAAAAAAAAAAGTGCTTTGAATTGAGAAGGTTTGCATTTAATCTCCTGATTTTAACTAATTTTTAAGACAGATTTATTTGTATATTCCATGAAGATTTTCATTCTGCTTTCATTCATCAGGGAACTAGAAAAAAGTTGGGGCAGTTATTGTTTACAAAAGGAGTACTTGTACCAAGCTATCTTTACCTTGGCATACCGTGAAAGTGAAACTCTTAATACATCAAATCCTAGCTTCTGATTCTGAGCCCACAGACTCAAAACCAACATTATGTGTTTAATAAGTTCCAGAACAAAGTGAAGGAACAAAAGCATTTTCTATTTAAGATAAAGTTCTTGCTTGTTTTTCCAAAAAGAAAATATATCCTTCAAAACCCAGTTCAGATATCATCCCTTGCAGATAGCCATCTTTGCTCATCTATTCTGACAATTATTCATCTGTTCCAAGAAGTTTTGCCCATTTCTCACACAGATACCCTTATCATTCTGCACTGTATCCTCTACCAGATGGGGAGTCCCTTGAAGGCCAGGTGATATCAGAGCCTTTCCTTTGATTGAGCACCCAGCAGAGTTCCTGGCCAAGAGGCAACACTCACTAAATGTTGTCACAATGAAGCAAGCAGTATGCTCAGTCACTACACAAAGTCACCTTTATAATCATATATTCTTAGGAGATATCAGAGATGGTGGAAATGTAAAGAACAATTAATATAAAGAAGGTCAATAGCATAGAAAGAAAGATGTAATCATCCATTCATGACTCAACAAGTATCTAGGAAGTGTTTATTATAGAAAAAGGAAGAGAGCACGGAACTCCTGCTTGGTTGGAAATTATCTACAATCCATCACTAGTAAACAAGTTTTCCATTACCACTCACAAAGAAACTTAAGCATTAAGTATACACATAAATGGTTGAGACTGGAGAGCTAATCAGCATGAACAAACCATGTCAATGACCATAACACTATAATGATCCTATTTCTGAATATTCTATTAATTGCTGACAATTACAGAAGCTTTGACTTCAAGCTCAAGAGTCATAAAAACTCTCAAAATCACTTTATGTATATTGTTGCAGGAAGATGTTAAAGTGAAATGTTCACCTTAGCACCATGAAAAAAAGTTTTATATTCCTAAATACACTTAGAAAAATTAAATGTAGTAATATAATCTTTTATATTTACTGATAAATTAATTTTTAGTATATCATGCTTGTAAAGTTTTGCACATTTTGAAACCAAGTGTCTCCAATGTCTCTAATAATTGGCAAACATATACACAATTGTGGTGTGTGTGTGTGTGTGTGTGTTCACATTGATATAGATACCCAGACAAACAAACAGAGCAAAGGCTTTAGAGTCAGTTGTTGTTCACTCACTAAGCTGTGTCCAACTCTTTGCCACCACATTAACTGCAGCACACCAGGCTCCCCTGTCCTTTACTGTCTCCCAGAGTTTGCTCAGATTCATGTCTATCGAGTCAGTGATGCTATCTAATCATCTCATCCTCAGCCACTCCCTTCTCTTTTTGCCTTCAATCTTTCCCAGCATTAGGGTCTTTTCCACAAGTCAGCTCTTCCAGACTCGGTGGAAAAAGTATTGGAGCTTATAAGGTGGCCGAAGTATTGGAGCTTCAGTTTCAGCATCAATCCTTCCAATGAATACTCAGGATTGATTTCCTTTCTGTAGGTCATTATTTAAATTCTAGCATGGTTCCTCTCCAGTGGTGTGACTGAATAGAAAATTACTTCACCTCCTCAAGCCTGTTTCCTCATCTATTTGCATGGCTGCTTCAGGAGCCATAAGAAAAACATACACCCTACTAGGTTGCTGTTTGGTATTAAGATCTTACATGTCTTAAACAAAGAACTCGACATATGGTAGAATCTCAACAAACAATAGCATAATAAAAATATTATTACTGTAACTATGATAATATGTTATATGTATGTATAATATATATGTGTATATATATTGTGTTATAAATGTTAACTGTAACTATGATATAATATGTAAATATGATATAACTATAATATATATTCTAATATACTGTAACTATAATATAATAAATATAATGTTCATGTATCTTAAGCCACTCTACTTCTACCATCTAGCCCAACAACTCTTCCCCTGTCCCCCACAGTCTGTAATATGTCATGATGAATGGAGAAGTCACTAACAGTTGGTGAAAATGGGAATTGAGGGTCCTTAGAATGATGGCAGCATAGATATTAATAACAATTTTCAGATCACTTTCATGGACAAGACTAATAAATTCATGTAGTAACTTCTAATAGTGTAAGATCCCTCATTTATAACTTAGAGATAAAAGAATGCCTTCTTTGCAAGTTTATTTTGAAGACAGCTTACTATGAATATAATTTATCTAGCACAGCTTCTGCAACATAGCAGACACTCAAAGATGACAGCCATAACTATAAATACTATAATTTATACTATGAGCTTATTGTTCCCAGGATGAAAACAATGATCAAAATTTATCTCTAATTCCAAACATTCCTTTTGATGGGATGCATGATGGAGGTGTGATACTTTCTTTTTCAGTATCCTCACATCCTTTTGTAGCCAGCTCATCCTGTCCACATTAGTAGTTCTAGGACATCAGAGCAGGTCTGGGAAAGTGAACAACCTCAAAGAGAACATCTCGCAAATCTGGATGGGATATTCTATAAGCAGCTATAAGTACACAAGAATCCAGGCATAAAATGGGCTGTTCAACTCATAGAAAAGACTTCTGATTCTTTATATTTTTCCCTTAATCCCTGTGGCTGTGGTTGTGGTTTTAAGTAGAGCTGAGTCATGTAGAATTTTAACAAAAGTTTCTTTGAAAATCCAAACGAACTATACTGTTATTACATAGCGTCTTTTGTGAATTTATTACATAGAGGTATTTAGTTAAACAGAAATTTTTCTTCTCCAAATTAGTACAGAACATACTTTACTTTTTTGTTTCTGCAAAGTTTCTAAACTTCTCAAATTGTGGTTCATTTAGCCCAATTATAATTTAATGTAAAGAAGACAAACCACAATATGAAAATGAAAGACTGGAAATGTAGAGTATAGCCACTCTAGAGAACACTTTGGCAGGTTCTTTAAAAACTAACCATGGAACTACCATACGACCTAGAAATTGTACTCCAGTAGAAATTGTCCAGAGAAGTGAATTTATTTTCACCCCCCTCAAAAAAAACTGTACACAAATATCTATAGCAGTTTTATCTATGAGTCAAGAATTGGAATCAGTCCAAAATTTCATTACACAAACAGTTAAATAGACTACAGCACAACCATGCCATGGATTATGACTCAGGAGTAAAAGAGATAAACTATTGATACAAGCAACCATTTAGAAGGATGTTAGAGAATCATGTTGAGTGGAAGAAACTAATCTCAAAAGAGTACATACTATTGATTCCATTTTTTTGTAACATTTTTGAAATGGCAAACATTTTAAAAATGGAAGGCAGATTCATGATTGCCCCAGGGTAGAAGTAGGTTGAAGGAAATGTGCAAGCGGGCAGGGGGAGGAGGGTGCAGGGGAAGGGACTGACGTGGGGGGAGGGGAAGGGGACAAATTGGAGGTGGGTGTATGATAAAAGGGCAACATACAGGACCAGGTGACTTCACAGGTGAATTCTACCAGAAGTTTAGAGAACCTATCTTGCTCAAACTCTTCCAGAAAATTGCAGAGGAAGGAAAACTCCAAAACTCATTCTATGAGGCCACCATCACTCTGATACCAAAACCAGACAAAGATGCCACCAAAAAAAAAAAAAGAAAGAAAGAAAAAAAGAAAGAAAACTACAGGCCAATCTCACTGGTAAACATAGATGCAAAAATCCTCAACAAAATTCTAATAAACAGAACCCAACAGCACATTGAAAGGATCCTACACCATGATCAAGTGGGATTTATCCCAAGGATGCAAGGATTCTTCAATATAGGCAAATCAATCAATGTGATACACTATATTAACAAATTGAAAGATAAAAACCATATGATCACCTCGGTGTAAGCAGAGAAAGCCTTCAACAAAATTCAATATCTATATATGATAAAAAAAAAAACTCTCCAGATAGTGGGAACAGAAGGAACATAACTCAGTATAATAAAGGCCATATATTACAACCTCACAGCAAACATTATCCTCAATGCTGAAAAACCAAAAGCATTTCCTCTAAAATCAGGAATAAGACAAAGGTGCCCACTCTCACCACTGTTATACAACTTAGTTTTGGAAATCCTAGCCTAAACAATCAGAAGATAAAGAAATAAAAGGAATCCAGATTGGAAAAGAAGAAGTAAAACTCGCTATTTGCAGATGACATAATTCTCTACATAAAATACCCCAAAGATGCCACCAGAAAATTACTAGAGGTAATCAATGAATATAGTAAAGTCACAGGATATAAAATTAATACACAGAAATCCCTTGCATTTCTATGCATTAACAATGAAAAATCAGAAAGAGAACTTAAGGAAGGAATCCTATTCACCACTGCAACAAAAAGAATAAAATACTTAGAAATAAATTTACCTAAAGAGACAAAAGACCTGTATGCAGAAAATTATAAGACACTGATGAAAGAAATCATCAGACACTGATGAAAGTCTAAACAGGTATTTCTCCAAAGAAGACATCAGATGGCTAAAAGGCAGATGAGGAGATGCTCGACATCACTCATTATTAGAGAAATGCAGATCAACATTACAACGAGGTACCATCTCACACTAATCAGAATGGCTGCTATCAAAAAGTCTACAAACAATAAATGCTGGAGAGGATGTGGAGAAAACAGAACCCTCTACACTGTTGGTGAGAATACAAACTGACACAACCACCATGGAGAACAATATGGAGATTCCTTAAAAAACTAAGAATAAAAATACAATATTACACAGTAACCCCACTATGGAGGCTAACTGAAAATGACACATGTACCCTCAATGTTCACTACATCACTATTTACAATAGTTAGGACATGGAAGCAACCTAAATGTCTATCAGCAGAAGAATGGATGAGGAAGCTGTGTTATCCATACACAATGGAGTATTACTCAGCTAGAAAAAGGAATTCCAATTAAAATAAATAAATTTATATTTAAAAAAAGGAACTCATTTGAGTCAGTTCTAATGAGGTGGGTGAACCTAAAGCCTATTATACAGAGTGAAGTAAATCAGAAAGAGAAAGACAAATATCATATATTAATGCACATATATGGAATCACAGACAATTCTATGTGCAGGGCAGCAAAGTTATATATCTTTATAACACAGATATAAAGAACAGACTTTTGGACACAGTCGGGGAAGGAGAGGATAGGATGACCTGAGAGAATAACACTTAAACATACACATTACCATATGTAAAACAGAACACCACTGGGAGTTTGATGTGTGACACAGGGAACCCAGTCGGTGCTCTGGGACAACAAAGAGTGATGGGATGGAAGGAAGGTGGGAAGGGGGTTCAAGAGGGAGGGGACACATGTGTGCCTATGATCCATTCATGCTGATGTATTTGTAATCACAATATTGTAAAGTATTTATTCTTCAATTAAAAGAAAAAAATAAAAGGGCGACATAAGAGATCATTTTGTGCTATTGGAACTCTTCATTCCCTGACTGAGGTGCAGATATAAGAACATATACATATGATGGTGAAGCTGAAGCTCCAGTACTTTGGCCACCTGATGCAAAGAAGTGACTCATTGGAAAAGACCCTGATGTTGGGAAAAATTAAGGAGAACAGGACAACAGAGGATGAGATGATTGGACGGCATCATCGACTCAATGCACACGAGTTTGAGCAAACCCTGGAAGATAGTGAAGGACAGGGAAGCCTGGCATTCTGCAGTCTATAGGGTCACAAAGAATTGGACATGACTGAGCTACTGAACAACAACAACAAATACATATAATAAGTCTGTATGCATGCGTGCATGCTAAATCTCTTAAGTCATGTCTGACTCTTTGCGACCCAATGGGCTGTAGCCCCCTAGACTCCTCTGTCCATGGTATTCTTTAACAAGAATACTGGAGTGGGTTGCCGTGCCCTCTTCCAAGGGATCTTCCCAACCCAGGGATCAACCCTGCATCTCTTATGTCTTCTGCATTGCAAGTGGATTCTTTACCATTGAGCTACCAAGGAAGCCCCATAAGACTGGACAGGATTCACAAATGAGTAAAAATATAACTGGGAAAATGTGAATCAGGTTGTGGATGGTATCACTGTCAATACACTAGTTACCATACTATACTATAACTTTGTAAAATGTTACCATTGGTGAAAACTGGACATGATGTACCCAGAATCTTTCTATACTATTTCTTACAACTAATATTAGTCTACAATATCACAAAAAAAATTTTCAGTTAAGAATTAGACTAAATGTGTATAGCACAGGGGATTATAGCCATTATCTTATAATAACTTTTAATGCCATGCAATCTAAAAATACTGAATCAGTATCCTATATACCTGAAATTAATGCACTATTGTAAATCAACTACACTTTAATAAAAATTTAAACTCAATGAACACACTAAGAAAAAAAATTATACAATGTCAGTATTGAAAGGAAATTATACAGTTCAAACTCTTAGAAAATTCTTGAATTATTAGCTAGTGATTGCTTAACCTCTACTTGGACCAAAGAAAATTTACCTCCTCCTGAGGTAATCAGTAACAGTTTTCCTCAGTTTGAAAAGTTCTTCCTGAAATTGAAAATGGAATCTCTTTTAAAAGAAGCTGCATCCATTGTTCCTACAGAATAACTTTAAGTCCTCATGCACACGGTAAGCCCTTCAAAATCATGAAGAGTTCAATTTTTTATTTCTGCTCTGAGTTTGATTTTCTTTATAACATTTTCAGTTATTTTTCCTCATATATCATGCTTTTATGGTCCTTCCCCATCCTAAACAGCTCTTCTCTAAACACATTCCAGTGTCACTGTTTTTTTTCCTTAAAGCAAAAAAGATAGTGTTTTAAGTGTGACAGAAACAACAGGGCTATGGTTGTCATTAAGATCAGGGAGTGGAGTAAGGGAAACAGGGGTATTTGTAAGGACCACCTGAAAATTAGGGATTTTAGTGATGGAATTGTTTTGAAGCTTGACTGAATCTAGGCTAATAACTTAAAATATGATGCCACATAGTTCTGTAAGAGGTTATCATTTGGAGAAACTGAGTAAAGTGTACCCAGGATCACTCTGTATTACTTCTTTAAGCTACTTAAAGAAAGCTACTTATTTAAAAACAAAAAGCTTAATTAAAACAACCAAGTAGGAAGGGAGCAGAGACTACCCAACTTCTTCTTCAGTCATAAAAGGCTGAGCACTTGTAAAAACAAAGCAAAGCAAATAAAAAATACCCAAACCCCAACCAACTCTGAGTGATTAACATAACCAGATGTTAACATCTGTGAGTAAACACACTGAAGTGGTTTATACTTGGCTCCAAATTGCATACAAATATATATATGAACTCCAGTATCTGAGTATTTGGAGAAATATACATATTTGTAGTATGTGTTTGGAGAAGTATTGCATTGTCTTCATACTTTAGTTTTCCAAAACTTTATCTAAACACACCTAAAATCTTAGAGTTTTCCTTGATTGTTCTCATTTTTTTAATACCTCATACCCAATCTATCAGTATATTCTGTTGTTTCTGTCGCAAAATACATCTAGAACCTGACCACTTTTTCATTGATTTCACTGTTACCATCATCTCTCCCCCAAATTATTCTAATAGCACCATAAATGGCTTCTACTATCTCTTTGTTCTTCTGTGGTCAATTTTCAGCACCTGGAGTGACCCCTTAAAACATGTCAGAGCATGACATTTTTCTCTTCAAAACCTTTCAATGGTTTTGAACCTTCCAAACATAAACACCATCATAGAAAAGGTCAGCGCTTTCCATGTACTGCATGGTCTGACTCCCACAGTACCCCCTCTGACCTTGCACCACCTACACTTCCCTCCCTCTTTCAGTGCAGCCTTACTGGTCTCTGCTATTATTCAAATATGTCAGTCAAATCCTGCCTCAGGGCCTTTGCACTGGCTGTTCCCTCTATCTTGGATGCTCTTCCTCAAGATATTTGCATCACTAACTCCCAAACCATGTCTAGGTGACTGCTTGAATGTCACGTTCCCACTGCTTCCTATTCCTTTCTCCACATTTTTTTCAGAGAACTTAACACCATCTGCATATTACTTATCTTATTTATTAGTCTCTACCATTAGTATATTTGCTCACCAGCATAAGAATATTGCCTTCAATATAAAGGCACTCTACACTTATTGAAAAACACTAATGAATATGTCAGGAAAATGAAGGGCTAGGGCATTTTCATAGTAGGAAATATTAAACATTTTAATAAAATTCCCTTCCTTCCAATCTAAACCAGAGTCCTCCTCCACCCTACCTGTTCCTTTCCACAAAGTACAACTCCTTCACTGAATTCATAAATTCCTCCACAACAGTCACAGCTTGGTTTTTGTTATAACTGTTCCATATATGACTTGTCCCCTCAAGTAAATTAGGAGCTCAAGAGTAAGAGCCATGTTCTGGTTTTTCAATCCTCTCCCAAGACTGGCAGAGAACAAAGCACCCTACAGGTATTCATGAGATAAACACTCCTTGACTTAATTCCATCTCTGCATTTCATGACCCCTCCTATATTATTCTCACTTTATATCTATTTTATAATACATTGTAATCTTATGATGATTATGTCTCTTTTGTAAATGTAATTGAGTGCTATCTGTACCCTGGCTGCACAAGATTTTCCAGTGATATGATTAAATATAACCTTTCACCACCTACCTAACTAACATTCCCCAGCAGTAGAATCTGTCACCATGTTCTTACCATTAGTTGATTTGGAAGGTAAAGGCTGTCACCAAGGCTATGTAAGTCACATATGAAAGAGATTTCATGAGAAGTTCATCATCACGGAAGGGAAAATGTTTTGTAGCTTGCAGAAATAAGGAAAGGTTTTCGATTAAATCCTCCTGGCTGAGGGAATTTTACCTTGCCATGCATAATAACTGAAGCAACCATTTCCACTAAGCTTTAGAAATGCAGATTCAGAGAATTCATTTTAGAGCAAATCAGAAACTTATCTTTTTATCTGACTGTTTCTATCCTTAAATGTCACTCCAAGTTTGAAGCTCTTGAATATTGTTTTATGTAAAGTCCTGAGAGATAACTTTGTATATTGTAAATTTGGTTTGTATCGCACTGAGTTTTAAGAAAAAGACCAGGGCAGTTTGAAAAACTACAGGTAATGAAAATTCACAAATGTGATTCTACTGATAGAAAAGAGGGCAAGCAGGAAAAAAACAAACCCCATTTTTGTGAAAGATAATAAAATACTGTAAGTGTGAGGTAGATCCTAAAAGTCATTTATTTCAGCCGCTTTATGGAATTCAGGCAAGTACATCTGTCCAAAATGGTGAAATAAATTGTACAAAGTTCACACTGTGGTTAAGGACAGAAATACAATTAGAATCTAACTCTCCTATCTCCCTTCCATTTTTTTTTTTTTTCTGTGTTATCAGGGTTTCTCAAGCTTGGCACCACTAATGTTAGTGAACGTGTTAGTTGCTCAGTCATGTTCGACTATTTTTAGCCCCATGGACTGTAGCCCACCAGGCTCCTATATCCATGGAATTCTACAGAAAGAATACTGGAGTAGAGAGTCATGCCCTCCTTAGGGGATCTTCCTGATCCAGGGACCAAACCCAAGTCTCCAGCATAGTAGGCAGATTACTTACCATCTGAGCCACCAGGGAAACCCTTTGGGGCCAAATAATTGTTTGTCATAGGGGGCCGTCATGTGCATTCCAGGATACTTGGCACCATCCTTGGTTTTTCTCCACCTATGTCCCCTCCCCAGTTGTAACAAACAAAAAATGTCCTCACACCTTTCAAATGTTTCCTGGAAAGAAAACTGCCTTCCCTCTAATGAACAGTGGTGTCAAATCGCTGTTCAACATGATCAATGAACAAGAATAATTGAGAGGTTTCCATTTCCAGTGCAATGATCTGTATGAGATTCTCTGCTCAACAGGCACTTATGCCAGTCAAAATTGAAATCTGGTTGAAATGGCAGAAATCTATCTGAAACTAATTTAGACAATGTGATAATTTATTGACTTGCATGAACAAAGCACCAAAGGCAGGTCCTAGGCTGTCTGAAAGTAGGAGTACCCAGTATTTCTCCACTGACACTTTGCTTGTTTCACTTCTCCCTTGCTGACCTTATTATCTTAGACCCTTTGTTTAAGAGTGGACATGGCCCCAATAGATCTGGAGTCATTTCCTTTTTATATTCAACACTTAAGGTCAAGAAGCAACAATCCTACCACCTTCAGTCAAGAAAATTCTAGAAAGACATCATGGACCCAGAATGATCATGTGTCTGATCCTACAGTCAGGACATCGTTATCAGAATAGGGGTGGATGTTGGGGGGAGGGGTAAAGAATGCTGGTTCAAAGTATAATAATAGCAAAGATAATAACAATGTCCTCTATATTGCTTTGAAAATCATTGGAAATAACTATTCTAACTTACTTTACTATTTCCTTTAAATCTATATGTACTACAACTTAAGGTGAAGGCTCTTTCAAACCAGATGGAACACTCATGTCCAATGCTCAATTTCTTAGCATGAATACTTTTACTGTTAACAAGCTCTGCCTCTAATATTGTCCAGGTCCAGAGTAAGATAACAACAGAACTAAATATTTCAATCTCACATTGTGTTAAGTAAACACAGTCTCTCTTTCTACATTGACAGATGTTGTTGTTGCTGCTGTTCAGTTGCTAAGTCGTGTTCAACTCTGCAACCCCATGGATTGCAGCACACCAGGCTCCTCCGTCCTTCACTGTCTCCCAGAGTTTGCTCAAATTCATGTCCATTGAGTCAGTGATGCTATCGAACCATCTCATCCTCTGCTGTTCCTTTCTTCTTTTGTCTTGAGTCTTTCCCAGCATCAGAGTCTTTTCTAGTGAGTCAGCTCTTCATATCAGATGGCCAAAGAATTGGAGCTTGACAATAAATTTGCGAGTTCATACATTGACAAATATATCATCATAAAGACCTGCAAGGTCAGATTTGAATTTAGAATTATCAAAGTCCTTGTTGTTGTAAAGCAGAAAGGGTAGCCTGAGAAGAGCCAGCTTCCAGCTGTCATGCCAGGCCCTGCTCACCTTTGTTTCACACACACAGCTCCATCTCACACTGTGAGGTTCTACATGTCCAATCCCAGTCCACTTCCCGCAAATAGCTGCCTCTCAAATACCTTCTGGTTCTGGGTATTCCAAACTGTCAGCTTGATCTGTCCTGAGTGGGAGAGATTCAGAAAGAAGCTCACACAGGCTCTGTAAGTAGAATCTAGAAAATTCTAGGTCTAGGTACAGAGAGCATTTTCTAGAAGGTTGCAGAAGCACTTTCTCCATAACCACATAAACTCTTTACCCTGAGGAGTGCCAGAGATGTGTCTTCTGAAGCATGGGGCCCAGGATATCTTTTGCCAAGATCTAAGAGGAGTACTTGGTGGAAGATGACACATGTGGTCTGAACAAAACATCTGTGTTCTATAAAATAGTATATTAAAAATGATGCCCTTGTGGGAAAAAAATACAGTTATAGGTACTGCTGCTGCTGCTAAGTCACTTCAGTCGTGTCCGACTCTGTGCGACCCCATAGAAGGCAGCCCACCAGGCTCTCCCGTCCCTGGGATTCTCCAGGCAGAACACTCTAATGCATGAAAGTGAAAAGTGAAACTGAAGTTGCTCAGTTGTGTCCGACTCTTAACGACCCCATGGACTGTAGCTTACCAGGCTCTGACATCGGTTAGTCTTACTGGTCCATTATATCATTTAAAGTTGTGTTTCCTTGCTAATTTTCTGTTTAGTTGATCTATCCATAGGTGTGAGTGGGGTATTAAAGTCTCCCACCATTATTGTGTTACTGTTAATTTCCCCATTCATACTTGTTAGCATTTGCCTTACATATTGTGGTGCTCCTATGTTGGGTGCATATATATTTATAATTGTTATATCTTCTTCTTGGATTTATCCTTTGATCATTATGTAGTGTCCTTCTTTGTCTCTTTTCATGGCCTTTATTTCAAAGTCTATTTTATTTGATATGAGTATTGCTACTCCTGCTTTCTTTTGGTTTCCATTTGCATGAATTATCTTTTTCCAGCCCTTCACTTTCAAACTGTATGTGTCATTTGGTTTGAGGTGAGTGTCTTGTAGACAGCATATACAGGGGTCTTATTTTTGTATCCGTTCACTCTGTCTTTGTCTTTTGGTTGGGGCATTCAACCCATTTACATATAAGGTAATTATTGATAAGTATGATTCCATTGCCATTTACTTTGTTGTTTTGGGTTTGAGTTTATAAACCTTTTCTGTGTTTCCTATCTAGAGAAGATTCTTTAGCATTTGTTGAAGAACTGATTTGGTGGTGCTGAATTCTCTCAGCTTTTGCTTGTCTGTAAAGTTTTTGATTTCTCCTTCATATTTGAATGAGATCCTTGCTGGGTATAGTAATCTGGGTTGTAGGTTTTTCTCTTTCATCACTTTAAATATGTCCTTCCATTCCCTTGTGGCCTGAAGAGTTTCTATTGAAAAATCAGCTGTTATCCTTATGGGGATCCCCTTGTGTGTTATTTGTGGCTTTTAATATTTACTCTGTGTTTGGTCTTTGTTAATTTGATTAATATGTTTCTTGGGGTGTTTTGCCTTGGGTTTATCCTGTTTGGACTCTCTGGGTTTCTTGGACTTGGGTGGCTATCTCCTTCCCCATTTTAGGGAAGTTTTCAACTATTATCTCTTCAAGTACTTTATCATGCCCTTTCTTTTTGTCTTCTTCTTATGGGACTCCTAGGATTCGAACAATGGGGACAATTAACATTGTCCCAGAGGTCTTGCCTCAGTTATTCTACTGTTGATTCCCTCCAGAGTGCTTTTGATCTCAGTTATTACATTATTAATTATTCATTGACTTTTTATTTCTTCTAGGTCCTTGTTAAACATTTCTTGCCTCTTCTCAATTCTTAACTATAGACTATAGTCTCTAATCTATTTATCTGTAACTCCATTTTGTTTTCAAGATTTTGGATCATCTTTTCTATCATTATTCTGAATTATTTTTCAGGTAGCCTCCCTATTTCCTCCTCTTTTCTTTGGTTTGGTGGACATTTATCAGTTCCTTTACCTGCTGAATGTTTCTCTGCCTTTTCATTTTGTTTATATTGCTGTATTTATATTGCTTTCTGTAGGCTGGAAGATTGTGGTTCCTCTTTATTGCAGAGCTTGTTCCCTGTGGTGGGGGTGGACTAGTGGCTTGTCAAGGCTTCCTGGTTAGGGGAGTGTGTGTCTGTATTCTGGTGGGTGAGCTGGATCTCTTCTCTCTGGAGTGCAATGAAGTGTCCAGTAGTGAGTTTTGAGGTGTCTATGGATTTGGCATGACTTTGGGCAGCCTGTAGTTTAATGCTCAGGGCTGTGTTCCTGCATTGCTGGAGAATTAGTATAGTATGTTTTGCTCTGGAACTTGTTGGCTCTTGGGTGGAGCTTGGTTTCAATGTAGGTATGGAGGCTTTTGTATGAGCTCCTGTCTATTAATGTTCCCTGGAATCAGGAGTTCTCTGGTGTTCTCAAGTTTTGAATTTAAGCCTCCTACCTCTTGCTTCCAGTCTTATTCTTACAGTAGCCTCAAGACTTCTCCATCCATACAGCACAGATGTTAAAACATCTAGGTTAATGGTGAAAAAATTCTCCACATGGGACACCGAGAGAAGTTTACAGAGTTACATGGAGAAGTGAAGAGGGAGGAGGGAGACAGAGGTAACCAGAAGGACAAGAGGAGGAGTCAAAAGGGGAGAAAGCAGTCTAGCCAGTAATCAATTCTCTATGTGCTCTCCACAGTCTGGAACACCCAGAGAGATTTACAGAGTTAAGTAGAGAACAGAAGTGGGAGGGAGGAGATATAGCTGACCTGGGGAAGAAAAGGGAGAGTCAAAAGTGGAGGGAGCAATCAAGTCAGTAATCTAACCTCTAAGTGAAAATGTATATTGAAGATTAGATTCTTAAAGGTATAAAATTGATAACAAAATAGCAAAAAGCAAAGATTTAAAATCTAGAGTTTAAATTCTCAAAAATACAATATTAAAAGTACAAAACAAAATCAATCACAAAAATTATAAATATATATATATATATATATGCTAAGTTGCTTCAGTCGTGTCCGACTCTGTGCGACCCCATAGACGGCAGCCTACCAGGCTCCTCGTTCCTGGGATTCTCCAGGCAAGAACACCGGAGTGGGTTGCCATTTCGCTTTAAAAATAGGGTCTTTTTTCTCAAGGTAATAGTAGGTTATAAAATGAAAATTAAAGGAGTAATAAAGAACCTAAAAAATAAAAAATGATAATAGTAAAAATATATCTAGGAATTTCTTTGGAGCTGTTGTGGGCAGTGTAGTGTCAGTTCAGTTTCAGATTGTTCCTTGTTCCAGGTTGTATTTCTTCTCAAGTTCTACAGACCCATTCCAATGCTTAGTCAATGTTAACTATAGGGTTTTAACCTGTTACACCTGTTACTTCCAGAGTCGTTCCCTCTTCTTTGTTTATTATGGCTTCCTCTGTTTGCAAGTCTCTTCAGTGTCTAATTTCCACCCTGACACTAGAGGGCGAAGGTGGTCACTCATTTAGGCTCACTTGTTCAGTTGTGTTGTAGGGAGGGAGGAACACTGCAAATATCACTGGTGTGTGGGGGGTGTGCTCACAGTGTATGGACCACACTGGCTTGCCCCAGCTCACAGTGGCATGTGCTTTCTGGATCTACACTATTCAGGCTCCAGGTTGTTCTGCAAGGGTGCTGTCCAAAGCAGGCCCTGCATTTTGTGCACTTCCCAGGTCTAAGCTGCTCAGGTTTAGGTTCTCGGGTACTCTGCAAGGGCACAGATTCAGTTGGGTGTGCGTTTTGTTCCCTTCCCAGGTCTGAGCAACTCAGGCGACCAGGTGCTTGGTGAGAGCACTGTCCCAGGTGGACCATGCATCTTAATTACCTCCCCAACCTGGCTGCTCAGTTTCCCAGGTGCACCACAAGAGCACCATCTCTAGTGTGTCGTGTGTCTCCTCTGGGGAGCTGATCTCAGGCTGTGACCCTCCTGGCAAATGTTAAGCATCTAGGATCCCAGGAAGACTTTGTTAGCAACTGAGGGCCTGCTCATAGTTTGGTGGAGGATGTCGGTCTCTGGGGCAGAGATTGCCCCTTGCCTTCCGGCTCTGGCTGTCGCCTGCCTGTCTCTCTGCCTCCAGTGGGAGGAGGGGCCTGTATGCAGCCACTAGCTCTCCTTTGGTATTCACTCAATCCTTTGTTCTGTGAGCAAGCCAGGCTGAGTGTTAGGTAAGAGCCTTTCACAGGAAAGTTCTCTTATTTTTCTCTCTGGCTATCTCACGTTAGCTCCCTCAGATTGTCCTCAGGGCATTTAGGCCTGATCCTTTACCCTAAGCATTCAGCCTGCGCCTCCCTGTCCAGCCCCGGCTCACTGGTGGTAGACACCAGCGTCTGGACTACTTCTCCATTGGGAGTGGTGGTTAGGAGCCTATTCTGTGGTGGGTGTTTTTGTTTTTGTTTTTGTTTTCTGGTTATGTTGCCCTCTGAGATTCCAAAACTCCCCACAGACCCACCAATGGGAGTTTTCCTTCTGTCTTATGAAGGAAACCTCCTCCTTCACGACTCCCTGCCCAGGATGGGTCTCCCTCATTAACTCTTTTGTCTCTCTTTTTATCTTTTATCTTTTGTCCTACCTCCTTTTGAAGAGATAGGCTGACTTTCTGGCTGCCTGATGTCCTCCACCCATGTCCAGAGGTTGTTTTGTGGAAGTTGCTCAGCATTCAAATGATCTTTTGATGAATTTGTGGGGGAGAAAGTGGTCTCCCTGTCCTAATCCTTCACCATTTCGGAACCACCCTCAATAAGTATTATTTTTAAAGAAGCTTTTAATTTACAGAACAAATGTGCAGATAGCGCAGGGAGTTCCCATATACTCTGCCCACCGAGGCTCTGTAGACTGTTACCCCTATTATTTATGTCTTACATGAATGGTACATGTCTTACATGTACATTCTAAGACATGTACATGTCTTAGAATGGTATATTTGTCACAATTAATAAACCAATGATACACTATTGTTAGCTAAGTCCCATACATTATTCAGATTTTCCTAAATTTTACCTAATGTCTTTTTTCTGTTCAAGAATCCCATCCAAGATACATGTTACATTTAGTCTGTCTCCTGTAGACTGGGACAGTTTCTCAGACTTTCTACGTTTTCATGACCTTGACTCTTTGATGAGTGCCTGTCAGGTATTTTGTACAATGTCCCCCTATTGGGCCTTTTCTGATATTTTTTTTTTTGTAATTATACTGAGGCTTTGGATTTAAGGGGAAAATACCATAGAGATAAAACACTATTTGCATTAAATTATATCCATTTATATCCATGTGATTTATAGCTGTTGATGTTGACTTTGATAACCTGACCAAAGTAGTGATTGTCAGGTTTCTCCATTGTACTTTTTTTTGCCACACCCTTCCATAATGTATTTGGGGTCGGGGGGAGGCATGTGGAGGAAATCAGTACATACAGCATCTAAGGATATAGATGTTTCTCCTGGCAATCTTGATTTCAGCTTGTGCTTCTTCCAGTCCAGTGTTTCTCAAGATGTATTCTGCATAGAAGTTAAATAAGCAGGGTGACAATATACAGCCTTGATGTACTCCTTTTCCTATTTGGAACCAATCTGTTGTTCCATTTCAAGTTCTAACAATTGCTTGCTGAGTGCATACAGGTTTCCCAAGAGGCAGGTCAGGTGGTCTGGTATGCCCATCTCTTTCAGAATTTTCCACAGCTTATTGTGGTCCACACAGTCAAAGGCTTTGGCATAGTCAATAAAGCAGAAGTAGATGTTTTTCTGGAACTCTCTTGCTTTCTGATGATCCAATGGATGCTGGCAATTTGATCTCTGGTTCCTCTGCCTTTTCTAAAACCAGCTTGAACATCTGGAAGTTCATGGTTCACATAATGCTGAAGCCTGGCTTGGAGAATTGTGAGCATTACTTTACTAGTGTGTGAGATGAGTGCAATCGTGCAGTAGTTTGAGCATTCTTTGGCATTGCCTTTCTTTGGGATTAGAATGAAAACTGACCTTTTCCAGTCCTGTGGTCACTGCTGAGTTTTCCAAATTTGCTGGCATTTGAGTGCAACACTTTCACAGCATCATCTTTTAGGATTTTAAATAGCTCAACTGAAATTCTATCACCTCCACTAGCTTTATTCATGGTGATGCTTCCTAAGGCCCACTTAACTTCGCATTCCAGGATGTCTGGCTCTAGGTGAGTGATCACACCATCATGATTATCTTGGTGATGAAGATCTTTTTTGTATAGTTCTCCTGTGTATTCTTGCCACCTCTTCTTAATATCTTCTGCTTCTCTTAGGTCCATACAATTTCTGTCCTTTATTGAGCCCAACTTTGCATGAAACATTCCCTTAGTAGCTCTAATTTCTTGAAGAGATCTCTAGTCTTTCCCATTCTATTGTTTTCCTCTATTTCTTTGCACTGATCACTGAGGAAGGCATTCTTATCTCTCCTTGCTATTCTTTGGAACTCTGAATTCAAATGGGTATATCTTCCCTTTGCTCCTTTGCTTTTCACTTCTCTTCTTTTCACAGCTTTTGTAAGGCCTCCTCAGATAGCCATTTTGCTTTTTTGCATTTCTTTTTCTTGGGGATGGTCTTGATCCTTGCCTCCTGTACAACCCTCCATTCATATTTGATCAGGCACTCTTGTCTATCAGATCTGTCCCTTAAATCTATTTCTCACTTCCACTGTATAGTAACAAGGGATTTGATTTAGGTCATACCTGAATGGTCTAGTGGTTTTCCCTGCTTTCTTCAATTTAAGTCTGAATTTGGCAGTAAAGAGTTCATGATCTGAGCCACACTCTGCTCCCAGTTGTTTTTGCTGACTGTATAGAGCGTCTCCATCTTTGGCTGCAAAGAATATAATCAATCTGATTTCAGTGTTGGCCATCTGCTGATATCCATATGTAGAGTCTTGTGTTGTTGGAAGAGGGTTTTTGCTATGACCAGTGTATTCTCTTGGCAGAACTCTATTAGCCTTTGCCCTGCTTCATTCTGTACTCCAAGGCCAAATTTGCCTGTTACTCCAGGTGTTTAACTTCCTACTTTTGCATCCCAGTCTCCTATAATGAAAAGGACATTTTTGGGGGTGTTAGTTCTAAAAGGTCTTGTAGGTCTTCATAGAGCCGTTCAACTTCAGCTTCTTCAGCATTACTGGTCAGGGCATAGACTTGGATTACTGTGTTATTGAATGGTTTGCCTTGGAAATGAACAGAGATTATTTTGTCATTTTTGAGACTGCATTCAAGTACTGCATTTTGGACTATTTCGATGAGTATGATAGCTACTCCTTTTCTTCTAAGGAATTCTTGCCCACAGTAGTAGATATAATGGTCTTCTGAGTTAAATTCACCCATTCCAGTCCATTTTAGTTCACTGATTCCTACAATGTCGACGTTCACTTTTGCCATCTCCAGTTTGATCACTTACAATTTGCCTTGATTCATGGACTTAACATTCCAGGTTCCTATGCAATATTGCTCTTTACAGCATTGGACCTTGCTTCTATCACCAGCCACACCCACAACTGGATATTGTTTTTGCTTTGGCTCCATCTCTTCATTCATTCTGGAGTTATTTCTCCACTGATCTCCAGTAGCATATTGGGCCCTTACTGACCTGAGGAGTTCATCTTTCAATGTCCTATCTTTTTGCCTTTTCATTCTGTTCATGGAGTTCTCAGGCAAAAATACTGAAGTGGTTTGCCTTTCCCTTCTCCAGTGGACCACATTTTACAACCTTGCTATAATCACTTATTAGTTTCAGGATTTGTTGCTGTTGTTGTTGTTGTTGTTCTTTGGGATTTTCTAAATAGAAATGTTCACATGTCATCTCCAAATGAAGACAGCATTTTTCTTTTCCTTCCCAATCTGTGTACCTTTTATTTCCTTTTTTGTTTGTTTGTCTTTTTACTAGCTAGTACTTCTAGTAGGGTGTAAAAAGAGTTCCTTTAATTGAGCATAGTTTATAAAATTACATTTAGTCTCGTCTTAGCATATCAATTATATTTCCTTTTTTAATGTTTTAGTTGTTTTTCTATAGTTTGCAATATGCCTTTGCAAGTAACCACAACCAATGAACTCAGTTATTCTTCCTGAGCATTGAAAGTTGCTCATTCGTGTCCAACTCTTTGCTATCCCATGGACTATAGCCTTCCAGGCTCCTCTGTCCATGGAATTCTCCAGACCAGAATATTGGAGGGGGTAGCCATTCCCTTCTCCAGGGGATCTTCCTAACTCAGGGATCGAACTCAGGTCTCCCACATTGCAGGTGGATTCTTTACCATATTGAGCCACCAAGGAAGCCCTTCTAGGTAGTGCAGTCACCATATAATAGAGTACTCTCACTTCCTCCCTCCAGCCCCTTTTACCGGTGCTTTCATTTACTTCACTTATCTACAGGATATATTTTACTTTTATGCGGTTTTTCAGTGCTCTTCCATTCTTTATGTAGATCCAAGTTTCTGACCTATATTATTTTCTTTCTTTTTGAAAATGTCTCTTAACATTTCTAGCAAGGCAGGTCTAGTGGCTGAGATGGAAAAGAATCTGCTTGTGATGCAGAAGACCTGGGTTTGATCCCTGAGTCTGGAAGGTCTCCTGGAAAAGAGAATGGCTATCCACTCCATATTTTTGCCTGGGAGATCCCATGTACAGAGCAGCTTGGCAGACTTCAGTCTGTGGTGTTGCAGAGTCAGACACAATGAGCGGCTAAGTACATTTGAGAGCACAAGCCTACTGGTGGCAGTTTCACTCAGCATTTATCTAAGAAAATCTTTATATACCCTTCACTTTTGAATAAAAAGTTTGATGGATACAGAATACTAGGTGGGATCTTTTCTTTCAACAGTTTGTATGTTTTATTCATTCTCTATTTCCTTGCATGGTTTTGAGGTTTTTGATAAGAAGCCTGATATAATTCTTAGCATTATTCCTTTACAGATAAGCTTGTAAACCCTTTGTAGCTTCTTTCAAGATTATCCCTTTGTCTTGGATATTTTCCAGTTTGAATATGATGTGCTTACATTGAGATTTTTGGTATTTATCTTGCTTGATGTTTTCAGACCTCTGAATCTCTGGTTCAGTGTCTCTCATTAACTTTAGAAAATTCTTGACTATTATCACTTTAATAATTTTCCCTATTTTCTCTATCATATATTCCAATTATGCATAAGTTATACCTTTTTCAACTGTCCTACAATTCTTGGACATTCTTGGGTGCTGTTATTTCCATTCATTTTTAATTCTGCATTTAAGTTTGTCAAGTTTCTACATATATAACTTCAGTTTTACTGATTATTTTCTTGTCTGTGTCCAGGCTACTGGTGAGATTATCAAAAGTATTCTTCATTTCTGTTTCAGTGTTGTTGTTTTTTCTTTTCTATAATTTCCTTTTGTGTCCTCCTTAGAGCTTCCATCTCTGTTCACATTACTCATACATTCTTGCATACTGTCTACTTTTTACACTAGAGCTCTTAATGTCATTCAGTTCAGTTCGGTTGCTCAGTTGTGTCCAACTCTTTGTGACACCATGGACTGCAGCATGCAGATTAATGTCATTAATCATGGTTGTTTAAAATTCCCTACTGGATTATTCTAAGTTCTGTCATATTGCCTTTAGTTCTTGCTTTGTCTCTCCAGACTGCCTTGCTTCTTACCTTTTAGCATGTCTTGTAAGTTTTTTTCTAAAGTCAGATGTGATATATCAGACAACAGGAATTAAGACAAGTGGTCTTTAACGTGTGGTTTTATGTTAACCTGTCTAGGAACTGAGTTATGTGTAATATTTTCTGTAGTTATGCATACCAGATGCTTCAGTTTCCTCTCGTGTTCTTGTTAGCTTCTTCCACTATTGGATTTTCCTAAGAACTCCTTCTTAAACAAAGTCTGTGTCCCATAGCTCCTTCTGTCGTAATTCACTGTTATTTTTGTGGAGGCCTTGTTGATGTGGTGGTAAGTTGTATGTGGGTAGAGGGAGGCATTCTACAATATTGTTATTAAATATCAGTCTAATGGGCCTGAGTCCCTGGGTGTGACCTTCAGAAGTATTTTTCTTAGGCTTTTTTTTTCCCCTTCTTCCTTTAGGTGACACTTGAAGATTAAATAAGCCTTATAGCCCTCTTCCCAGGTCAAAACCCTTGAAGAGTAAGTCTTTTTTTTATGGAGAATGTCCTGAAAGTACTTCAAAAGGGTAGCTTTCCCTGTTCCACTTGACCAAAACAAGAGGGCTTTTCCCTAGGATCATTATCATGGAAATTTGGTGAGCTTCCTCAAGTTCAAACTCATGAGAGTGTGAGGGTCCCCTTAAGACTGTGCACTGAAAGTTTCTTACTCTCAAGTTAATTCACACTCAGTCTCCAGCAATTCATTTCTACCAATTTGTGACTCTAGTGTCTTCAGCTCCAGGTAAGTTGATCTTGACTGAGATTCTCTGTAATGTTCCTCTGTCTCTCCAGACTTTCAGATGGTGCTTTGCCCTGGGGCCTCAGTTCTCTGATGCAGCTAAGAAAGCTCATTGATTTGTCAGTTTATTTAGCTTTTTTTGCCATTGTTGTAAGGAGGAGAGTGGTTGGAAAAGACCATCAATCACATTACATGTTGGAGCTGAAATTGGAACTCCACGCCCTACACTTTTAGAGCGCTCATTGTTTAATTCTTTTGGAATCTTTATTGTGTATTTCTATTTCACAAAGCTGCTGATTTGGTGAGGGTGACCCTGTAATTAATCTGTAAGATCCCTTTTAACTTATTATTCTAATATTAAATTATGTACTATAAATCTACTAAAATTTTATTACAAATGAGAATGGTAAATTTCAAAAAGTTAACCCTAGAGAAGATGCTAGAATCTGTAGGATACTATGGATTCATTGTCCACCAGTCTTGGCTCTGCATACTCTGAAGGTATATTTTTGGTCTATAATTTCCTCTCAAAACAACGTGAGTTAGTAAAACTGCATATCTAGTGCACTTTGTATTAATATTTTACATTGTTGAAAAAATCTACATGATCCAATATCAAACACAGTCATGGTCCCCTTCTTTGGAGACTTTGCCAACTTATAATTAATGAGAAAACCATTTTAAGGTATTAAAAGTTACTTTTTGCTAAAGTAAAAAAAGATTATGAATTAAAATATAAAATACTTTTTTTTTCAGTTGAATATATCTCCATTTTATATATTCAGGAGTCTGACTTCATTTCACTGGCTTTTAAACAATAAGTACTTTCTAAAAACCTAAGTGACTATTTATTTAGTCTGTAACTAAGGAAAATTGCTGAAATGATAGCATTCATGTTGGTAATGTGTACAGTGTATAGAGAGAACATCAAAAAATGTATGGAAGAACATACAAACTAAGCCAGCAGTAGGTCTTTGGAAAGGAGAATGTTGATTTGGGGCCTCTGATCTGTATTCTACCCCATTTCTCTACTGATAAGATGTTCATTTTTAGGCACCTAAAAGTCTGAACTATTAAGAAGCTCCTCTTCAGAATCAATGTTGGTTTTGTTTCCAACTCCTTCACAGACAGACTTTCTTTGAAATCAATTCCTCTTTGGGGCTAATTGTTTAAAAGCCATGACATCATTTCCAGGTTAAATACATGCCTGTACTATTCTCAGAGTTAAAAGGAGAAAAAAAAAAAAAAACAGTCTTTGAGTACTATGTTCAACATACTGAAAAATGTCTAGAATACTAAAGCAATTCCAATGGAAGGCAAATTTTTGATGTGACAGATGCATAATAACATAGGCTGAAGGGTCTTAGAAAGCATCCTGTAGCTACTTTAACAAGAGTACTGAGTATCATCTATAATTCATGCAAGTGTATTGAAACTTTCTGCTGCCATCCAAGAAAGATGGTTTTCAAAGCTACAGAGTGCAATAATCCAATATTCCTTGTAGAGAGTTCCATACATCTCATATAGATTTTACACTGGAGATCATTTCCATGCTGAAATCCTCAGGAACACAATGTTATATTTTCAGAAAACACAGATTTATGCTATGTGTTATGTCTGGAGGTTTGGAGTGTAGCCATTAGATCATCAAGTTGAGGATATATTTCTAGTTAGCTTCCTCAACATTGCAGAGGTCACTACAAAACAAATGGGTGTCCAAATGCTTCAAGAACTTCATTTTTTGTGTTCAATATATTTTTTCAATTAGAAAATAAGTTTTACAATTAGAATATATTCCTGGTGAAAGGCAAAATAACCCGAGTATAATTCAATCATTTATTTTACAGAATGAAACTTAAGAAATGAGACCAACTTCTGTTGAATTATGTTGCAGACCCAAAATGGTGAGCTTCATAAAATGGTTTATTTGCTACTTTCAGAAAACAATAGTGCTATAGTCAACCAGAAACAGGTAGTGATTATTTCTGAGTAACACTACAAAGCATCAGATTATATCATCAAAAAAGCAAAGTAATTTTCAACAGAACAGTGTATGCAATATAATTTATAATCAGACTCCAATCAGAGAAATTCTCCAGCCATAGTAAGCTTCCAGTTGCCACCTCCCCCTCCAATACTTCTCTCCTTTCTTTTATGGGTACTATGAAATATCTTTATTGCACTGCACTTCACTGCCCTAGAATTTTGGACTACCCAATATAGTATGCAACTTCTTCCCTAGGACTGTGCCAGTCACTAGGTGCCCATTGTAGAGCTGAGTTATCATTACAACTAGGACTGTACTACCACAAAGTAGACATGAAAAAATATTTGTTGAACAATTAACAATTATCAGTGAATAAACAAACAAATGAACAGATGAACTGATATTAGTAAATAAATACGTTTTCTTCTGACTGGCTTGCTTTTCCCACTTTTTATTTCAAGACTAGAGAAGTTTTTTTGAACAGTGATTTCATTATAGGACAGATTTAGATTTATGAAAAAGGTACTAAGATAGTAAAAAGTTCTGATATATCACATATCCCTCTCCTATTATTAATATCTGACATCAGTATGGTATGTTTGTCACAATTAATGAACCAATATTGATGTGTTATTACTAGCTAGATTCCATACTTTATTCAGATTTCCATACTTTATTCTTTTTCTGTTCTAGGATTCCACTTCAGGTACCATATATACTTGTCACATCTAAAGATTCTAAAGAGTTAGGTTCTTCTTGGCTGGGACAATTTCTCAGCTGAGCTTATAATGATCTTGAGTGTTTTGAGGAGTACTATTCAAGTGTATCAGAGAAGGCAATGGCATTCCACTCTAGTACTCTTGCCTGGAAAATCCCATGGATGGAGGAGCCTGGTGGGCTGCAGTCCATGGGGTCACTAAGAGTAAGACATGACTGAGCGAATTCACTTTCATTTTCACTTTCCACTTTCATGCACTGGAGAAGGAAATGGCAACCCACTCCAGTGTTCTTGCCTGGAGAATCCCAGGGACAGGGGAGCCTGGTGGGCTGCCATCTATGGGGTCGCACAGAGTCAGACACAACTGAAGTGGCTTAGCAAATTCAAGTATGTTGTAGATTGTCCCTCTATTAAGCTTCATCTGGTATATTTCTCATGATTAGACTGGAGCTAGCCACAAGGTTTTTGGAAGAAAGACCATAGAGGAAAAATGCCATTCTCATCATATCAAGGGTACATGCTATCAAATAGACTTATTATTTATCATTTGACCTGGGTCACTTGGCTGAGATAGTGCTTGTCAGGTTTCTCCACTTTGTTATTGTGTTACTCTCCCCCTTAATAATGTCCTCTTTGGAAGCAAGTTACTGTGTACATCTCACATTTAAGGGGTGGGGAGTTATGCTCCACTTCCTAGAAGCAGAGTTCTATATATTGTAGTTTTCTGCAGAGATTTGTATATTTCTCCAGTTATTTAATTATTTATTTATATCAGTACAGACACATTGATATTTATTTTACACTTTGGATTGTAATCCAATTTTACTTTATTTTATTCCTCAAATAGTTTCACTTTTGGCCATTAGGAGCTATTTCATTTCACTTCTGTTTCCCTTTGACATACCCCGTCACTGTGGGTTTTTTCCTTTCATTTTTCAGAGCACTTTAGTTCCTGATTCCACACAAAAGTCCAGGCTAAATCTTGTTTATTTTCTATTCTAGTCTTAGAATCAGACATTTTCCCCAGAAACCCTGGTTCCTTTTTTGAAGAATGGCATTAGAAACCAAGGCCTTGGCACGGGTTTTTATAGGGTTTTTTTCCTGTTGTTCTTAGTTTCCATGTTTACTCACAGGATATTGGTAATGTTTTCTCTAGTGGTTCCCATATGTAACTTTTGACAAATTACCTGGAAAATGGGTATAATAATTTGTGTATTTTAAATGGAGTAACTAGCACAGTGTCATGAATAAAAGCAAAAGCAACAGTAGCTCTAAGTGATAATTACAATGTAATAGAAATGAAACAAATGATAATTTGCTTCCCAAAGCCAATTCAATTCTCTAGATGTTGTGTTTTTGTTTTGAGCTGTTCTTATTGTCTGTTTGAGCTTCCCTTGTGGCTCAGCTGGTAAAGAATCCACCTGCAATGCAGGAGACCTCAGTTCAATCCCTGGGTTGGGAAGATTCCCTGGAGAAAGGAAAGGCTACCCACTCCAGTATTCTGGCCTGGAGAATTCCATGGACTGTATAGTCCAATTCAGTTCAGTTCAGTCACTCAGTTGTGTCTGACTCTGTGACACCATGACTGCACCACGCCAGGCTCCATCACCAACTCCCAGAGCTTACTCCGTGATGCATCCAGTCATCTCATCCTCTGTCGTCCCCTTCTCCTCCCTCCTTCAATCTTTCCCAGCATGAGGGTCTTTTCCCATGAGTCAGTTCTTTGCACAGGTGGTCAAAGTATTGGAGCTTCAGTTTCAGCATCAGTCCTTTCAATGAACATTCAGGACTGATTTCCTTTAGAATGGACTGGTTGGATCTCCTTGCAGCCCAAGGGACTCTCAAGAGTCTTCTCCAGCACCACAGTTCAAAAACATCAATTTTTCACTGCTCAGCTTTCTTTACAGTCCAACTCTCACATCCATACATGACTACTGGAAAAACCATAGCTTTGACTGGATGGGCTTTTGTTGACAAAGTAATGTCTCTGCTTTTTAATATGCTATCGTTTGGTCCTCTCTTATCGTGACTCAGACAGTAAAAACATCTGCCTACAATGCAGAAGACCCGAGTTTGACCCCTGGGTAGGGAAGATCCCCTGGAAAAGAAAATGGCAACGCACTCCAGTACTCTTGCCTAGAAAATCCCATGGATGGAGGTGCCAGTAGGCTAAAGTCCATGGGGTCGCAAAGAGTCGGACACGACTGAGCAACTTCACTTTCACTTTCTAGTTTGGTCTGAGCTTTTCTTCGAAGGAGCAAGTGTTTTTAATTTCACGGCTGCAGTCACCATCTGCAGTGATATTGGAGCCCAAGAAAATAAAGTCTCTCACTGTTTCCATTGTTTCCCCATTTATTTTCCATGAAGTGATGGGAACAGATGTCATGATCTTACTTTTCTGAACGTGGAGTTTTAAGCCAACTTTTTCACTCTCCTCTTTCACTTTCATCAAGAGGCTCTTTAGTTCTTCTTCACTTTTGCCATAAGTGTGGTGTCATCTGTGTATCAGAGGTTATTGATATTTCTCCTGGCAATCTTGATTCCAGCTTGTGTTTCATCCAGCCTGGCATTTCTCATGATGTATTCTGCATAGAAGTTAAATAAGCAGGGTGACAATATACAGCCTTGACATACTTCTTTCCCAATTTGGAACCAGTCAGTTGTTCCGTTTCCAGTTCTAACTGTTGCTTCCTGACCTGCATACAGATTTCTCAAGAGGAAGGTCAAGTGGTCTGGTATTCTCATCTCTTTCAGAATTTTCGAGTTTGTTGTGATCCACACATAGTCAATAAAGCAATCTTTACCAATTTGGAACCAGTCAGTTGTTCCGTTTCCAGTTCTAACTGTTGCTTCCTGACCTGCATACAGATTTCTCAAGAGGAAGGTCAAGTGGTCTGGTATTCTCATCTCTTTCAGAATTTTCGAGTTTGTTGTGATCCACACATAGTCAATAAAGCAGAAGTAGATGTTTTTCTGGAACTCTCTTGCTTTTCTGATGATCCAGTGGATGTTGGCAATTTGATCTCTGGTTCCTCTGCCTTTTCTAAAACCAGCTTGAACATCTGGAAGTTCATGGTTCACATAATGCTGAAGCCTGGCTTGGAGAATTTTGAGCATTACTTTACTAGCCTGTGAGATGAGTGCAATTGTGCGGTAGTTTGAGCATTCTTTGGCATTGCCTTTCTTTAGGATTGGAATGAAAACTGACCTTTTCCAGTTCTGTGGCCACTGCTGAGTTTTCCAAATTTGCTGGCATTTGAGTGCAACACTTTCACAGCATCATCTTTCAGGATTTGAAACAGCTCCACTGGAATTCCATCACCTCCACTAGCTTTGTTCATGGTGATGCTTCCTAAGGCCCACTTGACTTTGCATTCCAGGATGTCTGGCTCTAGGTGAGTGATCATACCATTGTGATTATCTGGGTCGTGAAGATTTTTTTTTGTATAGTTCTTCTGTATATTCTTGCCATCTCTTCTTAATATCTTCTGCTTCTCTTAGGTCCATACAATTTCTGTCCTTTATTGAGCCCATCTTTGCATGAACTGTTCCCTTAGTATCTCTAATTTTCTTGGAAAAAATCTCTTTCTAGTCTCTCCCATTCTGTTGTTTTCCTCTATTTCTTTGCATTGATCACTGACTTTCTTATCTCTCCTTGCTATTCTTTGAAACTCTGCATTCAATTTTGTACATCTTTCCTTTTCTCCTTCGCCTTTAGCTTCTCTTCTTTTCTCAGCTATTTATATGGCCTCCTCAGACAACCAGTTTGCCTTTTTGCAATTATTTTTCTTCAGGATGGTCTTGATCCATGCCTCCTGTCAATGTCACAAACCTCTGTCCATAGTTCTTCAGGCACTCTGTCTATCAGATCTAATCCCTTGAATCTATTTGCCAATTCCACTGTTTATAAGGGATTTGATTTAGGTCATACCTGAACATTCATTGAAAGGACTAATGTTGAAGCTGAAACTCCAATACTTTGACCACCTGATGTGAAGAACTGACTCATTTGAAAAGACCCTGATGCTGAGAATGACTGAAAAGTAAGAAAAGGGGACGACAGAGGATGTGATGGTTGGATGACATCACTGACTCAATGGACATGAGTTTGAGCAAGCTCCAGGAGTTTGTGATGGACAGGGAAGCCTGGCATACTGTAGTCCATGGGGTCACAAGAGTCTGACATGACTGAGTGACTGAACTGAACTGACCTGAATGGTCTCGGGGTTTTTCCTACTTTCTTCAATTTAAGTCTGAATTCGTCAATAAGGAGTTCATGATATGAGCCACATCAACTCCTGGTCTTGTTTTTGCTGGCTGTATAGAGCTTCTCCATCTTTAGCTGCAAATAATATAATCAATCTGATTTCGGTATTGACCATCTGGTGATGTCCATGTGTAGCGTCTTCTCTTGTGTTGTTGGAAGATAGTGTTTGCTAAGACCAGTACATTCTTTTGGCAAAACTCTATTAGCCTTTGCCCTGCTTCATTGTGTTCTCCAAGGCCAAATTTTCCTGTTACTCCAGTTACTGTAGAGTCCATTGGGTCACAGAGTCAGACAGAACTGACAGACTTTCACTTTCACTTTATCATCTATTTGAACAAGTGGGAAATTAGAGATCCCCATTCTAGCTCTGCTTGTTAAAACGGATTTAATCAAGTAATCCAGTGTATCCTTTTCTATAATGGGTATAATAGTGAAAGTTGCTTAGTCATGTCCAACTCTTTGCAACCCCATGGACAATACAGTCCATGGAACTCTCCAGGCCAGAATACAGGCATGGGTAGCCTTTCCCTTCCAGGGGATCTTGCCAACCCAGGGATTGAACCCAGGTCTCCTGATTGCAGGTGAATTCTTTACCAGCTGAGTCACAAGGGAAACCCAAGAATACTGGAGTGGGTAGCCTATCCCTTCTCCAGAGGATCTTCCTGGCCCAGGAATTGAACTGGGGCCTTCTCCATAGCAGGCAGATTTTTTAACAACTGAGATATCAGGGGAGCCCAAGTATAATATGGATTGGCTCAATGTAATGCCATGGGATTAGTCTGTACATAAAACTGATGCAAACACATTTTTATACAAATATATACTGGTGATGTTATTATGATTTGTGTCAATATCATTAACCTCTCACTCTTTTATTGCTATTTTACCATTTGACTTTTTTTCTCATTTCCCTGGTGGCTCAGATGGTAAAGAATCTGCCTGCAATGCAGGAGACCTGGATTCTATCCCTGGGTGGGGAAGATCCCTGGAGGGGGAAATGGAAACCCACTCCAGTATTCTTGCCTGGAGAATCCCATGGACAGAGCCCGGAAGACTACAGTCCATAGGGTCACAAAGAATCAGCCACATCTGAGCAACTAACACTTTCAGTTAGCCCAAAATTATTTACCATACTATCTTGAATTCTTCCCTTAATTATAAATTTAAATGATACTAAGTTTTTAAAACCAGTATCCAAATTCAGATGTGACAATTGCTTTCAAATTCTCTTGTGGCAAATACACATTAGATGCTTAAAATTTAGCTAACATTTTCCTAACTTGTCCACAGGTAGTATTTTAAGGTAATGAGCCCTCTTGGTTCTTCTTTAAGAAACTTAAACCAAATGTACTAAGTCCACTGAGTTATGCCATAATGAATGAACAAAGATAGATGTTTGGCACAGCAAAATATGACAGAAAAGTGTAGCATCTCAAAAATGCCCTTATATCCAATTATTGATGCAAAGCAGTTGACTACTGTCCTAAGAGGCAGGGCCATCAACTGTCTAAACATGATCAGATATTAAAGTTGATGGGTTTTGCAATCTGATCATCTTGTTTTCCTTTTACCAAAGTAAAGGCCAGGAGCTTCATGCATCTAATAGACTACCAGCAGTATCAGTACACCCACAGGAGTAAAGTTGTCCTCCTAAGCCTGTGTCAACCTAAAGAGATTGATGCTATTTTTTTATCAGTCTCTTTTTTGGGAAGGATGGATAAGGCAGGATAAATATTTATCTCTTAATCCTTTGAGCTTCACTTCCTTCAAGATACCAGTCATATCCCATGCAAAAATACTCTAATTGATCTTAAGACCTGATGGAAATATGTTGAGGAGGAAAACTGAACTAGGTTTCCATGCTTATGTGTTAAAAGTCACTGCTCCCTCACTGATTTATTTTCATGGACAACAATTTAAATATCTGTAGGCAGCATTACTATAAAGTACTTCCAGACATTCAAGCTGGATTTAGAAAAGGTAGAGGAACCAGAGACCAAATTGCCAAAGAGACATCATACAAAAAGCAAGAGAATTCCAGAAGAAAAATCTACTTCTGCTTCATTGACTATGCCAAAGACTTCGATTGTGTGGATCACAATAAACTGTGGGAAATTTTTAAAGAGATGGGAATACCAGACCACCTTACCTGCCTCCTGAGAAATCTGTATGCAGGTCAAGAAGCAACAGTTAGAACCAGACATGGAACAACAGACAGGTTCCAAATCAGGAAAGGAGTACGTGAAGGCTGTATGCTGTCACCCTACTTTTTTAATTTCTATGCAGATTACATCATGCGAAATGCCAGGCTGGATGAAGCACAAGCTGGAATCAAGATTGCTAGGAGAAATATCAATAACCTCAGATATACAGATGACACCACCCTTGTGACAGAAAGTGAACAGGAACTAAAGAGCCTCTTGATGAAAGTGAAAGAAGAGAGTGAAAAAGCTGGCTTAAAATGAAACATTCAGAAAACTAAGATCATGGCATCTGTTCCCATCACTTCATGGGAAATAGGTGGGGAAACAGTAGAAACAGTGACAGATTTTATTTTCTTGGGCTTGATAATCACTGCAGACAGTGACTGCACCCATGAAGTTAAAAGACACTCGCTCTTGGAAAAAACGCTATGACCAACCTAGATAGCATATTAAAAAGGAGACACATTACTTTGCCAACAAAGGTCCATCTAGTCAAAGCTATGGTTTTTCCAGCAGTCATATACGGATGTGAGAGTTGGACTATAAAGAAAGCTGAGCACTGAAGAATTGATGCTTTTGAACTGTGGTGTTGGAGAAGACTCTCAGTCCATTCTAATGGAAATCAGTCCTGAATATTCATTGGAAGGACTGATGCTCAAGCAGAAGCTCTAATACTTTGGTCACCTGATGCGAAGAGCCAGCTCATTAGAAAAGACCCTGATGCTGGAAAAGATTGAAGGCAGGAGGAGAAGGGGACGACAGGGAATGAGATGGCTGGATGGTAGCACCGACTCAATGGACATGAGTTTGAGCAAGCTCTGGGAGTTGGTGGACAGGGAAGCCTGGTGTACTGCAGTCCATGAGGTCACAAAGAGTCAGACATGACTGAGCAATAGCATGGAACAGAACTGAACTGATGCAGTGACCAATGGTTTTATTATTTACATAAAATCTATTTGCAAGTCATCAAAATGGTTAATAAAATATTTCTTATGCATATCTGATCTCTTGATCCTTCAGTATATCTGATTTCTAGAGTCAAATATATTAAAAAATCCTAAGGCAGATGTGGTCTTATCAATTGATGCATGTTTATTTCTATTTTAACTAATTTGTCATTTTTTATTTTTTACTAGTTTCCTAGCTACCTATTTTTTTATTTATTTATTTTAATGGGAGGCTAGCACCCCACTCCAGTACTCTTGCCTGGAAAATCCCATGGGCGGAGGAGCCTGCTAGGCTGCAGTCCATGGGGTCGCTAAGAGTCGGACACGACTGAGCGACTTCACTTTTACTTCTCACTTTCATGCATTGGAGCAGGAAATGGCAACCCACTTCAGTGTTCTTGCCTGGAGAATCCCAGGGATGGGGGAGCCTGGTGGGCTACCGTCTATGGGGTCGCACAGAGTCGGACATGACTGAAGTGACTTAGCAGCGCAATTACTTTATAATATTGTAGTGGTTTTGCCATACACCAACATGAGTCAGCCATGGGTGTACATGTGTTCCCCATCCTGAGCCCCCTTCCCACCTTCCTCCCCATCCCATCCCTCTGGGTCATCCCAGTGCACCAGCCCTGAGCACCCTGTCTCATGCATTGAACCTGGACTGGTGATCTGTTTCACATATTCTAGCTACCTATTTTTTTAATTTACACATGACTCTTCTACCAGCATACACTTCAAAGATGACTTAATGATGAGACCATATAGAAAGAAAAGGGCTTAAAAATCTACATTTCAATGTTTTACCTGGAGGTGAGTGTAGCTTTCAGAGGAGAGTGGAAAAGACAATCTAGCTACCTATTTTTTTAATTTACACATGACTCTTCTACCAGCATACACTTCAAAGATGACTTAATGATGAGACCATATAGAAAGAAAAGGGCTTAAAAATCTACATTTCAATGTTTTACCTGGAGGTGAGTGTAGCTTTCAGAGGAGAGTGGAAAAGACATTTTCTCCCACTGATGTTAAGTGTTTTGTTTGATTAGATCTTGCTGTTAATGGCATGGAAGAAAGAAAGAATTTATGAAGTTAGGAAATTCCCTGAAGCATCTGAAAGCCTAGAAGTCCCGCCACTTGCTTTTTCATGACTGAAATCAGTGATGCATTGGTTTCTTTTCCCAGGCTTCTAAAAGATCATTAAGAACCGACCGGAGGATCATCAGAGTCTGGTGCACATGGGAGCAACATTTGACAATTCAGTGCATACTATGGCAACCTCCTTTGAAAGACAAATAGAGAAAGTCAAATTGAGAGGATAGCAAGTGCAGGGAGGGACTTCCCTGATGGTCTGGTGGTAGACTCCCAGGGCAGAGAGTGTGGGTTCAATCACTGGGTGAACTAACATGCCACATGGCAAGTGTTACTTATCAAGTACTTCTATACACTATGCTAGTTTGATTGTAATGATGAGATATTTTTTTTAGAAAAAGAAAATCCAGGAATTCAACCATGCAGCCCATTTCAAGTTAAATATCCCTTCCCCTCTAACCAGCCTATTTTAGCAGGGAAGTGGGCATGACCTGTGATTCTGTGTGCTTACCTGATGAACTTGTAGTTCGTAACAAGGGCCTATGTGGTAGAGTCAGAAAAATTCTTCACTGTTCAACTAAGCCATAACTTCTGGGCTTTCTCCTTCAAGGCACAGCAAGTGTACAACTGTTCTGGGTTCCAGATTAAGCATCTCAGCTAAGCTATATTCTTTTAAAAAAAAAAAACCCACAGTTTTAAGGGAGAGAGTCCTAATTCAAATACACAATTAAAAATGTATTGACGTACCTACAGTTCCTCAAAACAAATTCACGTTTGGAATATGTGAAGAATCCTTAAAATCAATGAGAAAAAGAGAGCTAACCCAATAGATAAATAAGCAAAAGACTTGGACACTTCATCAGAAAGTATATCAATAAATGTAAATAAAAAGTGCTCAACCTCATGAGTCATATGGGAAATGTAAATTAAAAGCACAATGCAGCATTGCGCTATTCCTAGCAGAATAATTAAAATGAGTAAGATGGAAATACATCAGTGCTGAAGAGAAAGTGGGTCAATCAGAACTCTTCTACATTGCTGAAGGAAGATCCACTTAGGAAAATGATTTTGTTCTATTGAATAATACCTAACATGTGTATCCCCTGTGATCCAGGAGTTTCACTGTAAGGTACATACCCAGTAGAAATGTGGGTATATATTCACCAAAAGACATGTTCAAGAATGTTCATAGCATTATTATTCGTAATAGACAAACACTAGAAATGTCCATCAACTATAGGCTAAATAAATTGTACACATGAGCACATCAATAATCTAAATCTATAGACAACAGCAAGGAAAAATGCCATAATAGAACACTGGATGAAAGAAGTCACATGAAAAGACTATATAATATATGATTAAATTTCTACAAAGCTCTAAAAGAGAAAGAACTGATATATGTTGGAAAATTCAAGATAATGTTTACCATTGGGAAGTCGAAAGAAGGAAAGAGGCAAGGGTTTGGGAAAGCTGTACACATTGCTTTCTTGACCTGATTGTGCCTATTTTTAAAAAAACTGATCAACCTGTAATTATGATTTTTGAATATATGTAATCAACAGTTGGTTCTTACACCTGGAATACCCAGAGTTAATCCTCAGAAATGGCTCCATAGATGCTCGCTCGCTCGCTCTCTCTCTCTCTTTCTCTCTCTCTCACACAGACACAGATTATCTCTCTTTTTCTCTCTCAGTAAGTCTGCCTTGTTTTTTTCACTGGTTGTTATCTTGGACAGGGTCTCCCTGGATGCTGCCAAAATGTCCACTAGCATCCCCAGATTTACATGCTATCCAGTAGGAAGCATAACAAAAAGAGAACTCATCCACTCTTTCTTACTGTGAATATCAAGGAACTGAGTCTTACCAGACCAACCTGAGATGCATTCCATCCCTATCAGTTCAGTTCAGTTGCTCAGTCATGTCCGACTCTTTGTGACTCTATGAATTGCAGCACGTCAGGCCTCCCTGTCCATCACCAACTCCCGAAGTTCACTCAGACTCATATCCATCGAGTCAGTGATGCCATCCAGCCATCTCATCCTCTGTCGTCCCCTTCTCCTCCTGCCCCTAATCCCTCCCAGCATCAGGGTCTTTTCCAATGAGTCAACTCTTCACATGAGGTGGCCAAACTACTGGAGTTTCAACTTTAGCATCATTCCTTCCAAAGAACACCCAGGGCTGATCTCCTTCAGAATGGACTGGTTGGTCTCCTTGCAGTCCAAGGGACTCTCAGGATTCTTCTCCAACACCACAGTTCAAAAGCATCAACTCTTCAGTGCTCAGCCTTCTTCACAGTCCAACTCTCACATCCATACATGACTACTGGAAAAAGCATAGCCTTGACTAGACAGAACTTTGTCGGCAAAGTAATGTCTCTGCTTTTGAATATGCTATCTAGGTTGGCCATAACTTTCCTTCCAAGGAGTAAGCATCTTTAGGAAGCAATATGTGCAGGTTGGTAGAACATAGTGAAAGGCTAGGACTATGTCATATGCTCATCCCATCATCTCCCATTTTTGGAGATTAACTGCACTCAGCTAGGTTGTTCTTCCTGGGGGTCTCACAACATGGTTGCAGTCAGATAGATTTTTGTCTGGGCTGGACTCATCTTGAAGACTGCCTCCTCATAGATCTGTGAGAAAAGACTTGGGCAGCTGGGGCTACTCGTGCATCTCCTTCTTCCACTACTTAGCCTTTCCTCATGGCCTCTCTAGCAAGGTGGCTTCAGGGCAGCTGGACATGGTGGATTTCCTTCCAAGGAGTAAGCATCTTTAGGAAGCAATATGTGCAGGTTGGTAGAACATAGTGAAAGGCTAGGACTATGTCATATGCTCATCCCATCATCTCCCATTTTTGGAGATTAACTGCACTCAGCTAGGTTGTTCTTCCTGGGGGTCTCACAACATGGTTGCAGTCAGATAGATTTTTGTCTGGGCTGGACTCATCTTGAAGACTGCCTCCTCATAGATCTGTGAGAAAAGACTTGGGCAGCTGGGGCTACTCGTGCATCTCCTTCTTCCACTACTTAGCCTTTCCTCATGGCCTCTCTAGCAAGGTGGCTTCAGGGCAGCTGGACATGGTGGCTTGAATGGAGACTAAGACACCATAAAAGATGTACAGACATCAAACATATGGAAAGGTGCTCCACATCGTATAACAGGGAAATACAAGCTAAAACAACAATAAAATAAATTACTTATCTACTAGAATGGCCAAAATCCAGAACACTAACACCACCAAATGTTGGTGAGAATGTGAAGCAACAGGAGCTCTCATTTACTGCCAGTGGGAATGCAAAATAAAACAACCACTTTGGAAAACAGTTTAGCAGTTTCTTACAAAACTAAAACACACTCCTAATATACCACCCAGCAACCGTACTCCTTGGTATTTACCCAAATGACTTGAAAACTATGTCCATATAAAATCTTGCACACAAATTTTTACAACAACTTTATTCATACTACCAAAATTTATCCCTCGGTAAGTGAGTGGATAAATAAACTGTAGTACAATCAGACAATGGAGTATTTCTCAGTGCTAATAAGAAATGAACTGTCCAGTCATGAAAAGACATGAAGGAATCTTAAAAGCATATGATTAAGTGAAAGCAGCCAGTATGGAAATACTACATACTCTATATAATTCCAGCTATATGGCATTCTGTAAAAAATAAAATTACAGAGACAGTAAAAAGATCAGTGAGTACCAGGGATGGAGGAGTTGAGGATGAATAGGTGGAGCACAGAGAATTTTTAGCCCAATGAAACTCCTCTGCATGATACCATAATGAGAGAAAAATATCATTATACATTTGACCAAAGCCACAGAACGCACAACATCGACAGTGAACCCTCATGTAAACTATGAACTTCAAGAGATTATGATTTGTCATGGTAGTTTTATCAGTGTAATGCAATAAGCATACCACTTGGTAAGGGAAGTTGATCATGGAGGAGGCTCTGGATGGAGCAGGGGTTATGTTGGAAACATCTGTACCTTCTGCTCAATTTTCCTATGAACCTAAAACTACTCTAGAAATATTGTCTTTTTAGATTGAAAGAGAAAGAAACAGCACAAGTCACATCTTTTATGACCTAATACCAGGGTTGGCAAACTATGACCTGTGGGACAAATCTGAGTCTTCACTTAATCTTATAAATTTCCATCTAACACAGCCAAGCCTGTCTGCACTGCCAATTACAACAACAGAGCAATATAGCTATGGCAGAGACCAGATGGGTATGGCCTGGAAAGTCAAAATTATTTACTAACTGACACTTTACAGAAAAACTTTGCTCACACAGTCTCACTTCTGCAGCAAATAAGCCTCTAAGGTGAGCCCATGCTCAAGTGGAGAATTAGTTGACATGCACTAAAGAGATCAATAAAATAAACAATTCCTTGGACAGAGGAGCACGGCGGGCTACCTTCCATGGACTCACAAAGAGTCAAACACGACTGAGCAACTAAGCACACACACACAAGATCAAACCAGTCAACCCTAAAGGAAATCAACCCTGAATATTCACTGAGATCAATAAAATAAACAATTCCTTGGACAGAGGAGCACGGCGGGCTACCTTCCATGGACTCAAAAGAGTCAAACACGACTGAGCAACTAAGCACACACACACAAGATCAAACCAGTCAACCCTAAAGGAAATCAACCCTGAATATTCACTGGAAGGACTGATGCTGAAGCTGAAGCTTCAATACTTTGGCCATATGATGCAAAGAGCCGACTCACTGTAAAAGACCCTGATATGGGAAAGACTGAAGGCAAAAGGAGAAGGGGGAGGCAGAGAATAAGATGGTTAGTTAGCATCACGGACTCAATGGACATGAATTTGAGCAAACTCCAGGAGATAGTGAAGGACAGGAAAGCCTGGTGTGTTGGCAGTCCATGGGATCTCAAAGAATCAGTGCAGCTTAGCAACTGAACAACAACAAAACTACCACCCAGAGGTGGCACCACTTAGTACATACACATTGAGAGGACAATGAGGGTGCTATTGGTAAAAGAAGGGCTCAAAGATACCGAACTGCTCTGAACAAGAACCCGCTGTGAGGTGAGACAGTAAGCTTCTAATTCTCCAGGCTGGTTAACTGAGTGGAGAAGGTACAAATAGTACAATCTTTCTTCAAGTTAGTTAACACCATTGCCCACACCAGGGTGGTAAGAACAGAACTTGTTTCTCTCCAAAATTATTCCTATTGCTCAGGGGCACTTATGTTGAAGTCATTCTGACAATTTTACAGTGCTCTAATTGAACTGCCTGGGCACAGAAGGATTGCTTTTTGCAAAAGAAAAATAGCTGGGAGAATTACAAAAATGGCATATCAGAAAAAGTGCAACATATTCTTGGGCTTTTGAAATGTCAGATTTCTGGGCACCAATTTATCTGGCTTTTACATTACAGCACCACAAACACTCAGAAACTCTTTTTGGCCGTTTTTCACAATAAAAATACATTTCTACGTGCTATTTTAACTCAATAATGATTGTACAGATCTATTTATTTTGCATTTATGTGAGTGTATGTTGGGAAGGGGGTGGTTCCCTAAATAATACCTTGCCTTTGGCGATGTTGGGCAACAGAGGAGAATGCATTACATAATCAGATTGGACCACTCGCTTAGTGAGAAGACTGTAATCTGAATTTTAGCATAATACAAAACATTCAAAGTCCACATGTAAAATTAAGCCATCACTGAGTTCCTTCTATAAGAATATGTTACTGACATCATCTCTCTTGCTCCAGAGTAACTGAGAAGGCTCAAGGCCAGTATTATAGTCATGAAGAAATTTCTTTTGATTGTATTATGCCCAGAGAGGCAGCTTAAAAGGTGGCTTGGAAATGAAGGGGGCTCTATAACTGCAGGAGAATAGTAGACTCCTTTATCAGCCATACTTCTCACACCAGGAGATGCCTAAATAGCATCTTAAGAGTGAAATACTGACCAGCACAACTTTATGAAACATAGAGGGTATATTGGCAGAAATTGTATTTTTGTCACCTACATTTCAAGTGTTGATATGAAGAGATTTTTCAAAATTACCTTTCTGCAACTAGCTCTGCATCCAGTGAGAGATGTGGCAAGATGCACCACAGGTTCTAATTCAAGGCACAATGTGAAGAAGGCCTGCCACCCAGCAGGTGCTCAACAAGTACAAGTTGGGGGAAATCTGACATTTATTTAGGGCTTATCCATAGCAAGCAATGTGGTAAAAGGTTTACACATTTAATCCTCACAATAAATTTATTGACTGCATATTATTACTACACTTATTTTAAAGGCAAGGAAAATAGGGCTTTGTAAAGCCAACTAACTTGTTCAAGATTTCATAAATTTCATTTTGGAACCTGATTATGAACTAATGAAATCTGATTTCAGAGTCTGTAATCTTAACTACTATGTATTACAACCAATGAATGAATGGATGGATGGGTGGGTGGATGGATGGGCGGACTGACAGATGGAATAACAAAAATATTTTGATATCATGTAGGGGAAGGAGTAAGTACATCTGAGTAGCTAGAAAAGAAGGCTAAACAGAAGAAGTGACGTTTGACCTCAGTCTTACAGACAGATGCTTCCAGATGGGGACAGAGAAATGGGCTTCCCAGGCTGGCAGGGAGCATGAGCAAAGACTTAGACATGCAAGTCTCCATGAATCTAGAGGCTGAAGCCCTGCACAGCTAGCACACAGGTCATCCAGGCCAACAGCCCAGAGAAGAGGCTGCTGATGGGTCTCTATGGTGTAAGAGCTGGAATGCTCGGTTGAGTTTGGGTTTTCTTCTGCAAGAAGTTGAAAACCTTCAAAGATATATATATATATTTAATGATGGATAACATTTATCAAGGACTTAACTATCTGAGCCATGAAGGGTTAAAATCCTCACACTTGCCTAATGTTATATAGTCTAGAACTATTTGTACCTGTATTTGGACCCAAGCAGTCCTCCATAACTACAGAGCTAAACAGAGCAAGAGAGAGGCATGGTTTTATCTGTGTTTAAAGAGACAGACAAAGCAGCCGTGTGGATGAGCATGAAACTTAAGATAGGGAAACTAATTAAGAGGCTGTTTGTGTTTAGACAAGAAAGCCTGGAGAAATGAGCTAAAGCAGGGCTCCTTGGCACTATTAACATTTTGGGCTGGATAATTCCTTGCTGTCGAAGCCTGTCTCAAATATTGTAGAATGTTTTGCAATGTCCCTGGCCTCTACCCAACAGATGCCCCGTAGTATCCCCATTCAAGGTGCAACAAAAATATCTCACCAGAGGGCAGGCTGTCTCTATTGAGAAAGAATGAGTTAAGGTATTTTGGGGGGATTGGAAAATGGGATATTTCAGAAATAAGATTAAAAGAACCAAGTAATCAAAAGGTGGAAAGTGGAAATGTGTAACATAGTCTTGGTCATAGTCAAGGCAATGATAGACCCAGAATTCAGCTCAGGATCTAAATTAGGCAGTGAGTAAAGTAAAAGTCATTCAGTCATGTCCAGCTCTTTGCGACCCCATGGACTGTACAGTCCATGGAATTCTCCAGGTCAGAATACTGGAGTGGGTAGCCTTTTCTTTCTCCAGGGGTCTTCTCAACCCAGGAATAGAACCCAGGTCTCCCACATTGCACGCAGATTCTTTACAAACTGAGCACCAGGGAAGCCCAGGTTTGAAACCCAGTTCTGTCATTTACCATTGGGTGAACTGGAGAAAATTACTTACACACTGCAGGTCTTAAAAAGAAGATCCTAATAGTATTTCTCTCCAAAAGTTGTTGTGAAGGTTTAAATAGAACCCACTGGAGTACTCTTGCCTGGAAAATCCCATGAACGGGGGAGTGTGGTAAGCTACAGTCCATGGGGTCACAAAGAGTCAGACACGAACTGTGTGAACTCTACTCAGCGACTTCGCTTTCACTTTCACCATGAGTCAAGTGCTTTGCAGAGTTTCTGGCACTTAGTAATTGCTCAATATATGGTATTACTAGCAGGTAAGGGAAACACAAGGTAACTTCTTCAACCCCAGATTGTGGAATTCATGGTTTGAGAGTTTTTAGTGAGTGGACACTGTGAACTGAACCTCTGATATGCAGATGACACCACCGTTATGGGAGAAAGTGAAGAGGAACTAAAAAGCCTCTTGATGAAAGTGAAAGTGGAGAGTGAAAAAGTTGGCTTAAAGCTCAACATTCAGAAAACGAAGATCATGGCATCCGGTCCCATCACTTCATGGGAAATAGATGGGGAAACAGGGAAACAGTGTCAGACTTTATTTGGGGGAGCTCCAAAATCACTGCAGATGATGAGTGCAGCCATGAAATTAAAAGCTGCTTACTCCTTGGAAGAAAATTTATGACCAACCTAGATAGCATATTCAAAAGCAGAGACACTACTTTGCCGACTAAGGTCCGTCTAGTCAAGGTTATGGTTTTTCCTGTGGTCATGTATGGATGTGAGAGTTGGACTGTGAAGAAAGCTGAGCACCGAAGAATTGATGCTTTTGAACTGTGGTGTTGGAGAAGACTCTTGAGAGTCCCTTGGACTGCAAGGACATCCAACCAGTCCATTTTAAAGGAGATCAACCCTGGGATTTCTTTGGAAGGAATGATGCTAAAGCTGAAACTCTAGTACTATGGCCACCTCATGCAAAGAGTTGACTCATTGGAAAAGACTCTATGCTGGGAGGGATTGGGGGCAGGAGGAGAAGGGGACGACAGAGGATAAGATGGCTGGATGGCATCACTGACTCGATGGACGTAAGTCTGAGTGAACTCCGGGAGTTGGTGATGGACAGGGAGGCCTGGCGTGCTGTGATTCATGGGGTCGCAAAGAGTCAGACATGACTGAGCGACTGAACTGAACTATGAACTCTGTAACCAATTATCTACTCAGTAGAATATCTCTCCTAACTCATTAAAGTTAAGTTGAAGAAAAGAATATATAACTGAATTTGGTTTTATATATATGTGTGTGTGTGTGTGTGTGTGTGTGTGTGTGTGTACTTCTGGATTTCTAGGTATACTTGTGCATGTAAATATACACATACACAAATTAACTTTTTGGAATTACACTAAAACATTAACACTAATTATACCGGATGTTAGATGATGAGTGAATTTAACTTTTATCTCTATTATTTCTATTATCCTTTTTATTTTTTTCTATAATGAATAATTATGATTCTTATAAATAAGGAACAGAAGTAAATGTTCTAAAATACCTTCCTTTAAAACGTACAAATTGAAATCCGACTGCGTGTCAGGTATTGCGCTAAAACTAAGGATACAATAATGAGAACTCCTACCCTCATCCTACACCACACACACATACACACACCAGGGAACAACAAAAGCAACAAAAGACACCTTAAACTACATGTTCACATACCGGAAGGCTGGAACTTGGAAAAATCAAGTTTAAATGTAACTGTGCTACTCCAGAAGCAACAAAAATAAGAGGCTTCTGTGACATCATCTTAATCATGTTTTCTAAGTCTGATAGAAGATCCAAAAGAATTTTCCAATTCTCCTTCTTTGCAAGGATTCAGCAGGAAACTCCACTGTTCCCTCCTTTTTAAGATTTTGCTTCCCTTTATTTAGTAATTCCTGTCCTGAGGAAATATAATACAGTTTTGCAATGTCCAAATCAAACTTGAGTCTAATTAGTAGGGATAGCTCCCCTGGAAACTATGATTCTTACAGGGAGACTTGTCTCAGTAACAAAGGCTTTCCTCAGACAGTATATAGGGGTTTTCTATTTTAAAGTACAAATCCTTTTCTTCCTGCACATTCAGGGAAATTTAGAATAGTATGTATGTTTCCGAGCTCCCATAGATTTACAAGAATAATTTGGGCCTCTGGAAAACTGCAACATCCTGACTGTGTGTGTCAGTGAGATGGATATGCCTGCCTTTGACTCACTGTAACAAGGAGATTCTGGCTCAGAATTGTCACTCTCAGTTTCAACTGGTGTCTGTGTGAAAAGTAATGGAAATGATCAATTAAGGATGCTCACTCTACCCTCCACATCCTTTTTAATTAAGTACCTACTGAAATGATGGACTTTACACAGATGACAGTTTTAGGCATTCTGTGTCTGCCCCCTGTCATTCATTTTCACTGCATTTCTGGAATTAGGATTCATGTTCTGTCATCTTGAATATTTTAATACTTTACTGATCTCGAATGTGTTTAGCCATAGGAGGACAGCAGTAAAATAAAATTTTATAGCCAACAAAGTCCTTTATACCTAAAGTTTATTGCACATTTTATATTTTGTTTAACAACACATGGCTCCTTGAGAATCTGAAATAAACATAGCTTCTTCAAGTCACAGGGGGCTTATGCTGTTTCATTTCTTGTTAAGAGTTGATTCCATCATTGGGATAGAAAGAATTCCTCATAATTGGCCATAGAGGCTGCAATTCTATCAGGCAGGTGCTTCTTTCTCTAACAGTATTAAGACAACCTTAAAATTCCTTGTGTTAGAAAAATGCCCCCCCTTTTCACTTTGCTCTCAAAATACAGCTATTCAAAGTGACTTTTTTCCATAGACTCCCTGGATTACATTCTGTTTTAACCAGTAAGTCAGGAATCAATCAATTGAGAAGAAGTGAACTCCTAAAGTAGTTGGTATTTTCCAGCAACAATTTTTTTCACTGTTTGGCTAGGGCCTGTAAAATTTTATGATAATGATGAAACTACTGTTTTGTGTAGTGATGCTTCTTGTAGTAATTAAGACTATCTTATTTGTGTTCTTCAGTTTGCAAAGTTGGCATGGTAGACCAAGAAGTGAATAAAGAATTGTAATACTGTGCAGGACATGATGGTAGTTTCTTCTGTTCCCTGATTGAGCCAAATAACTGGTTTGGGGGATTTTTCAATTGTTGTTTTTGTTGTTGTGTATAGGAATTTAAAACAAACAAACAAACAAACAAGACCTCTAGGGTTTTCCTATAAGACAAACTGCAGAGAGAACTGGAATCCCAGAAGGGTAAAATGTAAGGAAAATATCACTGAACTAGCTTCATAGCTTCAGTTCTCAGTTCTGATACTATTATTCTGGGGGGGGGAGGGAACAAATTATTTTATTGCTCCATGAGTTTAAAACTGAGTTTTAAAAAATGGATGAGATTCATTTCTTGAATGAATTCCAATTTTCTGTAGTTCTAAATAAAATACATTAAACCTATTTACACCATTTGTGTCATTGTCAAAATTTCATCTGTTCATTCGCTCATTTGTATCTCTTACCAAGATTTATTAAACAACCAACATTCATTGAGAACTCACATATCTTGAACTTGTCTTTTCCTCTAACACTTCCAAACAGGACATACTACAGGACAGGATATTTTGGGGACAAAGAGTTAAAAAGAATGGCAACTGGCATACAGAAATAAACCGCTGATCTCCTTGGTCTTACTGAGCTCTTGACCTATTTTCCTGCCTGAATGGCCAGGAAGAAATTTCAAAAGGCTTTAACCCTCCTCAAACTCAGAAACAGAATCTAAAAATATAAATGCCCTATAGAAGTTCCTTACCACCTCTTTTTATCTTCAAAGATGAGATCACTGGGCCTTCAAATGAGAGTGGTGTTAGAGGGGGTCAACATTTCTGGATGCTGACTTCAGATTTTCAGGACGCTTGGGCCTTTGCCATCAGATGCTGAGTTTCTACAAGGCCATCTTAAGAACTGAAACATACCAGAGAGAGTGGAGGTTAGTCCTTGGATTTTTTTAAGACTTGTTTCCCCTGATATCCTTGTGGTCAGGAAGTTCATTGTACTGTCTACGTTTTTTGGCTTCAATTTAAAGTATGTTTTCTCATCTGTCTTTTACTGAGCTGGAAATAATGCAATCTATGCCCCTTTGAACAGTCCTTCTTACTGCCGAATATGATTGTTAAGGTGCCCTTCAACTATCATTACTGTAAGCCATGTATCCTTTGCGATAAACATAATTAAAAACTGCTCCAGGGTCTTCTTAAAGTTATGTGAGATTTTAACATTTTTATGCCTGGTTTGGGTGATGTTTAAAAAACAGTACTGGGATGGGAAAGCAGGAGGGATGTCAAAAGATACCCTCCATCTTTAACTCTCCCTTGATGGAAATGACAGCCTTATTTGTTTTGTTAACCAGTGCATAATTAAAAGTCAATATTCAAGATCATAATAAAAATCTGTATAACTATTCATGTTGTGAGACTGAGGCTTGGAAAGAAAATCCATTAAAACACAGCCATGTGTAATTTACAAGGAATCAGTAATAAAATGTTTGCTCTTGACATTATCTGCAAAATGGTCTGTATATTATGGGAATAAATCCATATAACTTGGAGGCTGTAGATAAACATCCATAGGCAAAGTTCACACTGAGGTTATCTGCCTTATGCTCTGAACCGGGGAGTGCTATTTAAAGGAGATAAATTGTGGTTTACTTCTCCAAGTCTCAACTACATAGTGCAGAAATGAGTTTAGATCCTAAGAGGGTATCTGTCATATCCAAATAGGAAAAGAATGCCATTGCAGGGTTGTACCCATTGCAGAAAGAATATAACTTTTGTCCTCAGCGGGAAACAGAAGGAAGCTTCTTAACACTTAAAAGTCCTGAATGAACCTTCTGTTCATACAAAAATGGGAGATATTCGATACTTTGCAAAACACTGATTCATTGGGCAATAGAGTGATGTCTTATTTTAAGTCATCAGTGAATTCAGTGCTCAAGTATGTGAAACTTTCATGACGCTAGATCTTGGATTCTGAATAAGAATAATTCTTTCCACATAGGAGAAAACCTAATAGCAATAGGAAGAAGTACTGAAACACCATAGCAGAAAAGTTTTCATGACAGAACAGATACTTTTCAAGGCAAGAAAATGGGCTCTGGCTTTGGATAATATTTGGTTCCCTGGCCTTTACTAAGCATTGTTGCTTCTTGCCATTTAAATTAAACTGTAAGTTTAGGGAGAGGCAGCAGGTCTCTCTTCTGTCACTTTGTTTCCTTTCCCACCTCTCTCCAACAGCAGAAGTGACTTCAGATCTTGTCTGGGGATGCCTACTAACATTTATTTATAGTAAAGACCCAGTTTTAGAACCCCAGGCTTTGCTTTTGATATGGAAATGGAAACTCTGAAATTTATAAATCTCCTTTCTCTCCTGGTACACTTGATCTTGAGGAATTATTGTCCTCTGGGAGGGGGGCAGTGGTTCTCAAAATCAGCAGCATCAGTGTCACCTGGGAAATTATCAGAAATTCAGTTCTTGGGTCCCACCTCAGATCTGAATCAGAAACTCTGGATGAGATTTTGTAATGAGGCCCAGCAGTCTATCGCTTAGCAAACACTCCAGGTGATTACGATGTTCGCTAAAATTGAAGAATCAGTGCTGTAGGGAGTCCAGGATATTCTCTCTGAGGCTCAGAGTCCAACAATGATTTCTTTGTCCTGAGTGATAACTGTCTTTTCCCTTAAGCCAATAAATGCTATGGATTCCGTTGATGGTGAATCACAGAGCAATACAATTCACTTAAATAAAAAATGGACTTATTATATACCTCAGAAATATTAACCCCTTTACACAGGTCCTATTTTCTGTCCTGAAAAAGAACTTTGGTAAGTCTATTTAAGTTCCCATTTTCAGTAGGATTTTCTTAAAATCCTGTGTCTCATTCTCCTCATCGCTTTCAGAAAACAGGCTGGGATGCCATCTGAAGCTCTAGACCAATTTCATATTAGTCTAGTTAGAAAATAATATATTGTACAGTACAGTGAAGATAAAATCGGTATTTGACAACATAAATCTATAAACTGGGCCTCAGTGAACTCATGAACTAGAATCATGTTAGTAAATAATTGTGGCGAGGACCTCAAGACTTAAAAGTGCTTCCAAATCATGAAAAAACAAATACATCAAGCCATGTTGACTCTGCACTCAAGTAATAAATGTATTCCGTTATCCTCTCCAGATTTAACTTCATCTCCATGGATGTAGTCCAGTTCAACACAACTGATGTTGATCCAGCTTACTGGCAACAGCATCCACATTCTGAATGCAAAATCCCTCATTCCCTGATCAAACCTAAAAACAGGACTTGGGGATAGAGGCCATGGATAACACTAGAAGGTTCTTGTACCAAAGTGAACAGGGGAAAGACCGCTAAGGTCCTGGTTCCTAGACTATGCACAGGGCACTGCAACCAATGCAGGGGATTCTAAACTTGGGAGAGAAACACAGTGATATTCCAGATCCACCCACACTGCATGAATTACTAGCTTGCAGTATTCCACAGCTTCAACATGACCTCCAGCTCCTGTGAGGACACCCAGCTTCTCAAAGTTGGATTTTCAGAGGTTTCTGTGATAAAAAGCTGTTACTGTTGTTTAGTTGCCCAGTCATGTCCGACACTTTGCAACCCCATGGACTGCAACATGCCAGGCACTAAAAAGGGTAGTGCCCTGCAAAAATCACTGTGTAACTGAAAATAAGGATGTCAATGTTCAATCCGATGCCAAGATTTGAAAAGCTGTGCAGTGCTCAACAAGCACACACACCCATCAGAAAGTAACTGTGGTTATAAAAGAATGGAAGGAATATTTTTTTCATTCAAGTATATGTGTTTTTTTTTCAAATGGCTACTAAATTGTTAGGACACAAATTCATTATCTATTTTAATCTACTTAACAAACAAAACTGTTAGGCATTTCTTTTGGCCTACAAGTATGACGAACCAAGAAAATCTGTGAATCTCTGGGTCAGGAGATTCTTCTTATCTGGAACTACAAAGAGTAAAATATTCACCTCAGAGGTGAGGCAGAAATCGTAGGAGCCAAAGGCTGTCAGACAGAAGCTTCCAGACAAGGTCAAGAATGTGGGACTGAAGCTGTCCTGAGTCCTCCCTTGGCCCAAAGCTTATAATGCCAGCATGGCAACTGTTTTCTCTGCCTTGTATTATAATGAACTTCTACACATCAATTTCTTCCATTAGAATGTATATTTGAGATCTTTCCTTATTTGTGTCTCTATTTTCCCAGCACAACATCACAAACGCTTTCTGAGAGATTATCTTGGAATTAAACAACTTTTCGATTCAGCTGAGGACATCCTTTCAGTCTAACTCTTTAGTTATTCTTGGATTTCTCAGATTTCAAGTGGATTCAACATCTGTGATGAGGCCTCATGATACTTCCCTGCACACTGGGGCTTGAGCAGATGTCAGAATTTAAGGTTTATGTAAGCTTGGGGCTTGGAGGCTGGCTGTCCCCACCTTTCAGAGTCTTGGACCTGGGTGTCTCAGTGAATGAAAGGATGAATAAATGAGTGGATGAAATCCTTGAAAGACTGAACTGTGTTTAACTTCATGGCCATTAATCTTACAAGTCAGGAAATCAAAGATGGCAGACAAGGGCAATCAAGACTGCTTGTCCACACCCCTAGGAAATTCTCTCTTGAGAATTATATTCTTTTAAAGGACTTCTCCAAAGCCATCAGCTCAAAGAGTCTGCCTATCTTAAGAGTCATTAAGATCTTTTTATCTTTATGAAAATAAGATTTCCTGATCATTCCCTGGACATACACTTTCTTAATCTCTCCTCTATACTCACCAGAAAGGATAGTGAGTTCTGTTTAGCATGGTCCTCTCTACATCAGCTGTACACATAAACACAATTGACCCAACTCTTATATGTATGATCATATCTGCTCTGACTTTGCTCCAGGTAGATCCTTAGTTATTGAGTAGAGGAAGAAGACTAAATTTATCAAAATGGTTCCATGTAATTAAAGTTCATTGACGCATCTGCCAGATTGCTTAGCAGTGTGGGCTTGTGAATGGTTGTATTTCAATGGTCCATTTGTAAACCAGTTATGTGGAACATGAAATTCATTTTTCCATTAAAAAAGGTATTTATAAAAGGTTACTTTTCCAGCTTAGCCCCCAAACTTATTTAGCCTGTAATTTTGTTAGAATAACGTATATTCACAAGGATGTGCATACAGCCTTGGTGTTTATTGTTAAATAAGAAGTAAAATTAAATAATAAGTTTCTACTTTTAAATGTCTCTTGAAGGTTCATATTTTGACAAATACAGCTTTAAATAAAATGGATGAGACAGATGAAAACTTTTAGAAAGATTCTGAAACAAATTTTGTGAAAAATCTGAACCTATAGAATCCCATCCCAGCAACAGCGGTACTTAACCCAGCAACAGCAGTAATGATAGTCTTGGCATATATGGGAATAATTCTCCCCAGACCTCATTCTCTGCATTCCCATCTCCTCCACAGGTAACAGATACATGTCAATCTATCCTTCTGGCATCCCTTTCCCCTTCATCGGGTGATAGCATCTCAATATTCCTTCAGAGGAAAAAATTCTACACTCTGAGTTTATGAAGTTTACTGACTCCATCTCTGAGGTTAAAAAGCATTCAGGGAATTCAGTCCTGAGTTGGCTAATCAGAGCATTTCGGCCTTCACTTTACTAACTGGTCCAGAGATGAGCACGTGATCTTAGCAGTTCTAGTCAGGACCAAGGTGCATGACTTTACTCAGACTCTAAGGAAAAAGACCTTCATTCCCCTAGAGTTTCTAAGCTTGTAAGAGGCAAGCCTGATGCTGCTTATAAGACAGCAACAACAAAAAGTGACCACTGAGCCTACTTGGAAATTAAGCCAACACAGGAAGGTAGAGCCAAGGAACACTGAAAATCAAATTTCTGACTACACATTTTAAACACCTGTGTCTCAAGCCTGTTCCTTAAATACATGAGCCAATGATTTGTCCTTTATATTTCAGGCATTTTTAGTTGGCTTTCTGTCACTTTCAATCAAAAGAGCTGATTTATTTTACAACAAAGTCAACTTATAGTTTATGTTTTAGAATACTTCTGTGAGGATACCAAAGAAGACCCACACAAGCTGTCTCCACATTCTGATGCCATGTGGGCTGGTTCCAGAGATTTCCAAAATCTGAATTAGAGGTCACTGATTATTTTGTTCATGTTTCTCGATTTGAGTCTATTCCTACCCATTGATCACCCATTGTTAAGTTCAGTTAAGTTCAGTCACTCAGTCACATCCAACTCTTTGTGACCCCATGGACTGCAGCATGCCAGGCCTCCCTGTCCATCACCAACTTCCAGAGTTTACTCAAGCTCATGTCCATTGAGTTGGTGATGCCATCCAACCATCTCATCCTCTGTCATCCTCCTTTCCTGTCTTCAATCTTTCCCAGCATTGGGTTTTTTCCAATGAGTCAGTTTTTCACATCAGGTGGCCAAAGTATTGGAGTTTCACCTTCAGCATCAGTCCTTCCAATGAATATTCAGGACTGATTTCCTTTAGGATGGACTGGTTGGATCTCCTTGCAATCCAAGGGACTCCCAAGAATCTTCTCCAACACCACAGTTCAAAAGCATCAGGTTTTTGGTGTTCAGCTTTCTTTATACTCCAACTATCACATCCATACATGACTACTGGAAAAACCATAGCTTTGACTAGACGGACCTTTGTTGGCAAAAGTAATTTCTCTGCTTGTTAATATGCTGTCTAGGTTAGTCAAAGCTTTTCTTTCAAGGAGCAACTGTCTTTTAATTTCATGGCTGCAGTCACCATCTGCAGTGATGTTGGAGCCCAAGAAAATAGTCTGCACTGTTTCTATTGTTTCCCCATCTACTTGCAATGAAGTGATGGGACCAGATGCTATGATCTTCGTTTTCTGAATGTGGAGTTTTAAGCCAGCTTTTTCACTCTCCTCTTCCACCTTCATCAAGAGGCTCTTTAGTTCTTCCTCACTTTCTGCCATAAGGGTGGTGTCATCTGCATATCTGAGGTTATTGATATTTCTCCTGGCAATCTTGATTCCAGTTTGTGCTTCATCAGCACAGTGTTCCTCATGATGTACTCTGCATATAAGTTAAATAAGCAGGATGACAATATACAGCCTTGACATACTCCTTTCTTATTTGGAACCAGTCTGTTTTTCCATGCCCAGTTCTAACTGTTGCTTCCTGACCTGCATACAGATTTCTCAGGGGGCAGGTCAGGTGGTCTGATATTCCCATTTCTTTAAGAATTTTCCAGAGTTTGTTGTGGTCCACACAGTCAGAGGCTTTGGCATAATCAATAAAGCACAGGTAGATGTTTTTTTGGAACTCTCTTGCTTTATCGGTGATCCAAAGGATGTTGGCAATTTGATCTTTGGTTCCTCTGCCCATTGTTAGTAATGTTTTATTCTTTCCTCCCCTGTCCCCAGGAAAATTATAGAAAGGTAACAAAAAGAGAAAGAAGAAATCATAGAAATATAATAAGACTTTTTCTTTGGTTAGAGAACTGGAGTTCTTCTCTCTTTTCACTGTCAATATGCATATCTTAACAAAACCACTTTAATCTCCCCAGGTCTTTGTTCCCATATTAGTTTAAGAAGAGAATGTGATTTTGAGATTTTTAAAAGTAACTGAAGTTTAAGGGAAATGAATTGTGACCAGAGTTAAAACAAAGGCATGGGCAATCCTGCTCTTGTACATATATCCAAAAAAGACAAAGACTCTAATTTGAAAAGATACATACACCTCAGTGTTCATAGTGGCACTATTTACAAAGCCAAGATGTGGAATCAAGCTAAATGGCCATCAACAGATGAATGTACATGCACGTGTGCTTAGTCAGTCGTGTCCAGCTCTCTGTGACCCTCATGGACTGCACCCTGTCAGGGTCCTCTGTCCATGGGATTCTCCAGAAAAGATATTGGAGTGGGTTGCCATTCCCTTCTCCAGGGAATCATCACAACCCAGAGATTGAACCCAGGCCTCCCACATTGCAGGAAGATTTTTTACCATCTGAATGTGCATATATACATATATACATAGACAATTACTTAACCATAAAAAGGAATGAAATAAGCCATTTGCAGGAACATGGATGAACCTGGAGATTATCATACTAAGTGAAGTAAGACATATAGAGAAAAATAAATATCATATGCTATCACTTACATGTGGAATCTAAAAAATGTAATACAAATGAAATTATTTTACCAAACAGAAGTAGACTCACAGACATAGAAAACAAAAGGATGGTTACCAAAAGGGATAAACTAGGGGTTTGGGATTAACAAATACACACCACGAGATATGAAACAGATAAACAACAAGGACCTACTGTTGAACAGGAAACTATATTTAATATCTTACAATAATCTGTAAGGGCAAAGATTACGCTTTGCTGTACACCTGAAATTAACATTACATTGTAAAATCAACAATACTTTTCAAAAAGTTCACTTTAAAGAGGTAAATTTTATAGTATGTAAGATCTATTTCAATAGCCAATTAAAAAAACCTGGGAACCAGTAAGAAAGTGATTTCCTGAGATGAACCGAGCTGAGAGCAGTGAAGGATGGGAAAACTGGGTATTTCCTGGACACAATCCCAGTGAAAGGTAAGACAGTGCTTGGGAAGAAACACTGAATCAAATGATTCCCCATGGGACTCCACGAAGCAGACCATCAGTCTTCCAAGCACAAGGCACTGCAGATTAAAATTGCTCCATAGACAAATGGCTGTAAGTTTCTCTTCCATGAATGCATCCAAGCAGACTATACTTAATATGTCTGGTCATTTATACCACCTCTATAGTAAAACCCAGATAAAATAACACTTAACTTTTTATAATAAGGAGGTGAGAGGGGAGGAGAGATATTTTATGACAGAAGACTTTTATTCCTCTGAAAATGAATATAATCCTGGTTTAAAATGAGCAAGGTTTTTTAACTTACTGGAGTAATTATTTGACATTTGATTATAAAATAAGACAATTTTACAGTGCTGATTTCTGCCCTTTCTACAACATTAATGTCCAGAGAAAGGTTTTAACTCCAAACAGAATGGGTTGCTGGCAGTATGCTAACAAGATACTCAAGATTAAAAAACAAAACAAACAAACAAAAAACGTGATAATATGCATAAATTTAAAGGCAGCTATAAAAGGTCAGCCCTGAATGGTATATACAATATATTTGTCAACATTTCCTTTTGGGAGACTGTGATGCTAACTTTATTATCAAAGGCTGCTTGACACCGGTTCTAGGGTGTTCTCTTGACTCAGGCAACAAACAAATGAAAAGAAACCTTGTGTTTGTTTTCTCTAATCTAGAGAAGCCAAGATACACATTGTAATAAATTAAAAAGCATTAGCCATTAAAATAACAGAGTTTGAGGGACTTTCATCTCAGGGAAGATGGAGTAAACATACTTTTTTCTATTCCTTGTGTCAACTACAACTAAAAACTCTGGGCATTACACATGACAGAAACATACAGAGACTGGAAAAAGTAGAAAAGGAAGACAAATGATCTGGGGGCTTTGGGAGTCAAGGAACAACACACTGGTAAGTTCCCTGGGTCTGAATGTACTCATTTCACATGCTAGCAAAGTAATGCTCAAAATCCTTCAAGCTAGGCTTCAAAGATACATGAACTGAGAACTTCCAGATGTACAAGTTGGATTTAGAAAAGGCAGAGGAACCAGAGATCAAATTGCTAACATCTGTTGGATCATGGAAAAAGCAAGTGAATTCGAGAAAAATATCTACTTCTGCTTCATTGACCACATTAAAGCCTCTGACTGTGTAGATCACAAGAAACTGTGGAAAATTCTGAAAGAGATGGGAATACCAGACCACCTGACCTGCCTCGTGAGAAACCTGTATGGAGGTCAAGAAGCAACAGTTAGAACTGGACATGGAACAACAGACTGGTTCAAAACTGGGAAAGGGGTACGTCAAGGCTGTATATTGTCACCCTGCTTATTTAACTTATATGCAGAGTACATAATGCAAAAAGCAGGGCTGAATGAAAGGTAAGCTGGAATCAAGGTTGCTGGGAGAAATACCAATAACTTCAGATATGCAGATGACGCCACCCTTATGGCAGAAAGTGAAGAAGAATAAAGAGCCTCTTGATGAAGATGAAAGAGGAGAGTGAAATAGCTGGCTTAAAACTCCACATTCAGAAAACTAAGATCATGGCAACTGGTCCCATCAGTTCATGGCAAATAGACGGGGAAACAATGGAAACAGTGACAGACTTTATTTTCTTGGACCCTAACATCACTGCAGATGGTGACTGCCACCACGAAATTAAAAGACCCTTGCCCCTTGGATGAAAAGCTATGACAAACCTAGACAGCATATTAAAAAAGCAGAGACATTACTTTGATGACAAAGGTCCATATAGTCAAAGCTATAGTTTTTCCTGATGCAAAAAGCTCACTCATTGGAAAAGACCTTGATGCTGGGAAAGATTGAAGGCAGGAGGAGAAGGGGACAACAGAGAACAAATAGGTTGGATAGAATCACTGACTCCATGGACATGAGTTTGAGCAAGCTCCGGGAGTTGGTGATGGACAGGGAAGCCTGGCGTGCTGCAGTCCATGGGGTCACAAAAAAGTTCAACACATCTGAGCAACTGAACTGATAAACCTACAGATTCAAAAACTCGAGCAAATCCCAAAGAGTGTAATTTTTTCTTTAATCCACAGCAATTGTATTTATCTGCTGAAGCTACTGTTACAGAATATCACACACTGGGTGACTTGAATAACAAAATTTAATTTTGTCACAGTTCTGCATGTTAGAACTGTAAGATCAAAGTGCTGACAGAATGATTTTCTGGCGAATCCTTCCTTCTTGGCTTGTAGAACAGCTGTCTTCTTAGTATGTCTTCTCATGACCTTTCCTCTGTGTGTACATGGCAGAGGGGTGTGGATGGGAGAAGGGAAGAAAAAGAGAGGGAAAGAGAGAGAGATCTCAAGTCTCTTTTTCTTTTTATAATGATACGAGCTTTATCAGATTAGCACCTCATACTATAATCTCAATTGACATATAATACCTCCTAAAAGGAGTGAATATATGAACTGACTGGTTCAAAATTGGGAAAGGAGTATGACAAGGCTGTATATTGTCACCCTCTTATTTAACATCTATGCAGAGTACATCATGAGAAACGCCTTGCTGGATGGATCACAACCTGGAATCAAGATTGCAGGAGAAATATCAACAATCTCAGATATGCAGATGATATCACTCTAATGGCAGAAAGTGAAGAGGAACTAAAGAGCCTGTGATGAAGGTGAAAGAGGAGAGTGGAAAAGCTGCCTTAAAACTCAGCATTCAAAAAACTAAGATCATGGCATCTAGTCCCATCACTCCAAAGAAAATAGATGAGGAAAAAGTAGAAGCAGTGACAGATTTTATTTTCTTGGGCTCCAAAATCACTGCATTGACTGCAGCCATGAAATTAAAAGATGCTGCTCCTTGGAAGCAAAGCCATGACAAACCTAGACAGCGTATTATAAAGCAGAAGCATCACTTTGCCAACAAGGGTCCTTCTAGTCAAAGCTATGGTTTTTCCAGTAGTCATGCATGGATGTGAGAGCTGGACCATAAAGTAGGCTGAGTGCTGAAGAACTGTGGTGATAGGGAAGACTCTTGAGAGTCCCTTTGACAGGAGACAAGGAGATAAAATCAATCAATCCTAAAGGAAATCAACTTTGAATATTCATTGGAAGGACTGATGCTGAAGCTGAAGCTCCAATATTTTGGTCACCTGATGTGAAGACCCAGCTCACTGGAAAAGACCCTGATGCTGAGAAAGATGGAAAGCAAAGGAGAAGAGGGCAGCAGATGAAATGATTTTCACTGACTCAAGAGACATAATTTGAGCAAACTCCAGGAGATAATGAAGGACAGGGAAGCCTCGTGTGCTTCAGTCCATGAGGTTGCAAGGAGTCAGACACAACTTAGCCACTGAATAACAACCTCCTTAAAGACCATATCATAAAATATGGTAACATTGTGGGTTAGAGTTTAAACATACAAATTTGGGGGCAACATTTCATTCTGTAGCATCGAAAAACATCCATCACAACAAAACTTCTGAAAATTACAGACAAAAAATTTCTCAAGACAGCAACAGAGTAATGACACTTATAGGAAAACAAGTTGGATGATAATGGATTTCTCATCAGCAGCAATGGAGCTCAGGAAGCATTCCAACACCATTAATTGATTTAAAGAGAAAATAAACCACAATAATATTCCCCCAAAGAATGGAGGAAGTGAGCTGATATCACATTCCAGAGCCTGAGCAGCCTTGGTTCCCAAGACAGGACTGGGGTGGAGCTGAGAGGGAAGGACAGTACCTGCCAGCAAATTAGCCCCCTTTGGACCTGGAGGGTCTGGTCCCCTGTGGATGGAACCCCAATCTCTAGATACAGGCAGGCTCTCCAACAGCTCAACTAAACTTAGTGCATTCAAAGGACAGTGGACTCTCAGGGCTGGAAGAGCTTTGAAAAGTCCCCTGCTCTTCAAGTCTCCTGTTGGTGGGGTTCCCCCTGGCAGGCTCCTTCGTGGGAGTCACCTCCCCTAAGTATGAAGGCACCCTCAACATAGTGGTCTCGGTGAAATGCTTGGAATTTGTCTGTGGAGTGAAGGGTAAGGGGGATGAAGTATGAGACATGAGCCCAGGGCTGTTTCTTCAGCCCAGTAACAGGAGTTTGTCTTTAGCTTTCCTTGTCCAAGCAAACTGAGTGGGGCATCAAGAAATGCTGCTACCTTGTGGACATTTTCTGTAACAACTTTCAAACTGGTGTTTCTGAGCACTTCATTATTTCTAAGGCTTGCAGGTCAGTAAATCACACTTGCCCTCAAGAAATGTCCTGGAGTAGACAGCTGGAAAACAGTTCCAAACAGGGCAGACCTTCAAGAAGCCAATTTCAAGAGGTAAATTAAATGCACACTGTTTTGCCTTTTTTTTTTTAAGTCCATGAAAAATGCTTCACATAGCTCATTATTCAGTCAGTTCAGTTCAGTGACTCAGTCGTGTCTGACTCTTTGCAACCCCATGAATCGCAGCACGCCAGGCCTCCCTGTCCATCACCATCTCCCGGAGTTCACTCAAACTCACAGCCACCGAGTCGGTGATGCCATCCAGCCATCTCATCCTCTGTCGTCCCTTTCCTCCTGCTCCCAATCCTTCCCAGCATCAGAGTCTTTTCCAGTGAGTCAACTCTTCACATGAAGAGTGGCCAAAGTACTGCATTTTCAGCTTTAGCAGTTCTTTATTAGAGAAATGAAAATCAATACCCCAAGGTATCATCTGGAATGAGTCAGAATGGCCAGCATCAAGAAGTCTACAAACAGTAAATGTTGGGGAGTGCATGGAGAAAAGGGAACCCTCTTAGGCTGTTTTTTGCAAATATAAAATGGTAACATCCATGATGGAGAAGAGGTTCATTAGGTTCGATGCAGGATGCAGGATGCTTGGGACTGATGCACGGGGAAACCCAGAGAAAAGGTGTGGGGCGGGAGGGGAGAGGTGGGGGTCGAGATTGGGAGTTCATGTACACTCGTGGCTGATTCATGTCAATGTATAGCTAAACGAATACAGTATTGTAAAGCAAAACAAACTAAATAATAAAAATTAATTTAAAAATAAAAATAATAAAAAACTAAAAATAGACCTACTGCAGGATCTGGCAGTCCCACTCTCAGGCCTGTATGCCAAGAAAAAACATAATTCAAAAAGACACATGCACCCCCAACGTTCGCTGCAGCACTGCTGAAATAGCCAGGACATGGAAGCAAACAAAATGTCCATTGATGGATGGATGAAGAAGATGTGGTACATATTTATACAATGGAATATAGCTCAGCCATAAAAAAGAATGCAATAATGCCTTTTCCGGCAATGTGGATGGACCCGGACATGATCATACTAAGTGAAAGAAGTCAGACAGAGAAGGACAAATAGCCTATTATATCACTTATTAGAGATGTAAACTCATTTACAAAACACAAATAGACTCACAGACTTAGAAAACTAACTTATGGTCACCAAAGAAGACAGTTCTAAGGGATGAGGTTGGGATGAACATTTACACAGTAATACATTTAAACATTGATTGCTGAAGAAGGCTTTCTTATCTCTTCTTGCTATTCTTTGGAACTCTGCATTCAGATGCTTATATCTTTCCTTTTCTCCTTTGCTTTTTGCTTCTCTTCTTTTCACAGCTATTTGTAAGGCCTCCCCAGACAGCCATTTTGCCTTTTTGCATTTCTTTTCCATGGGGATGGNAGGTACAATGTGAAAAGACACATGCGCCCCAAATTTCATGCTCTCCTGACAACGGCAAAAGCTGAAAGCAAGGAAAATATCCATTGACAGTTGGATGGGTAAAGAATATGTGGTACATATTTGCAACGGAATATTACTCAGCAACTTAAAAAAAGAATGAAATAACACCTTTTCCAGCAATGTGGATAAGCCTGGACATGATCTTACCAAGTGAGAAAAGTCAGACAGAAAAGGACAAATATCCAGTGATATCACTTATGCGTGAAATAAAAATGGTATAAATGAGCTCATTTACAAAACAGAAACAAACTTGCAAACTTAGAAAACAAACCTCACGGTTTTCAAAGGGTTAAACTGGGATGCAAAGAAGGATAAACTAGAGCTTGAGATTATCTTCTACACTGTAATATATTTAAACTACATAATCAACAAGAACCTGTTGTATAGCACAGGGAATGCTACTCAATAGTCTGTGATAAAGAATATGGGGAAAGAAGCTAAAAGAGATTAAATATATAAATTACTGAGTCACTTTACTGTATGCCTAACACTGACACAACATTGTAAGGCAGTTATGCAGCTGTGCTCAGCCGTTCAGTCGTGTCCACCTGTTGACAACCCCTTAGACTGTAGCCCGTTAGACACCTCTGTCCATGGGATTCTCCATGAAAGAATGCCAGCCTGGGCTGCCATTTCCTCTTTCAGGAGATCTTCCCAACCCAGGAATTTAACCTGCCCTGGCAAGCAGATTCTTTACCACTGAGCCACCTGGGAAGCCCCAAGTCAACTATACTCCAATATAAATTTTAAATTTTAATTTTAAAAAATATACTGGTGTGATATTGTACTATAGCTTTGTGATGTTTTACCATTGGGGGAAACTGGGAAACAGTTCATTTAATTTCTTGCAACTGCATATGAATCTACTTTTTTATATAATCATAATCATCTCAAATGAAAAGTTTAATTAAAAAAAGACACTGATCATTAGTATGAATGCAGCCATCTGCTAACAATAATAAGAGTGTCTACAAAATGTATACTTAGCTCTAGTTAAAAATGAAATAAAGGACAATGTGGATCTAAAATATACACGTCTTTCTACAAATTAAATACTGACAGTCCTGAGTATATTCTTGGCTGAGTATATTATTTGTTTTCAACACAAATTTGAAATATCTGAATCCACAAATTATGAGTCCAACATGCACTTTAAATGGTTTAATTAAACCTTAGACCCCGTCTCTCTTTTGTTAAATTATATTTTCTAAACGACCTGCCATAAAAATTCCTGTGTAATATATATTATCTGATTGCCCCATAATTAGAACAACCATGACAAACTTGTTCCTTTGACACAAAACTCAGAATTACACATATGGTAATAAGTCAAGTGGGTTGATTAACAAGACCCTGTAAGGTGGAACCCTTGGGGAATAACAGACAGCGATTTTGTCAAATACTCCCCCTGCCTGATTCCTGGAAGTGGCCAGAGGGAGAAGCCAGAGTTGGAAGGAAGCCTCGTTTTCCTCCATGCTGAGCTTTCTTAAGTACACTTTGCCTTAGCCACCATGAAGCACTTTCCGAACACTGAAACTCTGGCAGTAGCACTCTCGATAATGTCTTCTGAGAATTTACTATGTGCTAGACACTAATGAACATACATTTAATGTTAATATTAGTAGCTGCATATGCCAGATATTATTATTTTCTACAGTTTACAAAAGAAAAAGGAAGGAAGGAAAAGAGGGTGGGAGGGAAGAAAAAAGAAAGAAAAGGAAAGGAAAAAAAAGAACACCCAAGTTCAAAAATGTTGAAAAACTAGACCAGAGTCATGTAGTCTAGTGGTAAAGTTGGAATTTGAACTAAGATCTGATTTTAAAGCTTAAGCCTTTGGCCATTACTCCAGTGGTTCTCAGCCTTTGCTGTACATTAAAATTGATGGTGATTTTTTGTTTGTTTGTTTTAATATTCATGTGGGTAACACTGCACATAATGGAATTAGAATGTCTGGAATAGAAACCAGCTTCAGTCTGTTTTAAAAGATCACATGTGCATTCTAATGTACTGCCCATTTGGGAACCACTTTACTATTAACTAGCCTTTGGATTAAAACTCTAGCCCTCCAGGCGCGTCCCATTGCCAACCTTCAACCCAAAGCTCTGCCTCTTCCACCTTCAAGGTCTAAGTACACTCTGCTTCGTTGAATGCCCGCGTCCTGAACCTAGCCTGAGAAACTAGTTAGAATTTCTTGATTACCCAGGAGAATCTTCTACCCTAGGGTTTAGGTTAATAAAGGCTCAATACCTTTCTTCTCAGATATAATGACTCAAACTGTGGCCTTAGATGCCTCAGGCCCAGAACACTATAGAAAATACAGACATTTGGAGGCCCTGAAGCTTTACAGGTGGAAGCCCACTTCATAGCAGAATTAGAAACAGCACACCTGAATAAAGGAATGTATAGCAAATTAGAAAATATGAACAGAATCCCCAACACATAAGCCATTGACTTTACAAAATAAAAACCTCAGAAATGGCTTGCAAAGACTCTCAGTATGAGTTGTGTATGAGTTAAGTTCTTCACATTGGCAGAATAGACTGCAGATAATAAAAATGAGGCACCAAGAGCAGAGCAAGCAAGGCCACACAGCTAGTGTGAGGAGTGCCCCTGAGATCACTCTCCAGAAGGACACTACCATTGTAAGGACAGATGGACAAGGTGGTACAATTTGCATAGTGCCTGCTCTATGCATATTTGTCCATGGACAGTCAACAGACATCACCTGGGCCATTAGTTTCTTTGTTGTTGTTGTTGTTCAACATCTTCACAGACATTACAAAACCAGAGACACATAGGTAATGGATGGGCACAAAAGTTGGTAGATAGAGAAAGAAAAATAAAGGTGCAAAGAGCTAATAAATTCCATGAATCCAAAAGCAAACTATCAAAGTCAATGTGTACTGCCCCAAATAAATTGCATATCTGAAGCAAATGGATTTAGCCCCACTCTGTCTGAATCCACATTTGAGACCAAAGTTGACTGGGAGACACATGGAACCCAAATACATTCTGACTGTTCTTGCCTGTCTCATATCCCCAGCAGAAGCAATTGAATTCATTAGCTTGTTAACAGTGGCTTGGAGGAAGTTGCTATCTTGAAAAATTTCAGAACAACGTTGGCAACTCTCTGTTTACAAATTACCCTAGAAGCCATTTCTTACAAGGTTTACACTCTAGGTTTCCTTGTCCCATTCAGTGACCTTGTGTCTGTTTTAAAATTTTGTAAGAATAACCTTCTTGACACTTTTTCTTTTACGTTTAAAAAATGATAAAGTTCTGAGAAACATCTGCCTCCCAATAACTGGATTTACTTGGGTTGGTGATGAGAGAAGGGAATTGTTTCCTTCAAGCAGCTGTTATGTGGATGGTGTGGAGGGGATCACAGACAATGGGAGGGTCAGGATTCACTCCCCAGCAGCCTCTGGCAATGCTCCTTTGAGGCTAAGGCTGGAAAATCCAGCTTCTGAAGGGAGTCTCAGGCATACATCTACTCTTTTCAAGCAAACTTCAGGCCCGCTAAGTGATAAAGAGACAAAGCTGAAGGAAAATGCTCCAAGGTAGAGAGAAACTCCTTTCAAGGCACTAATTGAGAATGCTCATGAAGGAAGCATTAACTCCACATTAGTCCCGTTAGCTGTTCCTTCATAGAGTAGTTACTATCTGATTCAAATGTGGCCACGTTCTACAGAGAAGGAATAAACGTTCCTAATAAACATAACGTGATGGGGACTTCCCTGGTGGTCCAGTGGCTAAGTCTCCATGCTCTCAGTGCAGGGGGCCTGGGTTCAATCCCTGGTCTGGGAACAGATCCCACATGCCACACTTAAAGAATTACCATGCTGCCACTAAAGATCCTGCACCCACAACTAAGACCAGGACAGCCAAAACAGAAAAAATAAATAAATAAAAGTGAACATAACATGATGCATTGCTCTCAAGTCTCATTATCATGCTAATAAGTTAGTAAACATAAACAGTAGTTCAGCCAATAAATTCACTTATTTTGAAAAAAGCAGACATCTCAATAGAAAGTATACTCACGCATCCTGAGAAGTGAAACCAACCTGTGTTAGCTATCTAATGGTGCCTAAGAAATTATCCCAAAACAGTAAGTTAAAATAACAAGGATTTATTATTTCATGGTGTCCGACGGTCATGAATCTAGGCACAGGTCAGCAGGGCAACAAGGGTGCATCAGCTGGGTCTACAGTCTTCTCACGCTTTAACTAGAGGAGGATCTGAGACCAAGCTTATTCACACTGTTGGCAGGCCTCATGGCCTTAACATTTGTTGGCTGGACACACAAATTCCTTGCCACTTGGACCTCTCCAAGGGGTTACTCAGAATAATAGCAGCTTATTTTCCCCAGAGCAAGGGCTACAAGAAGAAGCAAAAGAGGGAATAGCAATATGGAAATCACAATGTTTTATAATCCAATCTGAGGTAACAATACATCATTTTTCCCCCCTATTCTATTCATAGAAACCATTTAGACTAACTCAGGCTCAAAGGCAGAGAATTATATAAGGGCATGAATACTCATAGGCAGGGATCATTGGAGCCATTTTAGAGGCTGCCTGTCACATAATACAATTCCTTCTCCCCATATTACATAATCTTAAGTGGGGTATGTTTCCTCAACAATAAAAAATACTTAGAACAAACAAATATTACCTAGAGGCTTACTCCAAGAAATACCTGATCTTGGAAGGTAGAGTGTAAAATAAAATACTAAAAGAAATAGTTCGAAGAAATGAATATTACCCAGAGGCTTACTCCAAGAAACACCTGATCTTGCAAGGTAAGAGTGAAAACTAAGATAGTTTACTCAGCAAGACTAACATCTTGCTCGTCAAGCTATCTGGAAGACCCTCACGTCACTCTGTTCGCCAGGCCAGAGCTGTCAGGCCACAGACTCCGCCCAATCACAGTTTCCTTCCTTGGAAGACTGCCCATAAAATCGCCCAGCCTGTTCCCTAAATGCTATAAACGTCCTCCCCTAAATTCACATTTTCAGACAGCACTAAGACTTTACAAAGGTGGTCATCTCTCTTAATTCAGTAGGTTTAGGAAGAGCTTTGCATAACCAACATATTTGTTTCTGTGGGTCTTCTGAGATGTCAGGAGTCGAAATTTCAAGTATAAGAACAATTATTTCAGTTTCCCATCATCCCTGACATGTTGGCCCCCTGTCACTGCAGAATGACAAGTCATTTTAATCAAACTTCTCTTGGAAGAAAAAGGAAGTAGAGTTATAATTTACCTCTTCAAGGAAAGGTACTATGGCCTACTATGTATTCATGTATTAAAGCTGGATCATCTTACTAGAAGAATACACTGGATACTTTATGGATAGAAAAAGATCCAAATTAATGTCCATATTTTCTTCTCATCATTTGTTCTTTCTTAATTCTTTATGGTATTGGGGATTTTGCTGCCCTTCCTTCACATTCCATGAACAGGGAAGGACTGCTGAACTTTCACTTTACCACAAAGGCAAAAATTTCACAAGATTCATCATTCACAAAATAAAATTCTCTCACATCACAAAATATTAACTTGGTGTTTCAATGTTTTTAAGCTATTTGTAATAGTAATATATTTAGAATCCTCCCTGGCTTTTAAAAAATTATAATTAAAGCATCAAGATCTCTATTCTATATCCAGTGTTAAGAGCAAACACCCCTGTGATTCACAGCACTTATCTCTAAGATGCTTAATTAAAATGAAAGTGTTTTGAGGGGTGGGGTGTTTTGTTGTTGCTGTTAGCCTGTAACAATTAATAGTGTTACTCGGAGGCGGTTTTCAAGATGGTGGAGGAATAGGACAGAGAGACCACTTTCTCCCGCACAAATTCATCAAAAGAACATCTCAACGCTGGGTAAATTCTACAGGGCAGCTTCTGAATGTGAGCAGAGGACATAAGGTATCCAGAAAAGCAGAACATTGTCTTCAAAAACAGGTAGGAAAAACACAGAAGACGAAAAGGGAAACAAAGGACGTGGGGAGGGAGCTCCGTCCCGGGAAGTGCACAAATTCATCAAAAGAACATCTCAACGCTGGGTAAATTCTACAGGGCAGCTTCTGAATGTGAGCAGAGGACATAAGGTATCCAGAAAAGCAGAACATTGTCTTCAAAAACAGGTAGGAAAAACACAGAAGACGAAAAGGGAAACAAAGGACGTGGGGAGGGAGCTCCGTCCCGGGAAGGGAGTCCTGTCCCGGGAAAAGTTTTAAAGGAAGAGAAGTTTCCAAACCCCAGGAAGCACTCTCACTACCGAATCTGTGGCGAGTCTTGGAGGCACATGGCAGGGAGGAAAAATGAATGGTGATTGAGACCAGCAGGTTGCGAGCCCGGCGGTGATTCCCCCGGCGGAGAGGCGGAGCAGACGCCTGCATCCACCATTAGCAAGTGGGGGCTGGGCAAGGAGGTGCGGGAGACGCGGGCGGCGGTGCTTCTTAAGAATCGGGCCTGAGCGCCTGTGCGTAACCAGAGCGAACTAACTCGGGCTAGCACACCAGACTGTGGGACAGTTACCACGCGAAAAGCTGGAACATAAGAGCCCGCCAGGACCGCGCACAGAACAAAGGACGGAACAGAAATAGCCGGCTGCCCACCAGCCCCCGCCGGCGACAGGCAGCCAGAGCCGTGGGGGCTGGAGCGTGGCAATCGCAGCCCCGGAGGGACTTTGCTGATCAAACTNTCGGGATTGGGAGTTCATGTACACTCATGGCTAATTCATGTCAATGTGTAACAAAACGAATACAGTATTGTAAAGCAAAACAAACTAAAAAATAAAAATTAATTAAAGAAAAAAAATAGTGTTACTCATGTGAAATTATAGTTCTTATTTAGAAGTCTACTTCTAAGTAATCCAAAATATAAAATAATCTGATGTCCTTCAGACTGCATCTTATAATAAGATTTCTTTTAGGATATTCATCTTTTTTAACCTTATCATTTTACTTAGATTTATTTGTAAAGTTGAATTACAGAAATAATAGAATGCAAATTCTATATTTGAATTCAAATTCAAAGTCTTTCTAGCGAATGACAATAATACTGATTTCCTATTGGCAAATGTATTTTTTCAGTGGCACTGGTGGATTTGTATTGATTGTTGTTCTTTACCAACTAAGCTGTGTCAGACTCTTTGCAAACACATGCACCCTCTGGCAGCATGTCAGGCTTCCCCGTCCTTCACTATCTCCCTGAGTTGGCTCAAACTCATGTTCATTGCGTCAGTGATGTTATCTAGCCACCTCACTGTCTGCCACACTCTTCTCCTTTTGCCTTCAATCTTTCCCAGCATCAGGGTCTTTTCCAATGATACATTTTCCCTAAGTTCTTGGGTCAGTTCAGTTCAGTTCAGTTCAGTCGCTCAGTCATGTCCAACTCTTTGGGATCCCATGAATCTCAGCACGCCAGGCCTCCCTGTCCATCACCAACTCCCAGAGTTTACTCAAATTCATGTGCATTGAGTCGGCGATGCCATCCAGCCATCTCATCCTCTGTCGTCCCCTTCTCCTCCTGCCCCCCAATCCCTCCCAGCATCAGAGTCTTTTCCAGTGAGTCAACTCTTCACATGAGGTGGCCAAAGTACTGGAGTTTCAGTTTTAGCATCAGTCCTTCCAATGAACACCCAGGACTGATCTCCTTCAGAATGGACTGGTTGGATCTCCTTGCAGTCCAAGGGACTCTCAAGAGTCTTCTCCAACACCATACTTCAAAAGCATCAGTTCTTCGGTGCTCAGCTTTTTTCACGTCCAACTCTCACATCCATACATGACTACTAGAAAAACCATAACCTTGACTAGACAGACCTTTGTTGGCAAAGTAATGTCTCTGCATTTCAATATGCTATCTAGGTTGGTCATAACTTTCCTTCAAAGGAGTAAGCATCTTTTCATTTCATGGCTGCAATCACCATCTGCAGTGATTTTGGAGCCCAAAAAAAATAAAGTCTGACTCTGTTTCCACTGTTTCTCCCTCTATTTCCCATGAAGTGATGGGACCAGATGCCATGATCTTCGTTTTCTGAATGTTGAGCTTTAAGCCAAACTTTTTCACTTTCCGCTTTCACTTTGATCAAGAGGCTTTTTAGTTCCTCTTCACTTTCTGCCTTAACGGTGGTGTCATCTGAGTATCTGAGGTTATTGATATTTCTCCCAGCAATCTTGATTCCAGCTTGTGCTTCTTCCAGCCCAGCGTTTCTCATGATGTACTCTGCATATAAGTTAAATAAGCAGGGTGACAATATACAGCCTTGACGTACTTCTTTTCCTATTTGGAACCATTCTGTTGTTTCATGTCCAGTTGTAACTGTTGCTTCCTCACCTGCAAATAGGTTTCTCAAGAGGCAGGTCTAGTGGTCTGGTAGTCTCATCTCTTTCAGAATTTTCCACAGTTTATTGTGATCCACACAGTCAAAGGCTTTGGCATAGTCAATAAAGCAGAAATAGATGTTGTTCTGGAACTCTCTTGCTTTTTCCATGATCCAGCGGATGTTGGCAACTTGATCTCTGGTTCCTCTGCCTTTTCTAAAACCAGCTTGAACATCAGAGAATTCACGGTTCACGTATTGCTGAAGCCTGGCTTGGAGAATTTTGAGCACTACCTTACTAGTGTGTGAGATGAGTGCAATTGTGAGGTAGTTTGAGCATTCTTGGGCATTGTTTTTCTTTGGGATTGAAATGAAAGTGTTCTCTTCAGTGCATCAGAGAGTACTGTAGTTTGTAGTCATGGAACAGCAGAAGGTGAGGAGCCCACAGGAAAGTCAGATCCCTACTTTTTCATTCATTAGACATTCCTGAATGCCTACTGTATATCTTGAATATAAAATAAGACACTATCCTAGCTTCACTGAGTCCCTGTCACTACTAAACAGTTGAAGTGTTTCAACTAATCTGAAGCACATAAAAAGTGCAAAAACTAACACTTTAGGATATTCATCTTTACCTAACAGCAGGGCTTCCTCTACTCTGAGCTGCAAGTTCAGTGGTAATGATGGAGAAAATATTTTTGATATATAAGAAAGTCATCCTTACATGCACTATTTGTCTTCTAATGATGATTAATGCTGCTAATCTGATGTCCAATTGAATTTATGAATCTTAAAGTTTGGTTTTACTGTTTAAACAGCCACAGAGACCACCCATGCAATTAGCCATGGGGAGTGGAGGAACAATTACCTTGTCAGTAGATGATCAAGCATTTAATAGATTAAAACAAATTACATATTTCAATTTTTTAACTTTTAAAATATATGTGGACAGATAGAAACCTAGATCTTTATCTCAAGGTAGGGACTTTTGATGAAATAAGCATATACTAAAGAAAGGTCTTGTTATGTTAGAGTAACTTGAGACCTTCCTAAGATAATTTCCCTCTCATTTTAGATCAAAACCATGCCTGTAAAGCTCAGAATACAATCTCACTGAGAATTTGGGACCCAGCCAACACTTGTAATGAAAATCACTATTTTCTCAAGTCCTAGGATATTTTAGTCCTTGCATTCTAATGAGTAATTAGTACCACTACCAACCTATTAATCACACATATGGCTTCTTTATAAGTAAATTTTCTGTGACTATAGCTTAAAGATTATGATTGAAATGAAAATGCCCCTGATCTATCAGCTTATTGATATTCTTGATGAATTAATTCAAGTTCCATGTTTTCATGTATTTGGAATTGGCTTCACAAAATAAATTATGTCATTTTTTATAAATGTTGGTACTCATTCTCATGTTCAATATTCAATCTAATCAAGTATTACAATGTGAAATATTAAGATTCAGCGAAAAGTTGATGTCAACATTTAACAGCATAAATCATTTTAAAAGTATAAATCTTTATTTTAGCATGAATCACTGTTAATTTACAAATGTGCCTCTAGACAGTTACATAGATATTTAATGTATGTATAATTTCTTCAACTACAGAAAACTTTTCTCACCAGCCTTCATTCATCCTGACTTTATTCTGAGGAATCTGTTAGTCTAAAGAAAAAAGTCAAGTTCTAAGCCTACTTCTTTCTAGAACTGAGGTTCTATAAAGGACAAAAGCTCTTCTTTTTTTCTCTGTGAACTGGTATGTATCTGCCTAATCACCACTAACAGGATTAAAAGGGATTACTTTAGAAATGTCTAACTTTTCATTATAACTTCTTTCCAGTGCCAACTTCCCAAATGTACTTATCTTTCCAAACCATAATTCTGAATCTAAATCACCATTCATAATCTAGGGCTTCCCTGGTGGCTCAGATAGTAAAGAATCTGCCTGCAATGCAGGAGACCTGGATTTGATCCCTGGGTTGGGATATACCCTGGATAACTGATAATCTAATGATTTTAAAATTCAAAGCAGTAAAACTTTGATTAAAAAAAAAGGAAAATAAAAAATGTTCCTGTTATATGATATAAAATCCTCCCTTAGCACACTCTTTTCTCCTTTCCCTTTCCATGGTGGTGGTTGTTCTGTCACTCAGTTTTGTCCAACTCTTTGTGACCCATGTACTGCAGCATGCCAGGCTTCCCTGTCCTTCACCATCTCCTGGAGTCTGCTCAGACTCATGTCCTTTGAGTCACTGATGCCAACCAACCATCTCATCATCTGTCATCCCCTTCTCCTTCACCTTCAGTCTTTCCCAGCATCAGGGTCTTTTCCAGAGCTGACTCTTTGTATCAGGTGGCCAAAGTATTGGAACTTCAGCTTCAGTGTCAGTCCTTCCAATGAATATTCATGACTGATTTCCATTAGAATTTGACTGGTTAGATCTCCTTGCAGTCCAAGGGACTTGCAAGAGTCTTCTCCAACACCACAGATAAAGCATCAATTCTGTGGCACTCAGCCTTCTTTATGGTCCAACTCTCATATCCATATATGGCTATTGGAAAAACCGTAACTTTGACTATATGGACCTTTGTTGTCAAAGTAATGTCTCTGCTTTTTAATATGCTATCTAGAATTATCATAGCTTTCCTTCCAAAGACCAAGTGTCTTTTGATTTTATGGCTGCAGTCACTATCTGCAGTGATTTTGGAGGCAGAGAAAATAAAGTATTTCACTGTTTTCATTGTTTCCCCCATCTATTTGTCATGAAGTTACAGGACCAGATGCCATGATCTTCATTTTCTGAATGTGGAGTTTTAAGCCAGCTATTTCACTCTCCTCTTTCACCTTCATCAAGGAGCTCTTTAGTTCCTCTTCTCTTTCTCCTAAAAGGTGGTATCATCTGAATATCTGAGGCTATTGATATTTCTCCCTGAAACCTTGATTCCAGCTTGGGCTTCATGCAGTCCAGCATTTTGCATGATGTACTCTGCACAGCAGGTAAAAAGCAGGGTGACAACATACAACCTTGACATACTCCTTTTCCTGTTTGGAACCAGTCCATTGTTTCATGTCCAGTTCTAACTGTCACTTCTTGACCTGCATACAGGTTTCTCAGGTTGCAGGTCAAGTGGTCTGCTATTCCCACCTCTTTCAGAATTTTCCATAGTTTGTTGTGATCTACACAGTCAAAGACTTTGGCATAGTTAATGAAGCAGAAATAGATGTTTTTCTGGAACTCTCTTGCTTTTTCTATAATCCAATGGATGTTGGCAATTTGATCTCTGGTTCTTCTGCTTTTTCTAAATCCAGCTTGAACATTTGGAAGTTCTCAGTTCATGTACTACTGAAGCCTAGCTTAAAGGATTTTGAGCATTACCTTACTAGCATGCGAAATGTCTCTGACATTGCCTTTCTTTGGGGTTGGAATGAAAACTGACCTTTTCTAGTCCTGTGGCCACTGCTGAGTTTTCCAAATTTGCTGGCATATTGAGTGCAGCACTTTCACAGCATCATCTTCAGGATTTGAAATACCTCAGCTGGAATTCCATCACCTCCACTAGCTTTGTTTGTAGTGATGTGTCCTAAGGCCCATTTGACTTCGCATTCCAGGATGTCTGACTCTAGTTGAGTGATCACACCATCTATCCAGGTCATTAAGATCTTTAAAAAGATCTTTAAAGCTTTAAGATCTTTAAGAGGCTTCTACTTCTTTTAGGTTTCTGTCCTTTATTTTGCTCATCTTTGCAGGAAATATTCCCTGGTATCTCCAATTTTCTTGAAGAGACCTCTAGTCTTTTCCATTCTATTGTTTTCCTCTATTTCTTTGCAGTGTTCACTTAGGAAGGCTTTTTTTCTTTCTTTCTTTCTTTTTTTTTTAATCTCTCCTTGCTATTCTTTGGATCTCTGCATTCAGATGCCTGTATCTTTCCTTTTCTCTTTTACCTTTTGCTGCTCTTTTCTCATCTATTTATAAGACCTCCTCAGACAACCATTTTGCCTTTTCACATTTCTTTTTCTTGGGGATGGTTTTGATCACTGCCTTCTGTATAATGTTACAAACCTCTGTCCAGAGTTTTTCAGGCACCTTGTCTATAAGATCTAATTCCTTGACTCTATTTGTCACTTCCACTATATAATCATAAGGTCATACCTGAATGGCCAAGTGGTTTTCCCTACTTTCTTCAAGCCATGGTGGTAGTCAACCTTTTTTTTTTTTTAAGCTTTCAGACATTTTAAAACTCATTTTGAAAATACATATTTATATATTTATGCAGCGTTTTTAGTACTAGCAAAAGATTAAGAAAAAGTTTAATATGTATTACTACAAGGCCAATAAAAGACTCATCCATGTAATAAAATTCTCTGAGGCAGCAAGCAACAAGTCAGGAAATTTTATGTATAAATGTGGACAGGTCTCAAATATACTCTCAAATGAAAAAAAGCAAGGTATACAACACTGTGTAAAGTATGTGTCCATTTTTATTTATTTTTTTGTTGTTCAATCTCTAGGTTGTATCTGACTCTTTGCCACACTGTGACTGCAGCACGCCAGGCTCCCTTGCCCTTCACTATCTCCTGGAGTTTGCTCAAACTCATGCCCATTGAGTCAATGATGCTATCTAACCATCTCATCCTCTGCTACCCTCTGCTCCTTCTGTCCTCAATCTTTCTCAGCATTAGAGTCTTTTCCAGTGAGTCAGCTTTTCGCATCAGGTGGCCAAAGTATTGGAGATCCAGCTTTAGCATCAATCTTTACATTGAATATTCAGGATTAGTTTCCTTTAAAGACTGACTGGTTTGATCTCCTTGCAGTCGAAGGGACTCTCAACAGTCTTTTCCAGAATCAAAATTTAAAACTATCCATTTTTCGGCACTCAGCCTTCTTTATTTTTTAAATGCATTTATTTTTCTTTATTTATTTTAAGTGCATGAAAATATTTCTGAAAAGGTTAAAAAGATTAATCAAACTTGATAACCTTTAGGGAAAGGAGTCAGGTGGCTGGGACAGAGGTGAGAAAGAGCTTCAAAACAAATAAGCTTTTGTACATTTTAAATTTAAACAGGTAAATAAAATTTATAATGAAATTAAAATGTTATCCATAAACAAAAGAACTTTAGTTGTAAAAAAATTAAGCTCTTTTTGCTTGTTTTTTATATTAATGGTATTTCACTATATGGATTATTCTGCATTATGTTTTTTAATGTAAAATTTCTTACTGATTTTTTTTCTTTTCAATACATAGAAGACTACTGAATTCTTTTTCAAAACTGTGCATTTAACACAGATAAACCAAGTTTATTTTTTAATGCTTCTGTTAATATACTAAATCACTGAGTTGAGGACCAGTCAATAAATAGTTCATGGCCCAATTTAATTAGGCTTTCTTAATTTACTGTAGACTCTCCCTGTGGTCAACTAGTAGATGGGAAATATAAATAACAAATATGTTCAACTTTAGTAATAATCAAATTAAAATTAAAATAACAATGAGAAAAATTCATTACTTGCAAAAAAAATTCATTACTTGTGAATAACAGGGTATCATCTTGCATTTCTAGAAGATATAAAATGGTACATTTTGAAATGCAATTCGGTAATTTGATTGAAAGCACTAACATGCATACATATTTTTCCATTAATTCTATTCCCCATTAATTTTTTAAATTAAGCAATTGTACAAGTTAGCCAAATTAAATGTGCAATTTTTATTATATTAGTTTCATGAAAGTAAAAAATAAATGAAGACAGTGTGAATATGTAATAATAATAGGTGATCAATTTATTATGGTATGCCCATACAGTAAAGTACCATAAAGCCATTCAGAATAAAGCTCTGGAGAATTATGTATGGAAATTGTGAACAGAAAATCAGATTGCAAACAGTATATGTCATTATCTCATTTAGAGAAAACAACATACTTGAATAGAAAAAATTCTGAAAGAATATATACTCAAACATTAAACAGCAATTTTTCCTCAAACTGGAAGCATAGGTAATCTTTTATTCCTTTCCTAATAAATCTTGTATAATTTTTCTGAAATTGATGCACATCACTTATATTACTAGAATGTTTTATAAAAAAAGTGATACAAGCTTCAGTAATTATTTAATAATCAAACTCTATCTACTGTAAGTTGGAACATATCAAAGGTCAAAGCATAGAAATAATGGATTTAACAACCTTCTATATTTCCATTTTAACACCTAAAATGGGCAGCTTTTTGTGTATGGTGCCCTTTGTTGAAAACCACTAATAATAAAAATAGCCACTAAATGGTACAAATTTTCAGTTACAATATTAATAAGTTCTGGGAATCTAATGTATAGCACAGTGATTGTAGTTAATTATACTGTATTCCATACTTAAAGTTGCCAAGAGAGTAGATCTTAATGTTCACATCACAAAAAGAAAATGGCAATTATGTGACATGATAGAGGTATCAACTATGGTGGTAGTCATTCTGCAATATATTAATACAGCTGTATCAAATCAACTTTTTTCATTTAAATGTACACAATGTTATATGTCAATTATATCTCAATAAAGCTGGAAAAAATAAAATATTGCTGGTGCTGGAGGCAGACAATGAGTCCAACTCTAGTTAAGGACTGGACTGAGTAGTCATCCTCCCAAATGACAAGACCTATTTTCTTGAAACAATCTGTAACTGATTTTGCAAAATGAGAAAGCAACTCTTAGAATTCAGAATATCAGCAAGTACCACGCAAGAAAAAAACAGTCTGAATGAAGAAGAATATGAGCAATACTATGTGTGAAGCTTACCCCTAATAAACAACATGGCGTTTTTCCTCATAAATATTCTGCGATGCTCTGTGAAGACTTTATAGGAACTCCCTGTGCCTTGGCCTCACCCCACTAATACTCAGAACAGAGCATTTATTGCACCGTGTTTGTTACTTGTGTAAACACACTTCTCCCCATGGACTGCATGTGGAGTTTGTAAAGAGACGCTGTGTCATGGCCTTATGCCAGATATTCTCTGAAGGCTACCTTTTTGCTGTCTAGTTATTCTGTTTTTGTGTGGAGCTTTAGACAGATTGACAAATCATGTCCCCAGCTGGAATCTTATCTTCACAATACATTTTTCAGGGGAAAAAACATTAACTTACAAACAGTATAGATTACAGAATCAGTAGAACACCAATTTTTTTAAAAAGCATAGATAACATATAGAAGGACACCTTGCTATCCAAATGTGATTTCTGTTAGGGGGAGTTTACACAGAAATTTCCTATAACAAGGCATTCTAAGTTATCTAAAATCTATTTGGTAGCAGCAGTTTGGTTAGTACGAAATTATCAGGAAATGTCTCCTGGGTTCAAATAGGAGCACTCAAAATTTAATTAAATATTGAAAGTTACATCTTAATCATACACACTGAAGATGAGATTTCAGGAGATGAGGTGATTTTTACTTTCTTCTCTATTACCTCTATCCTCTGGAAATTTTCTAAATCTAACTCAAGTGTTTCATTTTCTAAGGGGAGATTTCACATAGTGACTCACATTTCAAAATTTCTTTAAGGAGAAAAGATCTAAGTCAGTTCAACGTGAATTGTATGATTGACCATCAGTTTGTTCTCCTTCAAAAATTAAAAGCATCACACAGAGGCACATTTTTAATCCAAAGAAGCTTTGCAATCACCTGAACACATCACAATTAAAAGATATATTCTAAGAAACATGCTTCCTGACTGCCTCCAAACAATTCTGCACAACTCTAAGTAAAATTCATCTTCTTTAGTTACTATATTAAGACAATAAATTTTTGAAGGAAAAAGAGTCTGTAATGAAATAGGAAAGAAAATTATTTTCCTCATAACGACTATGTTTTTTAATCAGGTCGCTGTCAGTTCAATAATACCAACGTATTTTTGTTTCACCTGCCTTGTTGAGATCAATTCTTCAACTGCAAAAGGAATAAAAAAAATTTAATGTCTGAGTTACAATCAATATAATTTATTCCAAAATCCACTCCCATTTTCTTCAAATGATGCACCTAAGGTCTTTGGACATGGCAACCCACTCCAGTATTCTTGCCTGGAGAATCCCCAAGGACAGAGGAGCCTGGTGGACTACAGTGCATGAGGTCGCAGAGTCTGACATGACTGAGCATCAGCATCAGCATCATCAAGGTCTTTGGACATGTACCTCCATGTCCACTGATATGAGTGTAAAAATAAAGTGTATCCTAAATAGAGCAATGCAATAGGCTTCCATGATAGCTTAGTTGGTAAATCCACCTGCAATGGAGAAGACTCCGGTTTGATTCCGGGGTCAGGAGATCTGCTGGAGAAGGGATAGGCTACCCACTCCAGTATTCTTGGGCTTCCCTTGTGGCTCAGCAGGTAAAGAATTTGCCTGCAATGCGGGAGATCTGGGTTCGATCCCTGGGTTGGGAAGATCCCTTGGAGAAGGGAAAGACTACCCACTTCAGTATTCTGGCCTGGATAATTCTATGGACTGTATAGTTCATTGGGTCACAAAAAGTTGGGCAGGACTGGGCAACTTTCACTTTCACTTCACTTTCAAATACAACAGTGGCAGCAAAAAACAATGAGATGTATATGGTCTGTGGTATGTGGATATTTTGAGAGGCAATGAAATGCAAACATCCATGATATAAATGTGTAAGACATGAATCTTATGTCGCAAAAGCTTATGCTCTTGTACAGGTCAAATGGGCTGTTTGCACAAAAATATATCATTTAGGGCAGATCTTTATAATAATGATCCCATAATGAGTGCTCAATAAAGGACCAAAATGGTATGGACCTATCAGAAGCAAAAGATATTAAGAAGACGTGGCAAGAATATACAGAACTATACAAAAAAGATCTTCATGACCCAGATAATCACGATACTGTGATCACTCACCTAGAGCCAGATATCCTGGAATGTGAAGTCAAGTGGGCCTTAGGAAGTATCACTATGAACAAAGCTAGTGGAGGTGATGGGATTTCAGTTGAACTATTTCAAACCCTGAAAGATGATGCTAAAGCTTATGCTCTTGTACAGGTCAAATGGGCTGTTTGCACAAAAATATATCATTTAGGGCAGATCTTTATAATAATGATCCCATAATGAGTGCTCAATAAAGGACCAAAATGGTATGGACCTATCAGAAGCAAAAGATATTAAGAAGACGTGGCAAGAATATACAGAACTATACAAAAAAGATCTTCATGACCCAGATAATCACGATACTGTGATCACTCACCTAGAGCCAGATATCCTGGAATGTGAAGTCAAGTGGGCCTTAGGAAGTATCACTATGAACAAAGCTAGTGGAGGTGATGGGATTTCAGTTGAGCTATTTCAAACCCTGAAAGATGATGCTATGAAAGTGCTGAACTCAATATGCCAGCAAATTTGGAAAACTCAGCGGTGGCCACAGAACTAGAAAAGGTCAGTTTTCATTCAAAGCCCAAAGAAAGGCAATGCCAAAGGATGTTCAAACTACTGCGCAATTGCACTCATCTCACACGCTAGCAAAGTAATGTTTAAAATTCTCCAAGCCAGGCTTCAGCAATACGTAAACTGTGAACTTCCAGATGTTCAAGCTGGTTTTAGAAAAGGCAGAGGAACCAGAGATCAAATTGCCAATATATGCTGGATCATGGAAAAAGCAAGAGAGTTCCAGAAAAACATCTATTTCTGCTTTATTGACTATGCCAAAGCCTTCAACTGTGTTCAGTTCAGTTCAGTTCATTTGCTCAGTCATTTCCAACTCTTTGGGACCCCATGAATCGCAGCACTCCAGGCCTCCCTGTCTATCACCAACTCCCGGAATTCACTCAGACTCATTTTCATCTAGTCGGTGATGCCATCCGGCCATCTCATCCTCTGTTGTCCCCTTCTCCTCCTGCCCCCAGTCCCTCCCAGTATCAGAGTCTTTTCCAATGAGTCAACTCTTCGCATGAGGCAGCCAAAGTACTGGAGCTTCAGCTTCAGCATCATTCCTTCCAGAGAAATCCCAGGGCCGATCTCCTTCAGAATGGACTGGTTGGATCTCCTTGCAGTCCAAGGGACTCTCAAGAGTCTTCTCCAACACCACAATTCAAAAGCATCAATTCTTCGGCACTCAGCTTTCTTCACAGTTCAACTCTCACATCCATACATGACTACTGGAAAAACCATAGCCTTGACTAGACGGATCTTTGTTAGCAAAGTAATGTCTCTGCTTTTGAATATGCTATCTAGGTTGGTCATAACTTTTCTTCCAAGGATTAAGCGTCTTTTAATTTCATGGCTGCAGTCACCATCTACAGTGATTTTGGAGCCCTTCAAAATAAAGTCTGACACTGTTTCCCCATCTATTCCCATGACGTGATGGGACCAAATGCCATGATCTTCGTTTTCTGAATGTTGAGCTTTAAGCCAACTTTTTGACTGTGTGGATTACCACAAACTGTGGAAAATTCTATAAGAGATGGGAATACCAGACCACCTGATCTGCCTCTTGGGAAACCTGTATGCAGGTCAGGAAGCAACAGTTAGAACTGGACATGGTACAACAGACTGGTTCCAAATAGGAACAGGAGTACGTCAAGGCTGTATATTGTCACCCTGCTTATTTAACTTATATGCAGAGTACATCATGAGAAACACTGGGCTGGAAGAAGCACAAGCTGGAGTCAAGACTGCTGGGAGAAATATCAATAACCTCAGATATGCAGATGACACCACCCTTATGGCAGAAAGTGAAGATTAACTAAAAAGCCTCATGGTGAAAGTGAAAGAGGAAAGTGAAAAAGTTGGCTTAAAGCTCAACATTCAGAAAACTAAGATTATGGCATCTGGTCCCATCAGTTCAGTTCAGTTCAGTTCAGTCGCTCAGTCGTGTCCGACTCTTTCACTGCATGGTTAATAGATGGAGAAACAGTGAAACAGTGGCAGACTTCATTTTTGGGGACTCCAAAATCACTGTAGATGGTGACTGCAGCCATGAAATAAAAAGATGCTTACTTCTTGGAAGAAAAGTTATGATCAACCTAGAGAGCATATTAAAAAGCAAAGACATTACTTTGCCAACAAAGGTCCATCTAGTCAAGGTTATAGTTTTTCCAGTAGTCATGTATGGATGTGAGAGTTGGACTGTGAACAAAGCTGAGTGCTGAAGAATTGATGCTTTTGAACTGTGGTGTTGGAGGAGACTCTTGAGAGTCCCTTGGACTGCAAAGAGATCCAACTAGTCCATCCTAAAGAAGATCAGTCCTGAGTGTTCATTGGAAGGATTGATTTTGAAGCTGAAACTCCAGTGCTTTGGCCACCTGATGCGAAGAGCTGACTCATTTGAAAAGACCCTGATGCTGGGAAAGATTGAAAGCAGGAGAAGAAGGGATGACAGAGGATGAGATGGTTGGATGGCATCACTGACTCAATGGACATGAGTTTGAGTAAACTCTGGGAGTTGGTGATGGACAGAGAGGCCTGATGTGCTGCAGTCCATGGGGTCGCAAAGAGTCAGACATGACTAAGCGACTGAACTGAACTGAACTGAATGAGTCACATTCCCTGTACCCATGCTCCATTGTCACTCCTGTTGTGAGGCTGAGTCTGTTTAGTTACTCAGTCGAATTTTGGCAAGTCTTTTAACTTTCTTCACCAGTAGAATCTGGCAAATGTAACTTTGCACATGTTCTAGTCTGCCTTTAAAAGGCCTTATAGCTTCTGCTTTCACTCTTTGAAGCCCTGAGATCACTGAGCCTGACAAAATTAAAGAATATGAGATGAAAGGAAAAAAAAAAAGAATATGAGATGAAAGAATGTGTACAGAAAGAAGCTCAGGCACCCTGGCCATCACAAGGGAGCCTGCCCAGACCACCCAGAGAGAACAGCAGTATTGTCTGACCACCCACCAAGCCAGACAAAGAATTCAAGGGGTTTGATTTCAGCTACTTCGTTTTGGGGTAGTTTGTTAGGCAGCAATAAGTAAAGTAGTGCTTCAGCTATTTATCCATCCAACAAATATTTATGTATGGAGTGCAAGCTATATGCCAATCACCAGCGGTGGACAAACAGGTGAACATCAACAATGATCCCTTTTTCCAAGGCTTTTTACATCTATTGCTGAGGGTAAGGAAGGAAAGGACCAATGAATTAAATATGGTGAAATGAATAATAACTTTACATACAAAGGGGCAGTGGCTGTGAGAAAAACAAAGCAGGATAAAGGGAGAGTGACTGAGGTGGGCAGGGACAAAGAAGACTTTCAGAGGTTTTCTGGGTTTTTTTATGTTTAATTAGAAACCTGAATGTTGAGAAGAAATAAGCCAGGCAAAAAATTGTGAGGGAACAGCTTCTATCAATAAACACTATCTGGCAACACACATGAGATCAGGCTTCCATGCCTCAGGGACATCAGGTTAGGGGCAAGAGGGCAACGACTTCAGGAGGGTGGCTGAAGTTGAGTTCCGAGAAACAGGTGCTGAAAGGATCTTGTGGGACCTGGTGCACCATAGTAAGAAGGTCTGTTATATTTGATGTAGTGAGAATTTTCTTCACTTTTAACATTTAGTTATATAGAGACACAAATATCCATTGCCAGAAATGATTCAACCAACACAGCAGCAGACTCTCCTCTTAACCTCTAATAAGGCCCGCCTGTTGTAATGGCCATTTTGCCCCTTGATTTAAAAATAAAATCTGGGACTATCCTGAAGGTCCAATGGTTAAGACTCCATTCTTTAACCACAGGGAGTGCAGGTTGAATCCTTGGTTGGGAAACTAAGATCCTGCATGCCATCTGGCACAACCAAAAGAATTATAATAAAACCTGCATCAGTATGAGCTTTAGAAATTGTTGCATGGATTCACATTTGACAAGCAAAAAGTCACCACTGGGAGTCTTGTCTTTAAAGTAGCTTGTTTTTATCCCAGAAATGCCTGACATTGGACGGAACTGATATTCAAATTTGGGTCCAATGATTAGGAGTTCAGAAATCAAGTATTGTGAGGACAGTTCTGAAACTGAAGAAGCTGTCACTCAGTCAGAAACTCAGAAGGAAAGCTGAGGCAAGCAACAAAAGCCTTTTCAGGGCTCCTTGTGCTGTGCAGTTGAAACAGTGGTTGATTTTATAAGTAATAAGGCATTAAACTGAATCTCTTAAGCTTTTCATATTGAAAATAATTGTAAATTGAATTTGCTAAAACAATAACTTAAAGAGGCGAGACTTGAATGTTGTCGGAGCACAGCAAATGATGTGGAATTTAAAGAACCACTGAAACAAGTGTCTTCGAGTACTTTATTGATCTGCCAGAAGGAGCTACTGTTAACCCTGAGCTTTGCTTGGCAAGTGGAATTATTGTGCATTGATTATTCATCATGGAGTCAGGCTATCAGACTCCAGCTCCAAGTGGGATGGTCATTTACATTTCAACACTTGCCTCAATAGAAATAATGCTTCTTGGAAAGAGCAAAGAGATAGCATGTCACCCAGGTTCAGAGGCTTCATTCTGTGGTTTGTAAAAGCATCAGTTCTATCTCTGTTATCCCATATGTGGGTGTCTGTCTCCAAATATAGACTTTGTATAGGGATTACCAGTCACACTGAATCAGAGCCCCATTAAGGATCTCATCTTAACTTGATTATCTCTGTAAGGACTCTATTTCCAAATAAGGTCACACTCTGAGATACTAAGGGTTAGGACTCCAGTATATGGATTTTGGGGGAAGAGAGACACAATTCAATTCATAACAGTGATAGTCCAAAGGGTAACAAATGACTTAGTATTTTCATTCTTGGCCATGCCTCATCATCTCTTGGCAAGCTTTGAAAAAATTAGCTCTGCCTGGTTCCCATTTTCATTTTCTTTTATTTAATTGGTCTAGGTTAGGAGCCCAGGCATAAATATTATAAACAAGCACCCTAGGTAGTTCTAAAGTGTAGACAGAATTGAAAACTATTCATTAAATATTTCATTTATTAGAATATTTAAAAATAGGATCTACTCATTCAGAATGAAAACTGTAATACAGATCAATTATTTTAAGCACCATGAGGGAAGAGACTCTCTTCATTGATCAGCAACATATCCCTAGCAGTATCTTGTCTGTGGTAGCTTTCCCATAAATATTAATGGAAGAATGAACACGTAAATAAATTCAATATACTCACTGAGTATCTACCATATGTTAAGCATTACAGTGAGCACTGAAGACATGTAAATATTTTTTCAGTAAGTTAATGAGTGAATGAAGGAATGAGATTATATCCAATATTCTCTTCTGGTATAGGAAATGGGATTTTTCAATATAGAAGTTAGCATTTTCAGTATGCTGGAAAAAATCCACTATAACAAAAATATTTGTATTAAATCAATTAAACAGCTTGCCTTTTGCCTAGAAATTTTTGTGATTTTTTTTCTTTTCTTTTTTTCTTTTTGTAATGGTTCTTACACAGCTAACCTTGGGGCCATCCTCTTTTACTGAGTATATACATGTTTAGGTAACATCTGATAGACTCTTTATTGACAGATTTCTTCTGGTATAGGAAATGGGATTTTTCAATATAGAAGTTAGCATTTTCAGTATGCTGGAAAAAATCCACTATAACAAAAATATTTGTATTAAATCAATTAAACAGCTTGCCTTTTGCCTAGAAATTTTTGTGATTTTTTTTTCTTTTCTTTTTTTCTTTTTGTAATGGTTCTTACACAGCTAAACCTTGGGGCCATCCTCTTTTACTGAGTATATACATGTTTAGGTAACATCTGATAGACTCTTTATTGACAGATTTCAGTATCACTGTATAATGTTTAAGAGTTGGCATTACTCTATAGGAAAGAAAGATGGATGGTATACACAGAATTATCATAAGAAATTCCTACATTCAAATACCATTTAGATGTCATTGCCAATGGAGTAATACAATCTAAGATACAGATGTCAAAGTTTATCCTTCACAACATTTGTCAGAGATCATCTAGAATAAAGAGATGAGCAATTACTTATTGAATCTGATTAGTTTTGATATCTAAACTAGATAGTACTTTTAGCCCAGTGAAAAAGCTTCTTTAGCTTTTTTCGTTTTTTAAGAGTCCTAGGAATTATGAGGAACTTCATTCACTTGTTTGTTTATCCACCTATCCAACCAGGTCTGCTATTACCAGGTACAATAGCCCCTATGGAAGTTGTAAAAAGGGGTCCTCCTTGGTAAATAAATTACAAAATAGCTGCCCTTGCTTAGGTCTACTACAGATCAACATCAGGGCACACACCATGGCAAGCTGGATTTCAGTGCACTGCTCCCCTTAGCCAGATGTTTTTGTATATGATGCTAGTCATTATACAAAGAAACCCTGCATCCAGCAAGTGTCTATGAAGGACCTACCATGTGCCAGGCCTGGGCTGGGCTCTGAATGTACAAAGACGAATGAGATATGGTCCTGCCCTTCTAGAAGTCCAGAGTCCACTTAGGCAGACCCAAACCAAAGGAGTAAGTTAAGATAATGTAAACAGTGAGGGCAAGAGTCACATGAGAAATATAGCCAAGACCTCATGGAGGAGGTGATATTAGAAATGAGGCCTTGAAGGTGAATAGGACTTTATCACGTAGAAAGAACTAACAGACAAACAAAAACAAAGAGTGAATAGTAAATCCCAATATAGGATCACAGTAAGACATAACTAGGGGAAGTCAAACAACCCTAGAAAGACAGGGAAAAAATTGAGGGGATGGTAATAGCTGGAAAATTAGCTGGCAAATGTACATTGCAATAGACAACTCATATTAGCTGGATAATAGATACAGATGGATCTATTCATTTAAGACAGTAGAAAAGATTTGGGTGCCTAGAGTAATGTTAGAAAGCAAGGAGGATTAGGCAAACCCATACTGGGGAGAAATGCACTTGTTCATCTCAGAAAACAGGAAACTTTCACTATCATATGGCTTCCGTTCCTTAAGATGTGTCTTTGAATTATTTGGTCAATCAGATAAATAGATTTTGAAATGTCTCATGTTGAATTTCATTTAAATTATATTTTCACCAAAATGAAATTGAAGCATCAACCTGGATTGGTCAATTCATTTTAGTTTAAATGCTTAAATTCAAGGTACAGGATAATTTTCCAATATTTTTCATCTGCAAATAAAGAAACTCAAACTGTGTGACTTCTGTCAGCATTGAAGAGGGGTAAGGACACTGTTAATCCTGGGGTACTCATTGCTTTGTCCTGAAGCCAGCAAATATTTTTCGGTAAAACTGCATACACCTCTCTGAGCCTTTGGCTTATAACCTCTTTTGTTTTCTTCCCTGTTTGACCTCTGCACAGCTGTAAAAGTTTGTAATAATTAACCAACTCAGTTAATGATTAGTAATGATTTGACATTACATGGTATCATAACAATCTGTGACTGCCCAGTTTCTATGAAATTTAAATTTCAAACATAGCTGTCAGTCTATGTTCTTTTTCTTATTTCAGATGCTTATATTTTCCTCGTGCCTTCAGGCTCTGTAAGTTCCTACTCAGGTAAAATAACATGTAATCTAACTTGAAAAATTCAGTGGAGTTTAACTATAAATCATCCTGTGTTATATTCAAACTAGAGGTTTTGAAACTGATCACATCAGCAATGTGTGGCTCTAATTGCATTAGGTTATCTGATAAAGTTCGAACATAACAATTTTCGAAGAATGTTGTTGCTTTAAAGATATTTCTTTGGTATGAATGGCAGCATCAGGCATTGAACGCAAAAGGAAACTGTCAGACTGAAAATCAGTTATGGTCATACAAGGACCAAATTAATTGCCTTGTCAGACTATACAATTGATGCATATCATTGCAACTCTGTGAATTGGGAGGCTTTAAGTATTAATCGCTTTTTACCATAGTTCTGCTTTGCTATATAAAAATAATTTCAGGACACTTTGTGAACTCCTCAAGAGTAAGTTAAACAGGGCTCACCTTTGCATCGTTAGCATTTGGCCTATGTCCAGTATAAACTAGGTATTCAAAACACATTTAACAACCAAATGAAGAGCAGTGATAACCTCTTCCTAGATACTAAACTCTATGTAGATTGTTTTCTGCGAATTTTCTCATTAAGACCTCACAATAGCACCATGAAATCATTGCTGCTGCTGCTGCTGCTGCTGCTGCTAAATCACTTCAGCTGTGTCTGACTCTGTGCGACCCCATAGTCGGCAGCCCACCAGGATCCTCCGTCCCTGGGATTCTCCAGACAAGAACACTGGAGTGGGTTGACATTTCCTTCTCCAATGAACTCATTCAGTTCAGTTCAATTCAGTTCAGTTCAGTTGCTCAGTCATGTCCGACTCTTTGCGACCCCGTGAATCGCAGCCCGCCAGGCCTCCCTGTCCATCACCAACTCCCGGAGTTCACTCAGACTCACATCCATTGAGTCCGTGATGCCATCCAGCCATCTCATCCTCTGTTGTCCCCTTCTCCTCCTGCCCCCAATCCCTCCCAGCATCAGAGTCTTTTCCAATGAGTCAACTCTTCGCATGAGGTAGCCAAAGTAATGAAATGAAAGCAATGAAATCATTACCACTGTTAACTTTACAGAATATAAATAGAGGCATTGAAAGGTCTCACAGCGAATAAAGGATAAAGAATGTGTCTTGGTGGCTCTAAACTCCCCTTTCTTAACTGCTATGCTATATTAGATGAGTACTTAGGAAGTTTAAGCAACTAGTGACTGACCGGTATGAATCTTCATTTCTATAGCGTGGCGAAAGCATCAACACGAACATGGTATTCTGTCTAGGAAATTAAATTCTCATCTATTACACTCATAAACTTTGACCCCAAATGGGGGAAAAGGGGAATTCCCCTACACCAAGCAATAGATGTAGATGTCCTACAATTCACTTCAGTGCTGACACTAACTGGAGTTAGTGTAGATCCCACAGGTTAAAGTAGGGAAGTAGAAGGAGGAAAAAAAAAAAGAAGAAGAAGAAGAATAACAAAAAGAAAGAGGAAGAAAGGGAGAGAGAAAATATCCCAGGGTTGTGTTGAGGTCTAAATGAGATATAGTTGTAAAAGTACTTTGAGATAGAGAAAGCAAATGTGCAAAGGGTAATCACAGAATAGTACTGGTAACCATCAATAAGCCTTGGGAATGAAATGTCAATACCAGTGGAGAAAACAACAGTAAATAAGACACTATAAAGCAAAGTAAATTAAAAAGAATGACTTGACTGGTTATTTTCTGAAATTATTGGCAAAATGCACTCTCATAACCCAGTTAGCGACACAGAAATCTTCCTTTCTCCTCTGTGTGTAGAGGATGAACGTGCTTTAACGGGGGAAAAGTCCTCCTGCCGCTTCATTCACAGCACAAAATGACAGCACAGAGAACCTGGCTTGAACCCACTGGCATCAAATAGATCTAGGCATTCCAGTTTCACAAATAGCCCAAAAAGACTATTTCATGACATTTACCAAGCAGTTCATACAGCATTGGACCACCCTAAAATAATCCTCGAATTTCCTCTCTACCATTCACAACAAAGAAAAGAAACAATCCAGGTTCAAAGAGTCACTTGGAGATACAATCAGTGACTACAGATGAATGAATTATATTTCACTCAAAATGATTTATCACCCACAGCAGAAACATTCAACACGGGGGAAATGGGATATTTGGAAGCAGTAAGTGCTAAAAACAAACAAACAAATGCCCTAGAAGGACATGAGTGGCAGGCTGTTTATCTAGTGTTCTAAGCAAGATTCCAGAAGGAGTCCTTAAACTGTGGGACGATCCACCAAGGTACCACAAGTGCCTTGAGAAAAGGGATCTGAAAAGTCCATTTTGTTCTTTAAGCCACTGTTTAAAAGCCACTTCATCAGAAGTCTTTTAATCTCCAGGCTAGACTAGGTCCTCTGTATACATTATCAAGAGAATTCTGTTCCTTTACCTCAAAGTTTTTATAGAAATTTTAACTTTTTGCATTTTTGTTACAAAAAATAAAAAATACTCAAGAATGTTCTCTGATATACTCAACACTCAGATTCAACAACTGTTGTAATTTACTACGTTGCTTCATCTACCCCTTTCCTTCTCTTTCTTCTTTTATGTTCATGAAATCTTTATTTTTATTTTCTTTATTGAAGTACTGTTAATGTACAACATTAAATAAGTTATAGGTATATAATATAGTTGCTTCACAATTGCAAAAGCTATACTCCATTTATAGTTACTACAAAATACTGCCTCTGTTTCCTGTATTGTACAATATATTCTTGTAGTTTATTTTATACATAATAGTTTGAACCTCTTAACTTCTTACCCTTATGTTGATCCACCTCACTTTTCTCTTCCCACTGGAAACCACTAGTTTGTTCTCTGTATCTGTGGGTCTGTTTCACTTTTTGTTATATTCACTACTTTCTGTTGTTTTTTAGATTCTACATACAAGTGCTATCATACATTGTTTGCCCTTCTCTGACTTATTTCACTTAGTATGATCCATCCTGTTGCAAATTACAAATTTTCATTCTTTTGTATGGCTGAGCAGTATTCCATTGTGTGTGTGTTTATACCAGATCTTCTTTTTCCATTCATCTGTTGATGGATACTTAGGTAGTTTCCATCTCTTGGTAATTGTAAATAATGCTGTTATGAATATTGGAGAGCATGTATTTTTTTGAATTAGTGTTTTGTTTGTTGTTGTTGTTTTGGATATATACCCAAGTGGACCTGTTGGGTCATATGGTAGTTATATTTCTGGTTTTCTGAGAAATCTCCATACTGTTTTTCACAGTATTTGTATATTGATGAAATATTCAAAGCCAAACCTAGGGATCATGTCATTTCATCTCTGAAGTCTTCAAAATGAGTGCCTCAAAAATGATAAATTTTTTCACAACCACTGTATCCACCAAGGTTCCCCGCAAAAGCAGAACCTAAAACAAAGGCTTGTATGCAAGTCATCTCTTTGGGAAGTGATCCCAAGGGAGAAAGCAGGGCTGGGAAAAATGGAACAGGGAAGCGGGAAAGCCAACCCAAGATGCATTCCAAGAGGATCAGCCCTGGGGACACCTGGGGCTTGATTCTGTGGAGGAGTCCTTGACAAGCTGTTGAATTTTATTCAGATTTGCATAGAGTGACCAATGTGGGGACAGGGGCTTATCCAACAGTTCCCATGCTGCCTATAGTCAGGGATTCCCCGGGGGATAGGTATTAACTTTCTCACACTCCCAGGTTTGCAATGGAGTGCTTCAGAATAAGACAGAAGGGCTGGAAATGTGGCTACTGGTGATCTGCAGGAGGCAAAGAGAAGCTCGGAGCAGAAGCTGAGAGGTCTGTGAGGCACTTTAGCAGAGGTGTTATCAGTTTCCACCTGTGCAGCTCTATGTACCAACAGCAACAGCTAGATAAACACAGAGTTGAGAGGACCAGATCTCGGACACAAGAGGTGCCTGACACAGCTATAATGCCATTGCCACAGCTAACTAAATTCATCTCAATTTCTGAGTATCATCTAATCTGAAATCAAACTTCCCCAGTTGCCTCAAAAATGTCTTTTAGAGCTGCTTTGGCCTAATTAGGATCCAAACAAGGACCAAAAATTATATCTTTAATTAGTTAAGGATACTATGTCCTTAAATCTCTTTTATTCTAGACTAGTCCTCCCTCACCATTTTTTATGCCATTATACAAAAAGAAAAAAAAAACTTAGTTGTGTATAGATTGTTCTGCTTTGGTTTTGACACATTAGAGACTCCTTTCACTTATTTCTCTATCCCCGATATTTTCATGAAGGATCATAACTCTACAGGCTTCATTCTACTCAGATATAATTTTGTGGCAATAAAATATGACAAGTGATGCCATGTGCTTCATAGCACACCCCAACAGCAGACACAGGTAGTGGAAAGAATGCGGTCCCCAAAAATATATTTTTCTAAAATGTAATTCTACATTGTAATCCCCAGAATCTATGAATATTATGTTATATGGGGGGAAATGTGATTAATTTAAGGACTGTAAAAAGATGAACTTGTCCTAGATCATTTGAGTGGACTGTAAATGCAATCACACGTATTCTCATTAAAGATAGGCAGAGGACATTTGGGACAGCTGCAGAGAGCCTGTGCGAAGATGCAGTCAGAGACTGGAGTGATGTGGCCACAAACCCAGCAACCAGAAGCTGGAAGACACAAGGAATGATTTCTCCAGAGTCCCTGAAGAGAATGCAGCAGTGCTGGATTTCAGATTTCTATCCTCTAGAATTCTGAGACAGTATATTTCAGGTGAGCAAATGAATGTATCAGCCTGATCCCTCCCTCACCAAGTTCCCCAGGAACTTTCCTTCTGATGGTTCTATTCATTGATGAGTGTGGTCTGCATTATTATTTAAGAGTATTAAAATGGTGTTTTGTGAATTCCCTTATTCTTTTCCCCTTTATTAGTAAAAGCCCCTTTATAAAGAATATTCCCTTACTAGGTTGGGCTCTTTCTTTATCCTAAAATGCTGTTTGTACAAGAAACACTAAAGATAAATACTTAATTCTTCTGCTTTATTTGCTATTCCCCAATTAAGGAAATGGTCATGATAATAATTTTTTTTCATTGCAACACTCTTTTTTTTCCTTAGCAATTGCATTGTATTTAGATTTTTTTTTTTTTTTAGTTTTTTAACTGAAGGATAATTGCTTTACAGAATTTTGTGGTTTTCTGTCATACGTCAACAGAAATCAAACACAGTTCAGTTCAGTCACTCAGTCATGTCCAACTCTTTGCAACCCCATGGACTGCAGCATGCCAGGCCTCCCTGTCCATCACCAACTCCCTGAGTTCACCCAAACACATGTGCATCGAGTTGATGATGCCATCCATCCATCTCATCCTCTGTCATCCCTTTCTCCTGCCCCCAGTCCCTCCCAGCATCCAGGTCTTTCCCAATGAGTCAACTCTTCCCATGAAGTGGCCAAAGTATTGCAGTTTCAGCTTTAGCATCAGTCCTTCCAAAGAACACCCATGGCTGATCTCCTTTAGAATGGACTGGTTGGATCTCCTTGCAGTCCAAGGGGCTCTCAAGAGTCTTCTCCAACACCACAGTTCAAAAGCATCAATTCTTCGGCACTCAGCTTTCTTCACAGTCCAACTCTCACATCCATANTCCCTTGGTATCTCTAATTTTCTTGAAGAGATCTCTAGTCTTTTCCATTCTGTTCTTTTCCTCTATTTCTTTGCATTGACAGTTGAGGAAGCCTTTCTTATCTCTCCTTGCTAATCTTTGGAACTCTGCATTCAGATGCTTATATCTTTCCTTTTCTCCTTTTCTTTTCGCTTCTCTTGTTTTCACAGCTATTTGTAAGGCCTCCCCAGCCAGCCATTTTTCATTTTTGCATTTCTTTTCCATACTCCCATATCCTCTCCCTCCCAGACCACCCTCTCATCTCTCTCCACACCCCACCGTTCACAGGCCCTGTGGCAGAGCCCTTGTTTGAGTTTCCTGAACCACACACCAAATTCCCATGCTGCTGCTGCTAAGTCGCTTCAGTCGTGTCCGACTCTGTGCGACCCCATAGACGGTAGCCCACCAGGCTCCCCCATCCCTGAGATTCTCCAGGCAAGAACACTGGAGTGGGTTGCCATTTCCTTCTCCAATGCTTGAAAGTGAGAAGTAAAAGTGAAGTCACTCAGTCGTGTCCGACTCTTAGCGACCCCATGGACTGCAGCCTAGCAGGCTCCTCCGCCCATGGGATTTTCCAGGCAAGAGTACTGGAGTGGGGTGCCATTGCCGTCTCCGAAATTCCCATTGGTTATATATTTTACATATGGTATTGTAAGTCTCTATGTTAGTCTTTCCATACATCTCCCCTTCTTCATCCTCTCCTCTCACTATGTCCATAGATCTGTTCTCTAGCTCGGTTTCTCCATTGCTCTCCTGAAAATAAATTCATTTTTGCCATCTCTTCAGATTCCATATATGTGTCAGCATACAATGTTTATATATCTCTTTCTGACTTATATCTCTTTCTGACTTACTTCACTTCGTATAATAGGCCATAGTTTTGTCCACCTTATTAGAACAGATTCAAATATGTTCCTTTTTATGGTTGAGTAGTAGTCCATTGTATATATGTACCACAGCTTCTTAATCCATTCATCTGTTGATGGACATCTAGGTTGCTTCCAGTTCTGCTGCTGCTGCTGTTGCTAAGTTGCTTCAGTCATGTCTGACTCTGTGCTACCCTATAGGTGGCAGCCCACCAGGCTCCCCATCTCTGGGATTCTCCAGGCAAGAATACTGTTCCATGTTCTAGCTATTGTAAATAGTGCTGCAGTGAACACTGGGGTACATGTGCATAAGACTTTTAAAGAGCAGTTTTAGGTCCACAGCAGAATTGAGAGGAAAGTATAGCGATTTTGCATATACCTCCTTCTCTCACACATGCACAGCCTATCCCACTAACAACCTCCCCTACCAGAGTGGAACATTTGCTGCAATCAGTGAAGCTACAATAATACTTTATCTCCTGAAGTTTATAGTTTATATTAGGGTTCACTCTTGGTGTACATTTTATGGATTTGGACATATATATAATGACAAGTATCCACCTTTATAGTACCATATAGAATAGTTTCACTGTTCTAAAAACCCTCCATGTCTCACCTTTCTTGACAGTAATTTAAATTCTTATTTGTGTCATTGTTTAATATCTATCTCCCCTGTTAGAGTTTCAAACTGCACAAACAGAAAAATATGTCAACCTTCTTCGTTGCCTAATCCGTCCTGCCTGCCGCAGGGAAGGAACACACCTAAGATATTGTAATAAACAGTACTTTCTACTATCTTGAGAAGCCCCAGAGCTCCAAGAGGACTGTGGACCTCTCCCCCTACCACTTCTGCTTGCCCTTGGTCACAAAGCAATGAAATTACTTTATGGGGATTTTTCCAAGACCTTACTTAAAGCAAGGAAGTAAAACCCTCTGAGGCAGCATCAGCACCTCCTTGTGAAGAGAACTAAACTTTGAAGGGAATGGATCTCAGACATGTTTTGGTGAAGTTTTGGGCATTATTTTACTCATCAGAACCATCTTCTAGGATGTCAAAGTGGAAAGGGACTTCAACAATCATCTGGTCAAGTGCTTAAAGAATGAAATTCAGAACACCCACCACTAAAATAATAACAAGAACAACAGTAACAATAGTAATATGTATCATACAAAGCCCTAGGATAACTGAATCAGCAGCTTCAGGAACAAACCTAGGAATCTCTACTTTAAGTTTTTCAAGTAGTTCTGACATAGCCATCTTAGCCTTGAGCTTGGAAATACTGCTATATTTGGAAGGTTTTCAAGTTGATAGTTAATAACAAAACTTTTGGTAAAACTTCTGTTAATGTACAATATGTTTTTCAAAAATTAATTCATTCTAAAAATGGAATATAAATAAATTATTTATTCTAAAAGTACTGAGAGCCTACTAAGTGGCAGGGACTATTCTAGAAACTGGGGATACAGAAATAAACAAAACCAAAAGGTCCCTGTCCCCATAGAGCTTGTATTAGGAGAGAGGGAGTGCATAAAATGAGCTAAAAATAAATGGCAAACATATCCATACATAGCATAAGAGCTCATGTTTTAGAAACCTTAGGGCTTCCTGCTCCTGAAATGTACCCTCTCTATAAGCACGCAGCTGTGCCGTAACAAGTGTTACCCAAGGTCACAGAGCTAGACCCGAACAGGGTAGGACTATAGAAAATGTTCCTTTGCACCTTATCTGTGCAGGGTTCTTGGATGGTTTGTTCACTTGACTTGAGTTTTCACAACTTAACGAGGTTCAAGACAGGAGGATCATTACTTTACAGGAGAACAGGCATGAACCAGACTCCATGCTGCACAGCCCCACTCCAAATCATCAGCAAGGAGGCATAGAGTTTCAGGGGCAGTAGTGTGTCTGAAGTGGCATTTAGTCCAGGGTTGCCAAACTGAATCAGTATTACTTAAAGAGTCAGTCAAGCTCCTGAGTCCTAGAATCTTATTCTCATATATTCTCATTTGGTGGGATGGGGGTGAGGCCTGGAAATAGGTATTTTTAGAAATCTCTGTGTCAGAATGTTTGTGTGTGTGTGTGCACGCATGCGCATGTGCAAGTAACAAATAAAAACAAACTCTTAAAAGCAAAAATAAATATGTTTGGTGTAGCTCAAAGAATCAAAGGAGAAGTTAAAAACACGGCCATAAAAGGTATAAGAACTGAAACAGCTCCAGGGGCCTGTGTAGTAACAATTAAAGGTAGGATTCTCCACAGGCCTTAGTTAGAAAGAATCAGCTTCTGGCTGATTCATCCACACTTGGGTCACTCTACTGAAGATTAAATTACAATGGGGCTTCCCTGGTGGCTCAGTGGTAAAGAATTCTCCTGCCAATTCAAGAGACATGGGTTCAATCCCTGATCCAGGAAGATCACATGTGCTATGGAGCAACAAAGACTATGTGCCAGAATCTCTTAACCTATGCACTGGAGCAAAAGGCAAGGGAGAAAGGGAAAGGTATACTGAACTGAATGCAGACTTTCAGGGAATAGCAAGAAAAAATAAGAAAGGCTTCTTAAGTGAACAGCGCAAAGAAATAGAGGAAAACAACAGAATGGGAAAGACTAGAGATTCCTTCAAAAAAATTAGACATGCCAAGGGAACACTTAATGCAAAGATAGGCACAATAAAGGGCAGAAATGATGACAAAACAGAAGCAAAAGAGATTAAGAAGAGGTTGCAAGAATACACAGAGGAATTGTACAAAAAAGGACTTTTTACTTGGATTACCATGATGGTGTGGTCACTCACCTAGAGCCAGACAAACTGAGGTGTGAAGTCAAGTGGGCCTTAGAAAGCATTATTAGTAACAAAGCTAGTGGGGGTGATGAAATTTCACCTCAGCTATTTCAAATCCTAAAAGATGATGCTGTGAAAGTGCTGCCCTCAATATGCCCTCAAATTTGGAAAACTCAGTAATGGCCACAGGACTGGGAAAGGTCAGTTTTCATTCCAGTTCCAAAGAAGGGCAATGTCAAAGAATTTCACACTACTGCACAATTACACTCATTTCACATGCTAGCAAGGTCATGCTCAAAATCCTTCAAGCTAGGCTTCAGTAGTCAATGAACCAAGAACTTCCAGATGCACAAGTTAGATTTAGAAAAGGCAGAGGAACCAGAGATCAAATTGCCAACATTCATTGAATCATGGAGAAAGCTAAGAGTTCCGTAAAAATATCTACTTTTGCTTCATTGACTATGCTAAAGACTTTGACTATGTGGATCACAAAAAAACTGTGGGAAATTCTTAAAGACACAGGAATACCAGACCACTTTACCTTTCTCCTGAGAAACCTGTATGCGGGTCAAGAAGCAACAGTTAAAATCTTACATGGAACAATAAACAGGTTCAAAATTGGGGAAAGAATACATCAAGGCTGTATATTGTCACCCTGTTTATTTAACTTATATGCAGAGTACACCAGGCGAACCACCAGGCTGGATGAATCACAAGCTGGAATCAAGATTGCTGAGAGAAATATCAATAACCTCAAATATGCAGATGATACCACTTTAATGGCAGAAAGTAAAGAGGAAATAAAGAGCCTCTTGATGAAGGTGAAAGAGGAGAGTGAAAAAGCTGGCTTAAAGCTCAACATTCTCTGCCTCTTCTAACACACAACTGCAAATGACTAGATTAGTTATATTTGTTAGAATAAATTAAAGGGTGCAGCTTATTCATACACACACTGAGGCAAAGCTGTTTGCTTTGTCCTGTTACAGAGAGGTAACCAGGATCATGGACCCTGAGTTAAACTAGAAAATGGCTCAGTTTCTAGTTTTCCCCCTCTAGTTTCTCCCCCTCAGCATTTATATTTAGACCTACTCCTTACTCTTTCTGACCGCCCTTCTATTTTCTTTCATGTCTAACTCAGGGGTTGGCAAAACACAGCCTACAGGCCAAATTCAGCCAGCTGCCTATCTTTTCAGAGTCTTCAAATGAAAAATAATTTTAAATGATGACACTTTAAGTGATTATAAACATATCTGTGTAATTGCCTTGATCCTACCTCTTCGCCTGCAAACCCTGAAGTAGTTATAAACTGGGCCTTCAAGAATACGTTTTTTGATCCTGGTCTAGCTCACAAAGCAGCATTCGTGGACCAGAAAGATTGCAAAAGAGTGCCCATTTTTACGTACAGTAGACTTTTTTAATATGGCTGTCATAGACTTGGGAATACATCCATATCAATGTCCAGATGTGATCAAGATGGAATCTTGTGTCCCGAGGAGGCCTCACCAAGCTTTCTCTTTCAGAATGGGCTCAGATGTCTTTTCTCGGGATCCAGGAAATTCTATTCTTGAGCTGGTAGTGGATTTTTAGTCATCCATTTGACAAACATGTGCTGAGTGCCCAGTAAATACATGCCAGGCCCTGTAACAGAGGCTGGATATGCTTAAATGAATGAAATGCATAAGTTCAGGACCTTGTGGAGATTGCAGTTCAATCATCCTGTGCAGAGAGTCCAGAAGTCTGTGATGCTCAAAGGTGGTCTGTGATCCAGCAGCATCAGCATTACCTCCAAACTTAGCAGAAATATACAAATTCTGGGGAACTCTCTGACAGTCCAATAGTTAGGATTCAGTGCTTTCACTGCCAGAGCCCTAGTTCTACCCCTAGTTGGGGAAATGAGATCCTGTAAGCCATGCGGCTTAGTCAAAAAAAAACAAAACAAACAAACAAAAAACAAATTCTGGGGCTCTAGAGTAGACCTCTTGAATCAGAAATCTGGATGGTGCTAGCCACGTGTGCTTTTGCCAGCCCTCCAAGGTGATCCTGATGCTTGTTTAAGTTTTAGAACTACTAAGATAAAACCAGCAAGGTTTGTGCTGGGATAGTGGTTTTATGAACCAAGTTTTAGGAAAGTATTTAGCCCTTTACAGGGCTAATGTCAGAAGGTACTTGGGCCACCTTATGTTAATTATTTATTTTTACTAAAGTTATAGAAAATAGTAATAGTAAGCTACTGAATGCATAGGTGGCTGAACATGTGCAGAACAATGAGGTAGGCACTACAGTGGGTGTTCAGGAAATAAAGGCTGCCTTGCTGTCTTCCAGTGAAAAGGAAACAAACCCATAGTATCAGCATACATATATACCAGGCATCAGCAAACATTTTCTGTAAAGGTCCAGATAGAGATATTTTAGGCTTCATAAGCATATGGTCTCTGTCCCAACTATTCAACCATGCTATTGTAGCACAAAGCAGCATATCTATAGAATATATATAAATGAATGAGCATTGCTATGTTACAATAAAATTTTGTTTACAAAAGCAGGCAGCAGGCCAATGGTTTGCCTACCCATATTATATACCATAACATACCACATACTGTTACATATGATGCCATGAACCATCCTGTATTGTTTCATTATATATTTCATCCTGTTCATATTTTTTACACAATTCTTCTTATAATCTTGTTGTATCTGATCATTTAAATTTGGCCCTCCTAACTGTATTAATGATGCAAAATTGTTCAGAGCAGTAACCTTTAAGGTACAGCCTTACCCTAGTGAAAGAATACTTTACTTATTTACTATCACAGTACTATAAACTACTGACCAAAAAAATGCCTGAAGGTAATATTGTTATTTTAGAGGTTAGAAACTAAATCTGAAAGAAATTAAATAAATTAATGAAGTTCATATAAATAATGAGTTTCAGAGCCAAGGGTCAAAATATTTTTTCTGACACCACACCAATTACTAGGAACTGCCTCCATATGCACTGAATGTGTAACCAGAAATTTGGTGTAGGGTACAAATGCAATATTTATATTGGCTATTTCTGTTCTTGACACTTCTATGATTGTGATCTTAGTTTCAGGGCAATTAGTATACTTAAGTCTTAGGACAATCACACTTCAGTTATAGGGGGGTCACAATCCAAAAGCCTAAGTGCAATACTAGTGAAGTAATTCTAGAATAGTAGACATTCTTTAACAGCTCCATCACCAATACAATATCTTTTGCAACATGATTTTACAATTATTTATCCAGGATCTAATCTCCCATGTGACCATCAGCAGATCTTTCCCTTTCTAGTATGCTAATTTTTTCCATCTGAAAATAAGGGTCTTAGTCTATATATTATCAAGAAGCTTATCTTTGAACTCAAATTCTAATTCTATATCAACTTGACATTCTTCCTCCAAGTTTTTCACTCTTATAGAGACAATCCCATGTGTTTTTCTGTGGTTATAGAATGCACACTTCTTCTGTTATACATATGTTAAACCAAATGCCCAGTTTTGTAGGATATACAACCTTAAAGTTTAAGGTAAGAATCAATGCCAAATGTACAGTATAAATGAATATCTTCTTAAAAAATTGTAAACAACACCATGGATGACAAGATTTTCACGGAGTTCACTTGTAGTATTCTGAAAATGGGAAGGCAAAATTACGCATGCTAAACCTGAGAATGTGAGCAGATATGTACAGATGGGAACATCAGTGAACAAGCACCCATATGCATGTTGTCAGGTCAGATGGAGAGCCACTGAAAATAGATCAGAAAGCTGTAAAGCCTGACAAAAGGATGCATTTGAAACAGCAGAATTTAAATTCAATCTCAATGGGAAAAAAAAAGTCAACATCATTCTACTTCCAGTAAGATATGACTGTTACATGTTGACCATTCAGAAAACAAGAGGCACCCAGCCAAGAAGAGAAACATGGTTTTGGACAAACACATCAACAAAGAAAGAGTTCCAGGCATTCCTGAGAATTCATCAGTCCAACCAATGCCTGCTTCAGATGAATTGTTTTTACCATTCATAGCAAAGTGAAAAAAAGTAAGAACTTCTTTCACAAGCTGTATTTATTAAATTTAAATGACAATATTATTTTCTTGGATTATGTATTTCCTTTCTTTTGTCATCACTGCAAAAATTCCTTTCTTTTAGATAAAATAATGAGAGTAAATGATAGTTGAATTGACTTTCTTCTTTAGTGTCTTAACAAGATAAAAGTAAAGTTTGTCAACTTTCTATCAGCTCTGTCAAAAAAAAATTAATTATCTTAGTTCATGAAATCCAAAATGCCAAGGGGGCTGACTTGTCTGACACTTGGACATTATCACTTTGTGAATCTTCACAACTTAATTGTTGAAGGCCTATTTGAATCATACATTTACATTTGTTATTTATAATTGTCCCCTGGATCGAATCACGTGAGATATGCATCGTCATATTAATATTTACAAATGAGGATGCTGAAGTTTGTAGAAATCAAGGGATAAACTAAGATAAACAGCTATTAAAATGGTCATCTCACCTCCCATAACATCAGGTAAATGCAAATGAAAACAACAATGAGAAATCACTACACACCTACTAGAATGGACAAAATGCAGAAAACTGACAATACCAAATGCTCATAAGGATGTAGAGCAAAAGAAACTCTCATTCACTGCTGATGGGAATGAAAAATGGTACAGCCACTTTGCAGTACAGTTTGGCTGTTCCTTTCAATACTAAACATATTCTTACCATAAGATCTCAGTCGTGTCCGACTCTTTGCAACCCCATTGACTGTAGCCTAACAGGCTCCTCCATCCCTGGGATTTTCCAGGCAAGAACACTGGAGTGAGTTGCCATTTCCTTCTCCAAGCAATTGGATTCCTTGGTGTTTAACCAAAGAATTTGAAAACCTACATATACACAAAAACCTGCATATAAATGTTTACAGCAGTTTTATTTATTTCTAATTGCCAAAACCAGGAAGTAAACAAAATATCCTTCAGTAGGTGAATGGATAAACTGTAGTAATCCAGACAATGGACTATTATTCAGTGCTAAAAAGAAATGAGTTGCCAAGACATGAAAAGTCATAAAGAAAACTCAAATGCATATGGCTAAGTGAAAGCAGCCAATCTGAAAAGACTATATCCTGTTTGACTCCATCTATAAGGCATTATGAGAAGGCAAAACTACAGAGACAAAACTAAAAGTGATGGGTGCCAGAGTTGGGAGTGTCGGGAATGAATAGGTGGCGCACAGAGGATTTTTAGGGCAGCGAAACTCCTCTGTTCATAATGAGAGATACGTATCACTACACATTCATCGAAATCCACAGACTACACATCAAGAGGAAACTGTCATGTAAATTATGAACTTTGGGAGACTATGATGCATCGAGATAGTTTCATCATCATTATGTAACAAATGTACCACTTTGGTGGGGATGTTGACTGTGGGTAAGCTATGCATGTGTGGTGGAAGTGGGAATGTGGGAAATATCCATACCTTCCCTTCAACTGTGCTTTAATAAAACTGCTCTAGTTTACATAATTCAATACTGAAAATACACACAAGCCAATAAAAAATGGACAGAAGACCTAAATAAGCATTTCTCCAAAGAAGACATATAGTTGGCCAACAAGCATAGGAAAAGATGCTCAACATTGCTAATCATTAGAGAAATGCAGATCAAATCCCAATAAGGTATAACCTTACACTGGTCAGATTGGCTTGTCATCAAAATGTCTACAAATTCTACAGAGTGTGAAGAAACGGGAATGTAAATGTGTTGGTGCAAATGTAACTTGGTGCAGCCACTATGGAGAGCTATATGGAGTTTCCTTTTAAAAATCTAAAGACAGAACTACTATTGTTGTTCAGTCATTCAGTCATCTCCGACTCTTTATGACATCATGAACTGCAGCACACCAGGTTTCCCTTCATTCACCGTCTCCTGAAGCTTGCTCAAACCCATGTCCATTGAGTTGATGATGCCATGAAATCATCTCATCCTCTGTCGTCCCCTTCTCCTTCTGCCTTTAATCTTTCCCGGCATCCAGGTCTTTTCAAATGAGTCGGCTCTTCACATCAGGTGGCCAAAGTATTGGAGCTTCAGCTTTAGCATTAGTCCCTCCAATGAATATTCAGGATTGATTTCCTTTAGGATGGACTGGTTTGGTCTCCTTGCAGTCCAAGGGACTCTCAAGAGTCTTCACCAACACCACAGTTCAAAAACATCAATTCTTTGGTTCTCAGCCTTCTTTATGATTCAACTCTCACATCCATACATGACTACTGGAAAAACCATAGCTTTGACTAGAGCTACCATATGATCCAGCAATTGTACTGCCAGGTATATACTCAGGAAAGATGAAAACTCTAATTAAAAAAGATACATGCACCCCAATGTTCATAGTTGTACTATTTACAATAGCCAAGACGTGGAAACAACCTAAGTGCTCATCACAGACTGTTGGTTTAAGATGTGGTATATGTGTACAATGGAATATTGCTCAGCCATAGTAAAGAATGAACTATTGCTATTTCGGTAGCATGGATGGATCTAGAAAATATTATATTTAGAGAAGTAAGTCAACTATTATATGCTGCTGCTGCTGCTAAGTTGCTTCAGTCGTGTCCGACTCTGTGTGACCCCATAGATGGCAGCCCACCAGGCGCCCTCGTCCCTGGGATTCTCCAGGCAAGAACACTGGAGTGGGTTGCCATTTCCTTCTCCAATGCATGAAAGTGAAAAGTGAAAGTGAAGTCGCCCAGTTGTGTCCAATTCTTAGTGACCCCATGGACTGCAGCCCACCAGGCTCCTCTGTCCATGGGATTTTCCAGGCAAGAATACCGGAGTGGGGTGCCATTGCCTTCTCCCAACTATTATATATATCACATATATGTAGAATCTAAAAAATAATACAAATAGACCTATATAAAAAAACAGAAATAGACTTATAGACATAGAAAACAAACTTATGGTTACCAAAGGGGAAAAGAAGAGAGGGAAGAATGAATTAGGATTATAGGATTAACAGAAACAAGCTACTATACATAAAACAGATAAGCAACAAAGATTTGCTGTATAGCATAGGGAATTATAGTCAATATTTTATAATAACTTTTAATGCAAAATAATCTGAAAAAATATGTGTATAACAGAATCACTTTGCTATATACATGAAACCAACACAATGGTATAAATCAACTATACTTACTTAAATTTTTAAAAAGAGTGGCAAATGAAAGTTTCTGTAAAAAGAAAACTACTATAAAACATTAATTATTAATGTTTTTAATGGCTGTCCCTGACAGTTCTGTCCTTCCTCATAAACAATGCAGCCTCAGACACTTGATCACATATGGCAGAAATCCAACTGAAAATTGGCAAAACTCATTCTTCAAAGGAAAGCAGAAAGTAATCAACAGACAGACTCTCATACTTACCAGCAACCTCCGTGACTCAAACGTTAACATTTTTCCCAAACAGCAAAGAAGATGTAAGTGATTTTAAATGTTTATGTGTCTTACTGTGGCTCAATCTATCAGAATACTTCAGCATTTTGATATACTCCATATTGGAAGAGTTGGAGAAACATTTGGCAGCATTTTATGTGTTTCATTTTAATTTGGAGGGGGGACATTTGAGATTAATCTGCAATTAAAAAGAGGTTTGGCTGTGATGAACTGATGTAATTCACAATTTAGCTTATTTGAGGAAAATAACAACACTCACATTTGCCATAGGCAAAACTGGGATGCACAATTTGGAAGGGGAGTACCAGCTTGTAGATAGTACTGTAGATTTAGGAATTAAAAGGACAGGACAAACATCTAGGGGCAATCATTTGACATTCTGTAAAATAAAATGGAGGCTTCGCTTAGCAACCTTTTCAAAGAGATTCATCCAAGAAGCTTTGATACTGATACCCTTAGTGTAGCTACAGCCTAATTATGGGTGCAGTTTTGAAAGAAGGAATTATTTTATATTGAACTGTTAAGAATGTGAGCTGGAGCCTTGAGTAATATGAAAGACGTGGAACTAGTAATCCCAGAGGAAATCCTTCAAGTCTCTCCTTACATAGGAGAAAACTCAAATTCTCATGGTTTAAAATTTTAAATCCTGGGGAAATTATAAATGGTTCAGTTTATTTGGTGAGTCACTCTGGCTTTGCAAAACCAATATTTACCCTTTGAGTGGGTTTCTAGAAAGTCTATGTCCTTGTGAGGCTTATTGCAATATTCCCTCTCTAAAAAATCCTCTAGTGTTAAATGAAAGAAACAACGACAAAAGGTGCTTTCCTCCCAAGCTTTGGGGCCTAGAAAGGAGAATAAACTTAAGTTTCATTTCACAGAAGATGAACTCCAGCTAAGGCTCGATGTTCTGAATATTTCATCCAATCAGTAAACAAATATGGAGGGAATGAAAGTTTTAAATATCAAACTGTATTTTGCTTCTCTGAATAAAAATGTTTTCCCCCATCCACAGCCCTTCTGCCATGACAATTAGGCCAAGAAGTTGAAGCAGTTTAGTTCAGGGAAAGAGAGACCAGATCTTTCCAAGAGGAAAACTAAGAAACTTTGGCAAGTGGACAGGAGGAGTCTTGGGGGAGACCGAAAAAAAAAGGCAAGAATTCATATCCTTGTGTTTTCTCAGCCATGTCTGGTAGATACACCTTAGGATGCCAACATGCTATACACAGACAAAACAGATAAAACATGCTATATACGACAAATCCAGAACTAAGGACTTTCACCTCAGACACAAGAATGTTATGGGAATGCCACAGAAGAGCTTGCTTCAGGAAGAGAAGTCAGAGAAGTGGAGGGCAAGAATCCAGTACAGTGCTGTCCAACAGAAATAAAAAGGAAAGCACATATACAACTAAAAATTTTCAGATAACCACATTGTAAAAAGTAAAAATAAACAGGTAAATTAAATTAATTTTAATAATGTAGCTTATTTAATCTGACACAATCGAACATTGTCATTTTGGTAACTACTCAATATGAAATTATTAATCAGATATTTTATATCCCTGAAAGCCAGTATATATCTCACAGGATTTCATTTACAGCACATCTCATTTCAGACTGGACACATCAGGCGCTAAGTAGCCATATGTATTGGATAGCACAGACCTAGAATAAACTGAGTGCAAATCTTGGGATAGTTAAAAATGGAAGAAACCAAATAACTCTGACTGGACTACTCTACTTATTTTTTGACAAATCTGTAACAACGTCTACCGTGTATAAGAGACTGGGCTGAATAAGACACTGAATCGCTCATGAAGCTCAGAGGCGCGTCCACAATAAAAAAATAAAGACATAACGTAGAAATAAAAAAAGCAACAGTGTGGGAACCAAGGAAGGCAGTCCTTAATTTTTCTTGATTTATCTAGGCTGTAAATTCCATGAGGGCTGCCACCAAATCTGTCTTATTCGCCATTTTCTCAGTAGTAGCCAACAGAGGGCTCCATAAAACTTTGGTGAGTGAGAGAGCGAGTGAATGATTTCTAATCAGAGAGAACTAGGGCAGGAGAAGCCTCTCATTGGACATGATGTTCAAAATTGGTTTAAAAGAACAAATTGTTCTTCACCTTGGAAGTGGGATACTTGAGACCAAACATCTGAATGTCCTGGAAGGTGAACATCTAAGGCACATTCAGTCAATGATATTTGACTTCGGAGGCAGGAGTGTAAGTGAGGATGGAAGATGAGATGGGAAAGATAAGCTGGGGCCAGATGGTGAAAAGTATGGAAAGCGTTTTATGAATTATTTGAAGCATCAGTCTATTCTAGTCACCTGCTGATAGCACTAAAGTGTAGAAAGATTCCCACGATGCTAAAGCAGACTTCTCCTGCAACATATTGATCTCCTGTTTTTTGAGTTTTCAGAAAGCAATCAACCATCAGACAGCCAAATGGTTGTAAGCAGCAGCATATATTCTTTGAGCCTACTATACGCTGCTATTGAATTATCCCCATCTCAGTTAACTTTTTTTCCTCTTAAATAAAGTTACTGAGAGAATAATAAAAGCAGGGAATAAGATGAAAATGGGCTGGTTTACATTTCACCCCAAAATAATAGAATGAGTTTTTTTTTTTAAATAGGAAGAGGAGTGACAATTTTTGCTCACTGCTATCATCAAGCCTCCTTTCAAGGATTTCTTATCTACTGAAGTAATATCAAACACACCATCCAACTGGTGATATTAATGCATAAATTGCAGGAATACATCTGGAAATGTTTGTGCTGTAAAAAAATAGAATGTTCCTGAGTAATATGGTACTTTATAAATTCAATGTGCATACAGCAATAGCAAGTTTAGAGAGTGGCAATAAACAAAACAAAACAAAAAAAAAAAGGGAGGTTAGTTTATAAAGCTTATAAAGGCATTTATTCCAGCATTTGGGTAATTGGAAATTTGATTATTCCCAACCCAATTTGGGTCCATGTTGAAACAGAGATGGTGCCATGTAATGATTAATAAAATAAACATTAGAGTCAGATAAACAAGGACCCCATTATTGGCTCCTTTTCTTGCTAGAAACTGACTGAATTATCTGTTTTTCATATTTTTTCATCTGCAAAATGGAATAACAAAAATAGTATCTAACTCCAACGTTCTTACGAACAGTAAGCAATAAATGCCTGACACACAGTAAAAAGCTCAATAAAAGATAACTGTTGTTTCCATTTTTGTCCATTAAGCAATTATTGAACAGCTACTATGTGCAAGATCCTGGAAATTCAGAGGTAAAAAACACCTGACTTGAAAAAGTTTATTTACTCTGGCAAATATTTTTGATGCAAGCACCCCTCGCTACCCAGGTTTAGACTATGTGCGCTCTACAGTGATGGCCATGCTTCCTCACGCTCTCTCACATCGCCCAGGGTTCCTCAGTCTTGAAACAACTGACATTCAGTGCTGGTTAACATTTTGTTGTGGAGAGCTACCCTTCACATTGCTGAATGTTTAGACACATCATTGCCATCTGCCCACAAGACGCCAGTAGAAGCCCCAGTTGTGATGACCAACAACGTCTCCTGACATCGCCAAATGGTCCCTGGAGTTCCGGGGAGGGTGCAAAGGCTTCCGTGGTTGAAAACCATTAGCCTAGCCTGATGGGGAATGTGTTCCCAAGTCTTTGTAAATAGGTAGGTATAAACTGACAGAACTAAAGATAGAAAATATTCTATCACCTAAGTTAGGATTTCTAATTCTTATTTGTTAAGGACTCATTGCCCAAATTAGCCAGCACAGTTAAGGTTCTATTTAGTCATCAAAACTGACTCCACATAGAACGGTTTGGTGGTGTGGTCACTTAACCACTACAGGGTCTTCTGAATCCTGCCCCTCCTCTGTATTCCTGTAGTCTCTTTCCTATTTCAAGCATTCTTTCCCTTCACTAGAGCCACTGTACCCCTTGAGCTAGGCTCCAGCCTCTCGTTGTTCCCAGCTCACCCTACATAAAGTAAGGAGATTGATCTCCTCCAAACACAGCTCTGGTTAGACATTCTCCTTTTCAAAAACTTGTTCTTATTCTGAGCTGTATCTTATAAATGTTTCACTGGCAGCAAGAGTAACCAGTTCTTCCCATTTTGTTCAAGACTTTCCCAGTTTTAACATTTTAACATTGAAAGACGAAGAAGCCCCTGTCCCAGGCAAACTAGCGTGATGGGTGACCCATAGCAGGGAGCCCCGTTTATTTCCAGACAATTCTTGGAACTCCAGAATGTATACAACAGATATGAATCTTTGGTTCAAAGACAGATGGTGAAATTTGTTATAACTGCTAATTTTTGTTATTTTAAAAATAATTTAGCCTAAGTTCTGACTTCAACTTTCTGACTGCACTTTATTTTTTAGAAGGAAAGAAAAATCTTAGTCTAACCTATGACCTCGCCTCCACAGACAGCCTCAGTGCTGGGATTCTAAGCAGAGCCCCAGGTGAGAGGTAAAGGGACTTCCCTGGCCCTGAGTCAAGTGTGGTGCTCAGGAAGCAGCTGCTGAGTCCTTTACTGTCCCTGTGTCTTAGGCCCCTTCCAGTGCTGAAGCCTCTGCTGCTTCTGGGTCATGTCTGCCTTTGCTCTGAGGCCCTGCTTCCTCCGAGCAGCCTGGATAGAGGGAGTTCAGGGGCTTCATAAACCCTGCTTTTGGTCCCTTCTCACTGCAATTGGGAGGAATTTCCCCAACTTAGGGAGTAGAAAAGGGGAAGTTGCATTTGTCCCCTTGCTTCTTTAGCACCTTTTAGTCAGACACGACTGAGCGACTTCACTTTCACTTTTCACTCATGCATTGGAGAAGAAAATGGCAACCCACTCCAATGTTCTTGCCTGGAGAATCCCAGGGAAGGGGGAGCTTGGTGGGCTGCCATCTATGGGGTTGCACAGAGTCGGACACGACTGAAGCAACTTAGCAGCAGCAGCAGCAGCAGCAGTATACCTGTAGATTTTTGCTTTTTTTTTTTTTTTATTGAAGGATAATTGCTTTACAGAATGTTGTTGTTTTTCTGTCAAACCTCAACATGAATCAGCCATGGATATACATATATCCTCTCCCTTTTGAACCTCCCTCCCATCTCCCATCCCTCTAGGTTGATACAGAGCCCCTGTTTAAGTTTCCTGAGCTATACAGCAAATTCCCACTGGCCATCTATTTTACATAGGTAATGTAAGATTCCATGTTACTCTTTCCATAGATCTCACCCTCTCCTCCCCTCTGCTATGTCCATAAGTCTATTTTCTATGTCTTTCTCTGCTGCTGTCCTGTTAATAAGTTCTTCAGTACCATTTCTCTAGATTCCATATATGTGCATTAGAATACGATATTTATCTTTCTCTTTCTGACTCACTTCACTCCGTATTATAGGTTCTAGGTTCATCCTCCTCATCAGAACTTACTAAAATGCATTCCTTTTATGGCTGAGTAATATTCCATTGTGTATATGTACCACTACTTCTTTATTCATTTATCTGTCGATGGACACCTAGGTTGCTTCCATGTTCTAGCTATTGTAAATAGTGCTGCAATGAACAATGGAATATGTGTGTCTTTTTCAATTTTGGTTTCCTCAGGGTATATGCCTAGGAGTGGGATTACTGGGTCATATGTTGTTTTATTCCTAGTTTTTTAAGAAATCTCCATACCATCTTCCACAGTGGCTGTATCAATTTACATTCCCACCAACAGTGCAAGAGCGTTCCCTTTTCTCCACACCCTCTCCAGCATTTATTGTTTGTAGACTTTTGATGAGGGCCATTCTGACTGGTGTGAGGTGATATCTAATTGTAGTTTTGACTTGCATTTTTCTAATAATGAGCGATGTTGAGCATATTTTCATGTGTATTTTAGCCATCTGTAGAGTCAAACACGACTGAAGCGACTTAGCAGCAGCAGCATTCTTTGGAGAAATGTCTGTTTAGGTCTTTTTCCTACTTTTTGATTGGTTTGTTTGTTTTTCTGGTATTTAGTTGTATGAGCTGCTTGTCTATTTTGGAAATTAATCCTTTGACTGTAGTTTCACTTGCTATTATTTTCTGCCATTCTGAGGGTTGTCTTTTCATCTTGCTTATAGTTTCCTTTGCTGTGCGAAAGCTTTTAAGTTTAATCAGGTTCCACTTGTTTACTTTTCTTTTTATTTCCACTACTCTAGGAGGTGGATCATAGAGGATCTTACTTTGATTTATTCATCGAGTATTCTGCCTATGTTTTCCTCTAAGAGTTTTATAGTTTCTGGTCTTACATTTAGGTCTTTAATCCATTTTGGGTTTATCTTTGTGTATAGTGTTAGGAAGTGTTCTAACTTCATTCTTTTATATTTAGCTGTCCAAGTTTTCCCAGCACCATTTATTGAAGAGGCTGTCTTTGCCCCATTGTATATCTTGCCTCCTTTGTCAAAAACAAGGTACCCATAGGTGCATGGGTTTATTTTTGGATTTTCTATCTTGTTGCTTTGATCTATATGTCTGTTTTTGTGCCAGTACCATATTGTCTTGATGACTGTAGCTTTGTAGCATAATCTAAAGTCAGGAAGGTTGATTCTTTCAGCTCCATTCTTCTTTCTCAAAACTACTTGGCTATTCAGGGTCTTTTGTGTTTCCATATGAATTGTGAAATTTTTTGTTCTAGTTCTGCAAAAAATGTCATTGGTAATTTCATAAGGATCACACTGAATCTGCAGACTGCATTTGGTAGTATAGTCATTTTCACAGTATTGATTCTCCCTACCCAGGCACATGGAATATCTCTCTAACATGGAATATCTCTCCATCTGTCCATGTCGTCTTTGTTTTCTTTCATCAGTATCATAATTTTCTGTGTATAGTTGTTTTGTATCCTTCAGGTCAGTTCAGTTGCTCAGTCATGTCCGATTCTTTGCGACCCTATGAATCGCAGCACGCCAGGCCTCCCTGTCCATCACCAACTCCCGGAATTCACTCAGACTCACCTCCATCGAGTCAGTGATGCCATCCAGCCATCTCATCCTCTGTCGTCCCCTTCTCCTCCTGCCCACAGTCCCTCCCAGCATCAGAGTCTTTTCCAATGAGTCAACTCTTCTCATGAGGTGGCCAAAGTACTGGAGTTTCAGCTTTAGCATCAGTCCTTCAAATGAACACCCAGGACTGATCTCCTTCAGAATGGACTGATTGGATCTCCTTGCAGTCCAAGGGACCCTCAAGAATCTTCTCCAACACCACAGTTCAAAAACTCAATTCTTTCGTGCTCAGCTTTCTTCACAGTCCAGCTCTCACATCCATACATGACTACTGAAAAAACCATAGCCTTGACTATAAGGACCTTTGTTGGCAAAGTAATGTCTCTGCTTTTGAATATGCTATCTAGGTTGGTCATAACTTTCCTTCCAAGGAGTTAAGTGTCTTAATTCCGTGGCTACAATCACCATCTGCAGTGATTTTGGAACCCCCTCCCCCCCAAAAAATAAAGTCTGACACTGTTTCTACTGTTTTCCCATCTATTTGCCATGAAGTGATGGGATCAGATGCCATGATCTTCGTTTTCTGAATGTTGAGCTTTAAGCCAACTTTTTCACTCTCCTCTTTCACTTTCATCAAGAGGTTTTTTATTTCCTCTTCACTTTCTGCCATATGGGTGATGTTATAGGTAAGTTTATTGCTAGATATTTAATTCTTTTTGTTGCAGTGATGAATGGGATTGATTCCTTAAATGATCTTTCTGATTTTTCATTGTTAGTATATAGAAATGCAAGTGATTTCTGTGCATTGATTTTGCATCTTGCAACTTTGCTAAATTCACTGATTAGCTCTAGCAATTTTCTGACACTATCTTTAGGGTTTTCTATGTACAGTATCATGTCACCTGCAAACAGTGAGAATTTTACTTCTTCTTTTCCAATATGTATTCCTTTTATTTCTTTTTCTTCTCTGATTGCTGTAGCTACAACTTCAGAACTATGTTGAATAATAGTGGTGAAAGTGGACACTCTTATCTTGATTCCAATTTTAGGGGGAATGCTTTCAGTGTTTTGCCATTGAGAATAACATTTGCTGTAGGCTTTTCATATATGGCCTTTGCTGTGTTGAGGTAGGTTCTTTCTATGCCCATTTTTTTGAAGAGTTTTAATCATAAATATATGCTGAATTTTGTCAAAAGCTTTTTCTCCATCTATTGAGATCATATGGCTTTTATCTTTCAATTTGTTAATATGGTATATGACAATAATTGATTTGTGTATATTGAAGAAATCCTTGCTCCCTGGAATAAACCCAACTTGATCATGGTGTATGAGCTTTTGATGTGTTGCTGAATTCTGTTTGCTAAAATTCTGTTGAGGATTTTTGTGTCTATGTTCATCAGCGATATTGGCCTGTAGTTTTCTTTTTTTGTGTTGTCGTTTTTTGGTTTTGGTATCAGGGTGATGGTGGCCTCATAGAATGAGTTTGGAAGTGTTCCTTCCTCTGCAATTATTTCAAAGAGTTTTAGAAGAATAGGCATTAGCTCTTCTCTAAATGTTTGATAGAATTCTGTGAAGCCATATGGTCTTGGGCTTTTGTCTTTGGGGAGATTTTTTATCACAGCTTCAATTTCAGTGCTTGTAATTGTGTTGTTCATAATTTCTATTTCTTCCTGGTTCAATCTCAGAAGATTGAACTTTTCTAAGAATCTGTCCATTTCTTCCAAGTTATCCATTTTATGCCATATAGTTGTTCTTAATAGTCTCTTATAATCCTTTGTGTTTCTGCATTATCTGTTGTAACCTCTCCTTTTTCATTTCTTATTTTATTGATTAGGTTCTTCTCTCTTTTTTTCTTGATGAGTCTGGCTAAAGGTTTGTAGATTTTGTTTATCTTCTCAAAGAACAAGCTTCCAGTTTTATTAATCTTTACTATTGTTTCATTTCTTTTTCATTTATTTCTGCTCAGATCTTTATGATTTCTTTCCTTCTACTAAATTTGGGTTTTTTTTTATTCTTCTTTTTTCCAATTGTTTTATGTATAAAGTTAAGTTGTCTAGTCAATGTTTTTCTTGTTTCTTGAGTTAGGATTGCATTGCTATAAACTTCCCTTTTAGAGGGCTTCCCTGGTGGCTCAGAGGTTAAAGCGTCTGCCTGGTATGCAAGGAGACCTGGGTTCGATCCCTGGGTCAGGAAGATCCCCTGGAGAAGGAAATGGCAACCCACTTCAGTACTCTTGCCTGGAGAATCCCATGGAGGGAGGAGCCTGGTAGGCTACAGTCCATGGGGTCGCAAAGAGTCGGACACCACTGAGCGACTTACTTCACTTTCACTTTCCCTTTTAGAACTGCTTTTGCTGCATCCCATAGGTTTTGAGCTGTTGTGTTTTCATTGTCACTTATTTCTAGAATTTTTTTATTTCCATTTTTATTTCTTCAGTAATCTGGTTGTTATTTAGAAATGTGTTGTTTAATCTCCATGTGTTTTTGTTTCTTACAGATTTTTTTTCTTGTAATTGATATCTAGTCTCAGTGTTGTGGTTGGAGAAGATGGTTAATATGATATCAGTTTTCTTAAATTTACTGAGGTTTGCTTTGTGACCCAAAATGTGGTCTATCCTGGAGAATGTTCCATGTGCACTTGAGAAGAAGGTGTATTCTTTGGCATTTGGATGGAATGTCCTGAAGATATCAATGAGATCCATCTCATCTAATGTATCATTTAAGATTTGTGTTTCCGCATTAATTTTCTGTTTTGATGATCTGTCCATTGGTGTGAGAGGGGTATTGAAGTCTCCTACTGTTACTGTGTTACTGTCAATTTCTCCTTTTATGTCTGTTAGTGTTTGTCTTATGCATTGAGGTGCTCCTATGTTGGGTGAATGGATATTTACAATTGTTATGTCTTTCTCTTGGATTGATCCCTTGATCATTATGTAGTGTCTTTCCTTGTCTCTTATAATATTTTTTTAATTTTAAGGTCTGTTTTTTATGATATGAGGATTGCTACTTCAGCTTTCTTTTGCTTCCCATTTGCATGGAATATATTTTTCCATCCTCTCACTTTTAGTCTATATGTTACTTTAGGTCTGAGGTAGGTTTCTTGTACACAGAATATATATGGGTCTTGTTTTTGTGTTCATTCAGCCAGTCTGTGTCTTTTGGTTGCAGCATTTAATCCATTTACATTTAAAGTAATTATTGATATATATGTTCTTATTGCCATTTTCTTAATTGTTTGGAGTTGATTTTGTAGATCTTTTTTCTTCTCTTGTATTTCTTAACTATATAAGTTCTTTCAACATTTGTTGTAAAGCTGGTTTGGTGGTACTGAATTATCTTACTTTTGCTTGTTTGAAAACCTTTTTATTTTTCCATCAATTTTGAACAAGATCCTTGCCAGTTACAGTAATTTTGGTTGTAGATTTTTTCTCTTTCAGTACTTTAAATATATCCTGCCATTCCCTTTTGGCCTGCAGTTTCTGCTGAAAGATCATCTATTAAATGTATGGGATTTCCCTTGCATGTTACTTGTTGCTTTTCCCATGCTGCTCTTAATTTTCTTTATTTGTGTTTAGTCTTTTTTAGTTTGATTAGTATATGTCTTGCATGCTTCTCCTTCAGTTTATCCTATATGGGACTCTTTGTACCTCTTGGACTTGATTGACTCTTTCCTTTTCCATGTTGAGGATATTTTCAACTATATTCTCTTCAAAAATTTTCTCATGTTTCTTCTTCTCTTCTTCTTTTGGGACCCTTATAATTCGAATGTTGGTATGTTTGATATTGTCCCAGAGGTCTCTGAGACTACCCATGGTTCTTTTCATTCTTTTTACTTTATTCTGCTCTTCAGAAGTTATTTCCACCATTTCGTAATCCAGCTCACTGATTCACTGTTCTGCTGCAGATATTCTGCTATTGATTCCTTCAAGAGTATTTTTAATTTTAGTAATTGTGTTGTTTGTCTCTGTATGTTTATTCTTTAATTCTTCTGGTCTTTGTTAATTGATTCTTGCATTTTCTTCATTTTGTTTTCAAGGTTTTGGATCATATTTACTATTATTCTGAATTCTTTTTCAGATAGCTTCCCTATTTCTTCTTCGTTTATTTGGACTTCTGTGTTTGTAGATTGTTCCTTCATTTGTGTAGTATTTCTCTGCCTTTTCATTATTTTTTTTAACTTACTGTGCTTGAGGTCTCATTTTCCCAGGCTTCAAGGTTGAATTCTTTCTTCCTTTTGGTTTCTGCCCTCCTAAGGTTGGTCCAGTGATCTGTGCAAACTACATATACGGTGATATTTGTGCTGAGTTTCTTATCTGTTTGTTTTTCCTCAATGGGCAAGGCTGAGTGAGGTGGTAATCCTGTTGCTGATGATTGTGTTTGTATTTTCATTTTATTTGTTGTTTAGATGAGGTGTCCTACACAGACTGCTACTAGTGGTTGGGTGGTGCTGGGTCTTGTATTCAAGTAGTTTCCTTTGTGTGAGTTTTCACTATTTGATAATCCCTAGTTAGGGAAGCCAGGTGGACTCCATGCCCAAGGGGTGGTGGCCAAGAGGAATTACCCGACGTCCGAGGTCAGGGGCAACGGCCAGATGGAGCTACCCCACATTCGAGGTCAGGGGCGGTGGCTGAGAGTGCCAGGCTGCAACAGCGCAAGAGCAGCCAAGAGGAGCTACCCCATGTCCGAGGTCAGGGGCAGCAGCCGGGAAGAACTACTCCATGCCCGAGGCCTGGGGCGGCGGCAGCAGGGAAGACCACCCCCACATCCAAGTAGCGGTGGCTGTGCGGGTGCAGGAGGGCCTAGAGGAGCTATTCCACGTTCAAGGTCAGGAGGGGTGGCGGTGAGAAGATACCCCTCCCTCGTCCAAGGTAAGGAGCAGCGGCTACACTTTGCTGGAGCAGCTGTGAAGAGATACCCCACGTCCAAGGAAAAAGAAACTCAGGTAAGAGGGCATCAGAGGGCAGACATACTGAAACCATAATCACAGAAAACTAGTCAATCTAATCACACTAGGACCACAGCCTTGTCTAACTCAATGAAACTAAGCCATGCTTGTGGGGCCACCCAAGACGATCGGGTCATGGTGGAGAGGTCTGACAGAAAGTGGTCCACTGGAGAAGGGAATGGCAAACCACATCAGTATTCTTGCCTTGAGAATCCCATGAATAGTATGAAAAGGCAACATGATAGGATACTGAAAGAGGAACTCGCCAGGTCAGTAGGTTCCCAATATACTACTGGAGATCAATGGAGAAATAACTCCAGAAAGAATGAACGGATGGAGCCAAAGCAAAAATAATACCCAGCTGTGGATGTGACTGGTGATAGAAGCAAGATCCGATGCTGTAAAGAGCAATATTGCATAGGAACCTGGAATGTCAGGTCATGAATCAAGGCAAATTGGAAGTGGTCAAACAAGAGATGGCAAGAGTGAATGTTGACATTCTAGGAATCAGTGAACTAAAATGGACTGGAATGGGTGAATTTAACTCAGATGACCATTATATCTACTACTGCAGGCAGGAATCCTCAGAAGAAATGGAGTAGCCATCATGGTCAACAAAAGAGTCCAAAATGCAGTACTTGGATGCAATCTCAAAAATGACAGAATGATCTCTGTTCATTTCCAAGGCAAAGCATTCAATATCACAGTAATCCAAGTCTATGCCCCAACCAGTAACGCTGAAAAAGCTGAAGTTGAATGGTTCTATGAATACCTACAAGATCTTTTAGAAGTAACACCCAAAAAAGATGTCCTTTTCATTATAGGGGACTGGAATGCAAAAGTAGGAAGTCAAGAAACACCTGGAGTAACAGGCAAATTTGGCCTTAGAATGCAGAATGAAGCAGGCCAAAGACTAATAGAGTTTTGCCAAGAAAATGCACTGGTCATAGCAAACACCCTCTTCCAACAACACAAGAGAAGACTCTACACATCACCAGATGGTCAACACCAAAACCAGATTGATTATATTATTTGCAGCCAAAGATGGAGGAGCTCTATACAGTCAACAAAAACAAGATCAGGAGCTGACTATGGCTCAAATCATGAACTCCTTATTGCCAAATTCAGACTGAAATTGAACAAAGTAGGGAAAACCACTAGACCATTCAGGTATGACCTCAATCAAATCCCTTATGATTATATAGTGGAAGTGAGAAATAGATTTAAGGGACTAGATCTATCAGATAGAGTGCCTGATGAACTATGGACAGAGGTTAATGACATTGTACAGGAGACAATCCCCATGGAAAAGAAATGCAAAAAGGCAAAATGGCTGTCTGAGGAGGCCTTACAAATAGCTGTGAAAAGAGAAGCGAAAAGCAAAGGAAAAAATGAAAGATATAAACATCTGAATGCAGAGTTCCAAAGATTAGCAAGGAGAGATAAGAAAGCCTTCCTCAATATCAACGCAAAGAAATAGAGGAAAACAACAGAATTGGAAAGACTAGAGATCTCTTCAAGAAAATTAGAGATAACAAGGGAACATTTCATGCAATGATGGGCTCAATAAAAGACAGAAATGGTATGGACCTATCAGAAGCAGAAGATATTAAGAAGAGGTGGCAGGAGTACATAGAACTGTACAAAAAAGATCTTCATGACCAAGATAATCAGGTTGGTGTGATCACTCACCTAGAGTCAGACATCCTGGAATGTGAAGTCAAGTGGGCCTTAGAAAGCATCACTACGAACAAAGCTAGTGGAGGTGATGGAATTCCAGTTGAACTATTTCAGAAAGATGATGCTGTGAAAGTGCTGCACTCAATATGCCAGCAAATTTGGAAAACTCAGCAGTGGCCACAGGACTGGAAAAGGTGAGTTTTCATGGCAATGCCAAAGAATGTTCAAACTATGGCACAATTGCACTCATCTCACACACTAGTAAAGTAATGCTTAAAATTCTCCAAGCCAGGCTTCAGCAATATGTGAACTATGAACTTACAGATGTTCAAGCTGGTTTTAGAAAAGGTAGAGGAACCAGAGATCAAATTTCCAACATCTGCTGGATCATCGAAAAAGCATGAGAGTTCCAGAAAAACATCTATTTCTGCTTTATTGACTCTGCCAAAGCCTCTGACTGTGTGGATCACCATAAACTGTGGAAGATTCTGAAAGAGATGGGAATACTAGGCAACCTGACCTGCCTCTTGAGAAACCTATATGCAGGTCAGGAAGCAACAGTTAGAGGTGGACATGGAACAACAGACTGGTTCCAAATAGGAAAAGGAGTACATCAAGGCTATATATTGTCACCATGCTTATTTAACTTCCATGCAGAGTACATCATGAGAAACACTGGACTGGAAGAAGCACAAGCTGGAATTAAGATTGCTGGGAGAAATATCAATAACCTCAGATATGCAGATGACACCACCCTTTTGGCAGAAAGTGAAGAGGAACTAAAAAGCCTCTTGATGAAAGTGAAAGAGGAGAGTGAAAAAGTTGGCTTAAAGCTCAACATTCAGAAAACGAAGATCATGGCATCTGGTCCCATCACTTCATGGCAAATAGAGGGGGAAACAGTGGAAACAGTGTCAGACTTTATTTTTTGGGGGCTCCAAAATCACTGCAGATGGTGATTGCAGCCATGAAATTAAAAGACACTTACTCCTTGGAAGAAAAGTTATGACCAACCTTGATAGCATATTAAAAAACAGAGACATTACTTTACCAACAAAGGTCCATCTAGTCAAGGCTATGATTTTTCCTGTGGTCATGTATGGATGTGAGAGTTGGACTGTGAAGAAAGCTGAGCGCCGAAGAACTGATGCTTTTGAACCGTGGTGTTGGAGAAGACTCTTGAGAGTCCCTTGGACTGCAAGGAGATCCAACCAGTCCATTCTGAAGGAGATCAGTCCTGGGTATTCATTGGAAGGACTGATGCTGAAGCTGAAACTCCAGTGCTTTGGCCACTTCCGCAAAAAGTTGACTCATTGGAAAAGACTCTGATGCTGGGAGGGATTGGGGGCAGGAGGAGAAGGAGATGACAAAGGATTAGATTGCTGGATGGCATCACTGACTCGATGGATGTGAGTCTGAGTGAACTCCAGGAGTTGGTGATGGACAGGGAGGCCTGGCCTGCTGCGATCCATGGGTCGCAAAGAGTCGGACATGACAGAGAGACTTGAACTGAGGGTTGAAGTGAAGTGAAGTGTAGTGAAGTGAAGTCGCTCAGTCGTGTCCGACTCCTCGTGACCTCATGGACTGTAGCCTATCAGGCTTGTCCGTCCATGGGATTTTCCAGGCAAGAGTGCTGGAGTGGATTGCCATTTCCTTCTCCAGGGGATCTTCAGTAGTCCAGCTTCTTGGAGTCAGTGCTCTCACTCCAAAGGCTCGACGCTTGATCTCTGGTCAGGAAGAAAGATTCCACAAGCGGCTTTTTATGGCATTAAGTGAGATGAAAACAAATACCCAAAAACGAGAAACCAAAGATGAACCCCAGACAAATGGCAGTTTCCAAATCAGGCAAATATTAATTGAAATAATGGAATATACACATACACATATACACCCATAAACAAAGTCAAAACTGTCCATCAAAAAAAATAAAGTACAGTAGATTGACCCAATGAACAAAATAGTCAAAAATTATATTTACCATTTAAGAACAAAACTAACTAAAGCACAAACTGAAAAGGCAAACTAAAGCAAGGACCAATTGGGAAACAAAGCACTGTAAACAAATCTAACACATATGCAGATGAAAGGAATGAAAGAATAGAAAGAAATAATAGATATGTAAAGTTAGACCGAGGTAGATGAAGAAGATTTATATACATTAAAGATTAACTGCAAGGGAAAAAGAACACCAGGAAAAGCAAACGAAGGAATAAATTTAGAAAAAATAATAATAAGTTTAAAAATTAAAAATAGAGAAAAGGAAAAGAGAGAGAGAGAAGAGAAAGAAAAAAAGAAAGAAAGAAAACTCCAGAGAAATGCAAAAGCCCAGTGTAGAGGCAGAGGTTTATAACAACAATAAAAAATATGACTGAGGAAAAGAAAAGCTCAAAAGCTTAATTAGATTTCATAGCCCAATAAAGTTGACAACTACAACGGGGCAAGGATAAATCCAGAACAAGTCAAAACATAAGAATAATAAATGTTTTTCTTGAGTCACTGCTCTCAGAGTCCTTTCCTCTTTGGGAGTCACAGTCCACCTCACTTCCCTAGGATTCCCTCCAACACTATGCTCATCTCTGGACCTGCTGTGGTGGCATCTCCGATTCTAATTGGGTCCTACTCCTGTGTGTTGTTGCCTCCAATGTCCACAGCTATTAGAACTACTGTGTTTTCTTTTGTGGGAGCTTTCAGTGTCTTTTTATATATTCCATAGCCACAGAGTCTGCCTAGTTGATATTGTGGATTTAACCTCCAGCACGTAATGTACAGCTGGTGGGAAAGTTTTGGGTCTTCTTCCTTAGCCACACTGCCCCAGGGTTTCAGTTTTGGTTTCCTTTTCACCTCTGCATGTGGGTTGTCCACTGGGGTTTGCTCTTGTGGCTGCCCTGGAGGACTTGGGTTTGCCCCTGTGAGGGCCAGGTGTGGAGGTGGTGCAGCTGCTTGAGTTGCAGGGATTCTGGCAGCACCAGGTACTCAGAGGAGTTGATGGCTAGGGCAACAGGAAGTATAGTGCTCTAGAAGGGTGTGGCAACCAGTATTGGCCAATACGCTCCAGTATTCTTGCCCTGACAGAGAGGCCTGTCAGGTCACAGACTATAGGGTAGCAAAGAGCCGGACAATACCAAAATGACCTTGTGCACACAGATGCAAGATTTCTTTTGCCTGTGGCAGCTCTGCCCCAGTGAGAGTTGAGTGTGAAGGTGGCATAGCCACTTGGCTTGCAGGGACCCTGGTGGCGCCAAGTGTGCAGGGACATGGACTGCCTTCACTGCAGGAGTTATGGCCCTGCTGCTAAGTCACTTCAGTCGTGTCCGACTCTATGCGACCCCATAGATGGCAGCCCACCAGGCTCCGCTGTCCCTAGGATTCTCCAGGCAAGAACACTGGAGTGGGTTGCCATTTCTTTCTCCAATGCATGAAAGTGAAAAGTGAAGTGAAGTCGCTCAGTCGTATCAGACTCTTCACGACCCCATGGACTGCAGCCTACCAGGCTCCTCCATACATGGGATTTTCCAGGCAAGAGTACTGGAGTGGGTCGCCATTGCCTTCTCCAGTAATGGCCCTATAAGAGTCTTTTTTTGAGCCTCTTATAGCTGGCGATCAGAAGGCCTCTTTGGCCAGTCTTTCTCCATAAATCCACCCATTCAGGCACTTAGAGGTTCCCTTATCTGGGGTCCTTCTCTGTTGTTCAGCGTGTCAGGAACTTAAAGGGTCACCCTGGGTGGGGTCCTACTCTATAGTTCAAAACATCAGTCACTTAAAGGAGCACCTTGGGTGGAGTCCTACTCTGTAGTTCAGTGCGTCAGGCATTTGATGGGCCAACCTCTCAATTGTTCAGCTTCAGATGCTGGCCTGTGGGGGGAGAGAGGATATGGTGATGGCTCCACCCCCTACTCGTGACTCAGCAGTATTACCTTGCTTCCATGGCTGCCTGGCTTTCCTCCACTGGCATTTCCCACCACAGTCTCCTCCCTCAAATCCTCTTGATCCGTCTCTCCGCAGTCAACAGCAGCCCTTATCCTGGGATTGCTCCACAATCCCTAAACCCCAGCTCCCAGCATCTGTGCCTTCTAGGAAACCTGCATCCCTGTCTGGGGTATGTATGGCTACAGCAAGGACTGTCTGATTCTCATTCCATTTAGGCTGCCACACAGCTGTTTCACTCTCAGTCTTAAATGTTTCTCCTCTGACTCAGACAATTGCCCCCACGTGGGGATCGAGCCCCTGCTTCAGTTCCCCCACCTGACTAGTAGGTCCAGTCCTACTAAAACTCCTGCTTTCCCCCCTAGTTCCTTCCTTCTACCCAGTTTTGCGTGGTTCTATATATTCTTTTCTGCTGGTTAGGTACTCCTGTCCACTCTCAGCTGGTATTCTACATGCACTTCTGTGCCTAAAGGTGTATGTCCTGTTGTACCTGTAGAGACAGATGTACTCCATGTCCACCTACTCCTCTTTATCTTATTCTTCCCAGATTTTTGCATTTTAAAAACTTTCTGCCACCTTCTTCACCCAATTCTTCCAAAGTTTAGTCCACAGGAACTGAGAAACAGCCTGCAGATAATCCTTGTGTGTCTTCCTCATGTGTTTTTGTTTGTTGTTTAAGTTTAAATTTGAATTCTTTAAAAGAGAAAAGTGCTCCCCAGTTTTCCACAAACCTCATAACTCATTGGTTCTTCTGCACCCAATCCACTTGATCTATTCCCACCCCTGTCTGCTCTTTCTAGGCAATTTAAGCTTCCAACATGTGTCTCCCACTGGAGAAACAGAGCAGGCAATAAGCATAGAGCAAACTTCTACTTGAATGGAGAGAAACACAGAGAGGGAAGATAACAGATTTGTATCTCCAAATACAGTCTTAGCCAAATATGGAAAGACAAAGCAGTTGAGGTAATATGTGGGATGTCCAGATCCCTGACACACAGCATCCCAAGTTGAAAAACCCCAAGTCTGCTGAACAAATGTAAATCTTTACAACAATATTCTGGCCTGCTTATCATATGACAACCAGCTCCTTTTGTCATCCTAGCTCTCTCTTAGCCTCACAATCAAACTGCATAACTTGCTCTTCTCTGTATCTTCTCACTTTGTCCTCAGTGATTCAGCTCATTATGTTTCCTCCATCTCCAAATGCCCTTTCTACTAATTTCTAGTCAGAAGCTTAATTATCCTTCAAGTAGGAGCTCAAACTCTATTTTCCTATGCTTTTACAAAAGGTTCTTGTCACTTTTTCAAGTGTAGCTGCTTCTATCAGCCCATTAGCTATAGAATTATAGCTATAGAATTCTTCAAGAATTCTAGGTCCACTGCTTTGATCCCAACTCCCCCCGCCACCCAGCACAACAATCTCGCCCATGACTACAGCTTCAATTACAACTATTTTGCAGATGGCCCACACATGTATATTGCTAGTCCAGTAGTGAGCACACATTTAATTGCCTTTTGAACTATCTTTTTTAAATATTTCAAAGGCACCTCAAATCAACCTAACTAATGATCTTTTTCTACTAAACCTGAACTATTTTTTCAATGAGTGAATGTTGCCCCCAACCAACCATGCTGTTAGCAACCATAAACCTAGGAATCATCCAGGATCTTCCCTTCTCTCTTAATCTCCACATGTAAACCATCAAAAATGCAAGTTTTTTACAAATAGGGATGACCTGATCAGGCTAACTCAAAATGGTCTTTTCCAACTACTGCTGTGTAAATTGTTAGCATTTGAATTTCCTTCATCAGTACACTTTTGGAAAGCATCACTCATCAACTCTGGGCCATTTCAAAACTGGTCAGGCTGAGAAGGGCATCATGCAAGCCAATGATACAACTTCCAGTTAGAGTCTGAGTCCAAATACGAAATTTGGAAAACACTGATGTCTCAACTTGAGGACAGTCAGGCGGAGAGAATTCTTTCTCACTTACCCTTTTGTTCTACTTGGCTACTTTTTTTGTTGTTGTACTTTCTTACTTAGCCATTTGTTCAGTGAATTGCATGAGGTCTACTCACACTGGGGAGGACAATCTGCTTTACTCGGTCTATGGATTCAAATGTTCATCTCATCTAGAAATACCCTCAGAGACACACCAAGAAATAATGTTTAATCAAATTCTAAAGATTCCTTGGTCCAGTCAAGTTGACATATAAAATTAACCATCACATGAGTTAAATTTTGACATTTTTCTTCTTACCTGGCCTTGCCTTGTTAATTCATTGGCTTCTACCCTCATGCCACACCCATCTGGGTCTACTAAATGAGTACACACCCCTTCTTTTCCTGATCAGAACAAAGTCTGTCTATTCCCATTAGCAAAATGTTGTGATAGGACCATTAACCGTTCTCCAAAAAGAAAAAAAAAAGTTATTAAAAATGAAGCATTTCTGGAAGTTAATTTTATGGAATGCCAATCCCATAAGATACACTGGGGAAAAAAAGAAAGGATTTCTTGACAATCAAGTGCTATATCCCTCTATTAGTTTTCTATGTTACATAACGTACTACCAAAACTTAGCAGCTTAAAGCAATAGTCATGTATTATCTCACTGTTTCTGTGGGTTAGAAGCAAAGCAGGTCCTAACTGTGCTCTCTGCTCAGATTCTCATGGGGATTCATCATGGTATTGGTTGGGCTGTGTTCTTTTCTGGAGCTCAGGTTCTTCTCTGAGCTTATGCAGTATGAGGCAGAATTCAGTTCCTCTTGGAGACTGCCCTCAGCAACTAGAGACAGCATCTCTCCATGCGCAGCCACACATGGTTGCTTGTTTCTCAAGGTCAGCAAGACAACTTCAGTCCCTTTTAGGGACTTTCTCCTGGTTAAGTCAGGTTCATCTGGGATCATCCCATTTTTTATTAACTCAAAGTCAACTGTTTTGAGAACCTTCATACTTTCCAGGTGGTGACACTGGTAAAGAATCCACCCACCAATACAGGAGAAAAGGGTTAGATCCCTAGGTTGGAAATATCTCCTGGAGGAGGAAATGGCAACTCATTCCAATATTCTTGCTGGGAAAATTCCATGGACAGAGGATCCTGGTGGGCCCATGTAGTCACAGAGAGTCAGACATGACAGAGCACACACACAAACACACACAGAATCATTCGCCATGTAATGTAGCCAAAACTTAGGCATGATATCCCATCAACTTCACCAATCTGACCTTCACTCAAGGGGGCAAGATTACACTGCACTCATATACTCAGGGGTTGGAATCTTGGAGATGACCTTAGAATTTTTCTTTTGACAGCCCAGATCCAGCTTGTGAATTAGCATGCCATGATCTCTAAAAAATCCTAGAGGAAAGAAATCTGGTTGACTTTCTTCCCACCTATTCACCAAATTTGTTTGGCCTCAGTGAAAACTTTATTTTCACATAATACCATCATTGTCCTTGAAATCAGTGTTATGTTTTATCTATGTCTTGGGATATACTGAAACAGGAAAAAAAAAAAAAAACTGGACCACAGTCAGTCCAGGATTCAAATTTCCATCCTGTCACTTCCCTGGGTGTCTCCAGCTTGGGCTTGTTCATGAACTCATAGTGACTTGCTAAAATGGCTGCAGAAGAGCAGTGAACCTGCTTTTGAAGGCTGAAGACATGTAGGTAGTTTTTGTATTCTTCTTAACTACAAAAATAACAAAAATATGAAAACTTCGGGGTTACTGTCAAAGTTGAATAGGTTAAAATTGATGGAGATGTCAAAAAAGTGTCAAGTACTACTCCTTTTATCAAGGAAACTAATATGGAAAGCTTTCATCCATACAGTGTAAAATATAAACTACCTGATGACTTTGGAACAAGTGCCAAGTTTTTAGTTTGTTTGCTTCTTTGTTTCAAGTAAGTTTTATTTTTGATAGAACCTGTAAACAACCTCAATGTTCATTAACAATTGATGGATAAACAAGTGTATACCATCTGTACACAGGGAAATATTACTCAGCAATAAAAAGGTATTACCTATTTATATTCCTAACAGTAAATAATCTCAAAACAATTATGCTTACTGGCAGAAGGTAGGAAAAAACCTCATACTATATTACACTTATAAAAAATTCTAGAAAATGTAAACTAATGTGTTATGAAATAAAACAAATCAATAGTTGCATGTAGATTAGGGAAGGACAAGAGGAAGAGATCATTAAGAGGCATGAGAAAAGTTTTAGGGGTAAAGATATATGCATTACCTTCATTGTTGTGATGGCTTTATAGGTACATACATATGTCAAAATTCAGCACATTGTACAATTTAAGTGTTATTGCTGTTCAGTTGCTAAGTTATGTCCAACTCTTGCAACCTCATGGACTGTAGCACACCAGGCTCCTCTTTGTCCATGCAATTTCCCAGGCAAGAATACTGGAGTGGGTTGCTATTTCCCTCTCAAGGGGATTTTTCCAACTCAGGGATTGAACCTGCATCTCTTGCATGGCAGGCAGATTCTTTACCACTGAGCCACCTGGGAAGCTCCACAATTTAAGTAAGTGCTGTTTATTCAATTCCAATTATAAACCAACAAAGATGTTAAGAGATAAAATGGGCCTACATAAAAATCGGATCTCCCAGTTCTTTGGGAAAATCAACCAATCCTATATATCGACTCAACCATCTCCCACTTTCCATGTCTTGGTAGGGTCAAATCTGCTGCAGAAGCAGCAAAAGGTGGAGAAAATTAAGACCCTGACCACCTAAACACTGACTGGGTCACAAAACTCATCCAAGACTACAGAGACACTTTCTTATCTGCCCTAGGCTTCCTGCTTGTGCAGTGATGGCTATAATGTCAACAGCCCAGGAAGATACAGGAATCCAGAAAACCTTTAGATTATTTGTCTGAGACTGACCTTGGTCACAAGAGAAAAAGAGATCTGCAGGTCCTGAGAATTTCTATATACCTTTAACCCATAGAGCCATAGTCACATGAAATTTGTGTATGCCCTTCAGAACAGATACATAAATTCTAGTTTTCCACAACCTCCAAACTCTCTACTTCTCAATGTTTTGTTCACATTATGTTTTTTTTTTTAATCTATGTCCTTTATTAACTGTTTTAAAGTTTCTTTTTTATCTCTAAGATACAGTCAAACACACTTTAGGATTTTTAAGTAAAACAACATTTACCAGAGTTAGCTTTACTAAATGTTAAGGCTTAAAATTTGAGAAAATAGAAGAACAGAATTTACACCTTTAACCCTTAACTTTTGAACATCAGCAGAAATAACATGATATGCATGAGAACAATAAATATATCAGTTATGTTTCCCACTTAGCCCCTCTATGGCTTATCTACCACTAGATTCTAAACTTCACAGCAGCTATGACTTCTGGTTAGGTCTTAGAAGAAAGCAATCAACAGTGCTGAAGATTATGTGACACATTCCCTGGGAAAAGGGGACTTAGCACATGCTATTTCTAGAAGCACTGAAAGTTGTCATGCCAATTACCCCTTCGTCAAGGTTAGCATAGGGATCATAGGAGATTCTGGCATTGTGGTCGAAAGCTCAGTCTCACAAGTGAAGTGAAGTGAAAGTCTCTCAGTCATGTCCAAATTTTATGACCCTATGGACTATACAGTCCTGGAATTTTCCAGGCCAGAATACTGGAATGGGTAGCCTTTGCCTTCTCCAGGGGATCTTTCCAACCCAGAGATCAAACCTAGGTCTCCCACATTGCAGATGGATTCTTTACCAGCTGAGCCACAAGGGAAGCCCAAGAATATTGGAGTGGGTAGCCTGTTCCTTCTCCAGTGGATCTTCCCAACCCAGGAATTGAACCGGGGTCTCCTGCATTGATGGGAGATTCTTTACCAAATGAGCTATTAGGGAAGCCCTCAGTCTCACAAAGCTAAATAATTTTTCTTAAGACAGATTAGCCACCATGGCCAATTAGGCAAAATTAGATTGAGAGCTAATTCATTGGAAGGGCTAGTGAATATTCATTGGAAGGACTGATGCTGAAGCTAAAGTTCCAATACTTTGGCCACCTGATGTGAAGAGCTGACTCATTAGAAAAGACCCAGATGCTTGGAAAGATAGAAGGTGGGAGGAGAAGGGGACAACAGAGGATGTGATAGTTGGATGGCATCACAGACTCAATGGACACGAGTTTGAGCAAGCTCTGAGAGATGGTGAAGGACATAGAAGCCTGGTGTGCTGCAGTCCATGGGATCACAAAGAGCTGGACACGACTGAGCGATTTAACAACAAGACTGAGAGCTGTTCTCTGCCATCCTGCTATTTTCTCTGAGACACATAAGTTTTGGGCTCCCACAAAAGGTGTTCCTATCTTCATGCTTGCAAAGCTCATTTCTTTTTTAATAATTTTTATTGGAGTATAGTTGCTTTACAATGTTGTGTTAGTTCCTGTTGTACAGCAAAGTGCATCAGCTATATATATACACATATATCCTCTCTTCTTTGGGTTTCCTTCCCATTTAGGTTACTGCAGAGCACTGAGTATACAGTTCCCTTCGCTATATAGTAGGTTCTCATTAGTTATCCATTGTTTTTCTTCTTTAAAAAATTTCAATCCACTTGCAATGCAGGAGACCTGGGTTGATCACTGGGTTGGGAAGATCCCCTGGAGAAGAAAGGCTACCCCTCCAGTATTCTGGCCTGTACAGTCATGGGGCCTGTAAAGTGATGGACACTACTGAGCAACTTTTATCATCATCAAAGGCTTCCTAGGTGGCACTGGTGTTAAAGAACCCATCTGCCAATGCAAGTTAGGCTTAAGAGACATTAGTTTTGTTGCTGAGTTGGGAAGATCCCCTGAAGAAGGGAATGGCAATCCATGCCAGAATTCTTGCCTGGAGAATCCCATGGCCAGAGAAACCTGGCAGGCTACAGTCCATAGGGTCACATAGAGTTGGACACTACTGAAGCAACCTAAGAAAGAGATAAAAATAGAGTAGTGTGTGTCACTTCAGTGTGAAGTTAACTATTGTATAAGCTTAAATTATCATTTGATCTCAACTCTTGTTGTATTGTGCTTTTAAATCCTTGAGTGAAAATATGGTGCTGAATTCTGAAACACCCAGAAAACTTCAGATTGAAGTTCATGTTGGACCTTTTATTAAAAGGAAAAGAAAAACAGCATACTTATATTATTCAATGTCATTAGTCATTAATAGGAGGGAGAAAAATGCAGAGAATATATTGAAGAAGGAATTCACAGGGCCTGGACTCCATCTTAGGCCTGTTCATGCTGATCATGCTCAGCCAACTTTCCAATGGACTTTGAACTCTGTGTTTAATGCCTATGAAAACAACAACAGAAGGATAAGACCCCCTCCAGACAGGGGAAGCTTGAAGATCGTATCTAGGTTACTCATCGCCTAAGAGAAAACATACACTAATCACCCCTTCCTCCAGAGAGGCCATAAAATTTTCTGTATCTATCAGAGTGTAACCTCAGGTTTATTGATTATTGGCTAATTGTTCGACTGTTTGAGCACATGAGCATATAGCACGTGAATGATTGAGTTATTGGGATTGTATTTTCCTTGGTTTATGTAAGTCTCAAGGAATTTGGAGTGGTGGGTTCAGACATATACACATGGAGTATAAAAGATTTTCACAAATGCTGGTCGGGGTCCTTGACTAAGAGGAGACTCTGCCTTGGCCCGCTGGTGTAATAAACTGCACTCCACTATCTGCATTGTTCTTCTGAGTTTGTTTCCTCCAACGCGTGGCTACAACAGTATTACTCATAAACAAAATTCTTCCTAAAAGGAATCCTCTGCAACACATCCCATGAGGCATCTGCAGATCTTTAGGGACACAAAACAATTTATTGAAACTTCTGTACAAAGTGAAACTTGTATTTGGAGCAATGCATTAAAAACCTACAGATCATTTATTCATGCTCTTCACTGGAGGAATTGCAGACATCACTTCTATTACACAAATGCTCCTTTAGTGATTAAAATTCCTTCTCTCTGGAATATGGATGGAAAAGAAAGAAAGACAAGTGACTAAGAAATGAAACCCTCTCTGATACTGAGAGATAAATTGCATATATTTAAGAACAAGGAATGTAGTGTATGCTTGTTATAGTATTAAAAAATAAAATATATTGGGAACTCCTTGAATTTCCTTCCCAGTAATGAGTGGCAAGGATGAAAATGTCACTTAAAACAATTTCATTGGCATACCATTAGTGAGGCCAGAGTGGATGGTTGAAATAGATGTCAATAGGGTATCATTTTGATATTACTTGTGCAAACACAACTAGGAGAGTTAATGTCATATAAAACTGCATGTCAACACTTCAAAAGAATGACGACAAATAAAGGAAAAAAATCCTTGCAATTTAACTAGTTTTTCCTGGAGCTATCTTTTTCAGGTATTACCAAACATATAAGAAAAAGAGGCTGGCATTTCCCAGGTCCACTAGGTAAGCTTGTATTAATTGTGCACACAACAACACTGAAGGAGCTGGCTTCAGAGTTGCAATAGAGTATAAAACATAAAATTGAGAGTTACTCAGAGTTGGGTGGAACCTGACTTTGCCACTCAATACTCAATGTCTTTATTAGTCAAATGAGAATAAAAACACCTACCTTTACATTAATTAGGGGAATTGAATAGGTTAATGTATAGGAAATACTTAACCCAATATGTAGCAGATGTGCAACAGTGGCATTATTACAACTTTTCTAGTTAATGTCTGTCTTTGGCTTTCCCAACAGCAACCTCTTAGACAAGTATTTGGGTGCAAGAAGTTTATTTAAGAAATCACAGAAAGCACAGGGGGAGAGGAGTTGGGAAGCGAGACAGAGAAGGGAAGGAAGACACTAGCAGGTGATTTGTTGACCAAGTGGCTGGTAGGGGTAAGGGGCTCAATTCTTCAGAGGAACTGTAAGAGATCAAAGCAGAACAGCTTCAGTATTATCCTCACCTAAGAGGTGAGAAAACTAGAGTATTTATCCTATTATTGGTTGAGAATTGTTTCTGGAGACATTAACCTTCTTGCCCTTCTGACCTAGCCTGCATGCTAGACCAGTCTGTTCCCAAAAGCAAATGACCACAGGCAGAAAGAATCAAAGGGATTTCAGTAACTGGCCTTTCAAGTACAGAAGTGCGCACACAGGGGATATGGGTAGAGCTCCAGCAGGATCTGCTGCATTCTTCTTAACCCAGACTTTATTAATCTCCTTAACTCCTTTATGATGATCCTACTTTATGATGTTATTATAATATAGGTAAAATCTTTCAAACTATATTCTTAGGCATCTGCTCATCTGGAAACTGTAGGCTGGCAAGATTAGAGTATCAACCTTCTGGTTGATTGGACTTAGAAATTTGAACTTGGACAACTAGATTTTATAACAGGGTTGGTTTGGCAGACACTCTCACAGAATTTACTATTGGAGAGATTGGACATACACAAGTAAAAAATGCAAATTTAGAAATTTAAGATACTAAAGTAGACAGTAGGTGCGGTATAGTTTTTTAAGTGAGATGTGAGGTTTTGTCACTGGGAAAGCTGCTGAAATTCCTAATGCTTTCATCTAGTATCATTTCCCATTTCACTTTGAAACTTCAAGGGATCTAGATAGGGCACACACTTACTTAGTGCTGACTTCTTAAACTATCACCTGTGCAGCTCAGTAGTGAAATGATACATGATTTTGTGAAATGGAATAAAAATGGCCAAAGACTGACATGTGCTAGAAAACAGAATTATTCTGTTTCATTATTTTTAAGAGGAAAAAGAGCAGGAAATGGGCTATTTCCCAGTTGCGGCATAAAGAACACATCAAAGCTGGAGGCAAGACTTTTAAGTGAGAGTTTAAAATTGGAAAACATCTTTTGAATATGTAAATTTTGCTAATTAAAGTAAATAACAAGCAATTGCTGAGTGTCAAATTTGTGTTCTTAGAAAGATGGGGAGGGTGAAAACAGCATAGAGTTTGCTGAGGGAAAAATCTGAGATCTAAGCTCCACTACTTATGAGCTAAGTGATCAGGTATCTTAGTTCATCTCTCTGAGCCTAAATATCTCTTTTGTAAAAAATAGTACAGGAAGACTTACCCCACAGGATGGTGAAAATAATATGAAATGTAAATATAATATGATACATAAAAGTGCTAAAATCCATCAGTTGCTGAACAGATAGACAAATTATGGTACCTCTATACAATAGGGAGTTACTCAGCAATAAAAATGAATGAACTAGTGAGTGATGCACAAAACAACATGGATTAATCTCAAGCTAAGTCAAAAAGCAGAATATATATTGAAGGATTTCATTTATATAACATTCTAGAAAATGCAAAGTAATCTATAGTGACAGAATGCACTTAAGCAATTGCTTGAGGATGGAGGAACCAGAAAAGGGAGAAAGTGATGGATAAGAAAGAGAAACTTCTGTAGTGATGAAGATGTTCGTCATCTTGAATGCTATAATTGTTGAATGGATGCATACATATGTCAACATTTCTCAAGGTTATACTTTAAATTTGTGCCATTTATTGTCTTATAATTATACTTCAATGAAGCTGTTAACAAAAACTGTTAGTGACACAGAAGATTCTCAGTAAATGTAATTTTCCTTCTCTGAATGTGTGTTTGGGCTTACATTATAGCTCAGTCAGTAAAGAATCTGTCTGCAGTGCAGGAGACCTGGGTTTAATCCCTGCGTGGGGAAGATCCCCTGGAGAAGGGAATGGCAGCCCACTCCATATTCTTGTCTAGAGAATTCCATGGACAGAGGTAATCAATCATAGAGAACCAGTACTTTGGCCACTCAGGGATAACTTGTGCAGGAAACACCAGTGCTGTGTGCTTAGCCCCCAACTTCCCTGGGCTATGCTGCAAAAGGCTGGTAGCTGCAACCTTCCTCAGAGGCTTGCATTTGGGCTGCTAGAGCTGCCTCACTTCCAGAGAGTGAGAGCTGAAAGTGCCTAGGAGATTATACCCTCTCAGGGCAACCTGTAGCTAACTTACTGGTGCATAGGTGACAAGTCCAGCTTCGCTGCTTCCACACAGGGACAAACTTTGACATGCAATTTATGGTCCAGAGCTCCCTGCTGGATCAGAAGGAGGCTGGCATTTCATCTGATAGTGCAGCTTTGGCAGACTCTTTTCTTTCCTTTACCCTGTTTCCCCCATTTGCTTACCATTTTCCACAAGGAGAATTTCTTGGATAAAACCACTTGTACTTGAATCCAATCTAAAATATCATGGCAGCCCTTTCTGGCCATAGAGATGCCAAGAAATGGAACTGGGACCCCAGAAGGCCTCATCAGAATCTTTCAAATATTCTTTTAGAACTTGAGTTAGGGAATGAGGACTCTCTTTCCTCTATAATCCAGAGGCAGTAAGGATGTGATATGGAAGCTCCTGTTACCCACTTCTTCAACTTGTGAAAAATGATTTTAAAAGCCAAAGTGAGAGAAACTCAAACCATGATGATGATGATGATGATGATAGAGACAGAGAGAGATTCTTGTGCTAAGTTGTTTCAGTTGTGTCTGACTCTTTCCAATCCCATGGACCATAGCCTGCCAGTTTCCTCTGTCCATGGAATTTTCCCAGCAACAATACTAGAATGGGTTGCCATGCCCTTCTCCAGGGGATCTTCCTGACTTGTATTTCTTATGTCTCCTGCATTGGCAGGTGGGTTCTTTACCACTAGCCCTACCTGGGAAGCCCCTTCTCATGATATTTAGGTCCAAACAGTTATATTTCAGAATAGATACTCTTCCTTCTGGAGTGTTTTATGTTGGCCAATAAATGAATCTGGTTTAAGATTTGTCACTTGTAATAGAAGTCTTAATCAAAATTTCTGGTTAAGCAATGGAACTAGGGCTTTCTGCCCTTGCCATGTGAAATGCACAGGTTAGAACAAACTGGATCAAACAGGTGGACTACTCTTATCCAGTAAAGCCATAGGCAATAAAAAATGTTGTGTTCAAATTCTGCCTTTCAGAATTAGAGTTCAAATAGATTTCACATTTTTCCCCCTCTGGCAAAGAAATACAACTTGTATTCTGAGGTATAATCAAATACTTTGACAATATTTTTCATACTGTATGTCAATTGTTTTTAATAATTCAAACTGATTCTCTTTAGAATGCAAAATTCTCCCTTTGCACAGATTGATGATATAAAGTCACTAAGGGGGAATATGGAGGCTGATTTTAGGTTTGTTCCATTAAAAATTATACTTTTCCCTGAGACACAGAATGATAACATAAAAACCCATTTACTAAAGGAGAAAAAAACGATCCTAATTGCACAGACCAACAGTAATAGTATAAAAATGACTTCCTGGGAAAGTTTAGCTCACAAATGCTCTGAACCTTTACTAAATCAAATGAATAACAGGACCATCAACTGCTTGGAGAACTTTCAAATTGTAATTTTCTATTTTGTGCAGAATATTGGAATAGTACTTACTTGGCTTGGCTAAAATCAGACTAATGACTTGAGAGTTACTATTTTAATTCATTTAATGATTGCTTGATGACTTAAAAAGTTTTTGCTTCCCTTTTGCTATGGCGTTTTAATGAAATTAATCTATGAAATGATTAGATTTATAAAATGAAAGTTTTGTGCAATAATCTCTGTTGCTCTCAGTTTGATAGTTGGAAAATGGGTGGAAGAAGAGATGTATCTAGGATTATGAATGTCCATAGGGGAAATGACAGTATTATATTGTATTAAGCAATACAAAAGTATTGCATTTCTGCTCTAAGAATAAGTATTTATATCAGTGGTACAATATTTATACTACAGGAGATTTTGCTCCATCTCCTCCTCCATTAATACCCCACTCATCTCAAGGACATTTGGCAATATACAGTAACAGATTTGATTGTCACTATTGGTCATTTACTACTGGCATCAAGCAAGTAGAGGCTAATCTTGCTAATAAATATTCTATAATGCACATCCTAAAAATGTTAATAGTATTGAGGTTAAGATCCTCTAACTTATACGCTTGCTACCAAACATTCTTTCTTTCACTGCTTCTGAGTTGTACACTGCAGTGGTTAAGTGGTTAACGCCTGGAGATGGTCTGTGTTCATTGTAAAACATCTGGTTGGACTCTGGATTCAAAAGTCAGCCCTGCCCCCTTGTAGGCATATAACTTGAGGCAGATCCATATAACCTGCCCCTATGTCTTTTTTCTAATCTGAAATAGAGGAGTAGCATTCATCTCACAGAGCTATTTTGAGAACTGACTCAGGTGGACACTCTTAGTAAATGTGCTTAACACACCGATTGCACATATTATAGATCCAACTCAACTACTGTTGTTTTTATTACTATGAGGAGAACTTGGGTGGGGGTACGGGGGATGAAGCAAGGTATTTTGTTTGGTCTGTTTTGATGAAGCCATTTTGGCACTACAGATATTCTGATATAACCTAAAATATAAGACACTAGAATTTCATTTTAAAAATTATTGTATAACTTGTACCACAGACACCCTTAGTCCAGTCTTCAATCCTAAATGTATTTAGGATTGAAGAATGGACTATTCTCTTCCTTCTCCTAAGTCTGAAACATCTTGTCCATCTGTCATTTTCAACCTACCCCCATCCCTATTTTGAATCTTAGTTCAGTTAAGTTCTGTCACTCAGCCGTGTCTGACTCTGCAACCCCATGGACTGCAGCACGCCAGGCTTCCCTCCCCTTCACCAATTCCTGGAGCTTGCTCAAACTCATGTCCATTGAGTCGGTGATGCCATCCAACCATCTCATCCTCTGTCATCCCTCTTTTCTCCTGTCTTCAATCTTCCTGGCATCAGGGTCTTTTCCAAGGGGTCAGTTCTTTGCAACAGGTGGCCGAAGTATTGGAGTTTCAGCTTCAGCATCAGAGGATCAGATAGTTAGATGGCATCACTGACTCATTTGGGCTTTCTTGCTTTGTCTTCTAAAGGAAACCAGATTTTCCACCCATGACAGTAGATGCTGTGGGAAGATGATGCTGTCAAAAGGACTTAGGAATGCAACTGGGAAGAGCTGGGTGCTTCAGGCTCAGGTTGTGAAGGACGGCATTCTGGACAGGACAAAAGATATGACTAAGTGTGCCAAGGCAGAATTTATGAGGCCTTTCCTGAGGACAAAGAGTTAATATTCAACTCTGGCTGAACAAACCCCTCATGAGGGAAGCCACTGGGGAGAGAGTTAGAAACAGGTATTTAAACCCGTGGTTCAATAGCCTTAAGCACTGACTGGAAGAATTTAGATTTAATTTATAGTGATGGGAAGTATCAAATGTTTTAAAATAGGACATATAAGTGACAAGATGAAAAGGATCTTTTGGGTCCTTTAAAAATATATTTAGTATTTTTTTTACTATAATATGCATTAATTATGATAAATTTAGATAAAAAGAAAGAAAAATCACCCAAATCCTACTTTCTAGATTTCAAATTATTTATGGTTATATATGGGCTTCCCGGGTGGCCAAGCAGTAAAAAATCCACTTGCAATGCAGGAGACACAAGAGATTCGGGTTTGATCCCTGGGTCAGAAAGATACCCTGGAGGAGGTCACAGCAACCCACTCCAGTATTCTTGCCAGGAGAATCCCGGTTAGATAGTGTACACCTGGAATAGTCAGTAGGGCAGCCATTAGCTATGAGTAGCTATTCAAAATTAAATATAAATTAATTAAAATAAATTTAAATAAAGAATTTATTTTCTTAGTTCCACTAGTCACATTTAAGTCCTCAAAAGCCATACATGACTGATGGCTATAATACCAGACAGCCCAGATAAACAACTTTTCCCTTACTGCAAAGAGATCTATTGGAAGTGCTGGCATAGATTCAGTCCCAGGTTGATTGAGATTGGCCTCCTCCTAATCATTATCTCAGGCAACTTACTCTCTTCCATGGGACTCAGTTTGCAAATCTGTAAAATAAGGCTGTGGTGGGGACTAAGTTCTGTAAGGCTTGGAGAAAGCACATACCTATTCAATAAAAGTTGGGAACAAGAGAGAGAGGTTGGGGAGAGGTGGATCTTGACGGCATCTAAGAACTCTGAAGAACAGCGAAGAAACCCGCTAGTGTTGTGTGGGACACTGGGCAGGTTCTTTCCCTTCATGGGCCTCAACTTCCATTCTTGTTAGAAGGTATTGGCAGATTTCTAGATATTTTTGAATCTTTGAATTTTCTTTTTAGGGTGATTTTTGCACTGGTTTCATCTTCATTTTGTTATCCATCTAGCCAGGATTGGTTGAGTACCTCCTGTCTTCCAAGCACTGTACTGGTTGCAGGGTCGTAAGAGCAAGGAAGACATAGTCCCTGTCATTGTGGATTTTTAGATTTATAGCAGAAACTAACACAGCACTGTACAACAATTATACTCCAATATAAAGAAAGAAAGAAGCAGACAGGAAACCACTGGGGTAATTGCCTAGTGATAATCACCAAGATGACTCCCAGCCTTGCCTTCAGGGAAGCTTCCTGAAGGGGATGGTGACTCAAAGAGGAGGGATGAGATAGCCAGAGTCTGGTGGACAATAGGGAAGAGCTGTTTCTAGCAAAGAGAACAGCATGGAACCTTCTCTTGGAGTTTCATTCCATACTGTTTGATCTCATGTAGTAATTAGATTTCAGAGAGGTAGGGAAAGGTTAAGGAACACACTAGAAGTGGGATAAGAAATGGAAAAGAAAACGAGCGAGAAAGGGAATTGGATGATGGCTTTTTTCTCTAGCCTACTCCAAGTCCCACTTTCTGGGTCAGTGCTTCTCCAGTCATGGTAACTGGATCACCAACAATTCAGATGGTGGGGTGGGAGAGGTACTTGTTAAAATACAGAAGGGCTTACTGATCAGAACATATGGAGGATATGGTTCCAAGGATATAAAACAAACAAACTAAATCAAAATGGGATTCTATTAAGAACTCTGCTGTGACTGCTTATTTCCCAACAAAGCAGAGGATTTGAAATGGAATGTCTTTAATTTTAATTTTGTTATTTAAATAAAGGATATGTTGATAATAGTGAAAGTGCTAAATTCCACAGCTCCCAATGGCAGTGGGAATGCAGATTTTGTTTCTGAAGAGAATTTCTTTCCCACAATCTGGAGCCATTTTTCTCTTTCAGTACATGTTTCTTCATTATCCTTTGTATAAATGTACCTCAATTCATCCATTTCCTAATTTCCTGACCAGTAGAATGACATTGCCTTTGTTTCTATCCTTATATCTTATTCTCCACAGCTTTTCAAGTGACCTTCTCCCCAAATGCTCCCTCTTTGGGTTTCTAGTCCTTACTCTTCCTTCTTTTTCATCTTAACTTTGACCTGTTACTATAGCTCAACCTTGCCTCCCCCAAATTTTCTCCAGGATACATTGAGAATTTCTCTTCAGTTCATTGCAGTTTTGTCAAAGAAGACACATTTAGTTTCAAATCCCTTTTCTTCTGTGTACCTTATCATTTAAATAAGCTGCTCAGAAATGCCATCAAAATTAATAATTTTAATGCATTATTGAAGAGGGAAAAAATAACTTCAGCACAATGGCACTTCTTTCTGTGCCATTGGCAAATAACAAAATCGAAGCATTGGTTAAAATGGCTGTCACGAACAGCAACAGAGATATTACCTATGTACATAATGAAAGGCCAAAGTTTCTTTGTCTGTGAATTCAAGAAATCTGTTATCCATTAAAGAAGAAATAACCAAACAAAATCCACAAATGCCCTTTGTTTCATCATCATAATAGTGATTTTCATTCCTGACAGGGAGCAGCATGAACTCAAACACATTATTCATGGAAATTAGGGTTGTTTTGTAAAAAATTCTATTCAGTTCTACTGGTTATAACGAGTTTGTATTTGTCAAGTGGTTTTATGCTTAAATGAAAAGGTAATGATAAACAACACTGGAACTGCTGGATGTGTGATCCCTGTGCTAGGTTTCCTGATGTGCCTCTTTGGCAAATCAGTGCCCCATGAGTAATCACTGTGGATATGAAAATGAGCACATTATTTCACTGTTAACATGCATTGCTAAGATTAAGAGAGGGTGTGTGGGCCTACTGATGTTTTTATTTGCCTTCCTGGAACAATTTTTAACTCAATAAGAAATAGTGTAGGCCATTTGTTCTAAATCCAAAGTTTGATCTATGAGTTTTGGAACTTAATATTTCCAGTGTGTGCAAAGTTTATGAGAAGTGCTACATTGTTGAAATAAGATGCTGTCATACTTGGCCTTCATTTTACTGATGGGGAAACATGCTCACAGACGTAAATAGTTAACTAACAAACATGAAAAAGGATTTCTTAGTCAAGTAAAGAAAGCCTGGTGGCTAACACCCACTGGGAACTCCAGTGTTTGATAATGCACTTGTAATAGGGAAGAACCTTTTGTATTCTATCAATATTCTAAGTTAGTTACTAAAGGGATGTTGTCTATAAGCTTAAGTTATACATAATGACCAATATGTGGGAACCCTGCCTCCCGAATAATGAGCATCAAGCTAAAATACCTTTGTTCAGTTCAGGAAACATCCTGACCAGGTTCAACTGGTAAATGATGGCAAGAAGGAAGAAATTAACAAATCCCCTCCGGAAGCTGACCAAAACCAGGGAATGCTTGACATTACTTCTTCCCCTTTTAGTAAAAGAAGCCTGAATTCTAACTTGCACAAGATGATTCTTTGAGGCATGAGTCCATTATATTGTCAGTTTGCTGGCTTTCCAAATAAAGTCACTATTCTTTGCCCTGATAGTTTGTCTCTCGATTTATTGGCCTGTTGTGTTTGTGTGGTAAGCAGTACGAGCTTGGACTCAGTAACACACTGGCAAACTACATACTATTATAACCCCTTTTTCACATATAAAGGATTGAGACTTGAAATAACTGCCCCTGGTCAGAACTTTTAAATTACAGAGACAAAAGCTAAACTCAGCTTGTCTAATGTCTACCTCTGTGTTTCAATCTGATACCAGACAGCATGGAATGCTTTTGGTAGTGCTACTGCCTATGGCCACAGTTACTACTCAAGCAGTTCACAATTGCAAAATTGATCGAAAAAAGAATAGAATCACTGTTTATTCACCCTTAGCCAATGGTTCCATGCATCAGGGCTGACCTAGGCCCCTGGTAGAAGATAGGTCCTGCACCCACATGTCAAGAATCTCTGAGAGCAGCATTTAGTCATCACCTCCATCTATGATTCATAGGATTTTCAGTCTACACTAGAAACTCAATGGGAGAAGGCAGGGTAAACTGTCTCTTGATTCACTGGGAAAGTTCTTGACTGTTTACCACTATAGTCTGATTTGTCTGCTGCTTTTCTTTTTTTCTAGTTTGTGAACTCAAGAACCTCTTGAGAAAATTATTTACAAATGCCTATCTCAGACTCTATCCTAAATGATTCAGTAGGTCTAGAGTGGTACCTAGGAATCTGTATTTTCAAAGCTCTAGAAATGTAAAGGTTCCCTGACCCCTATCCTCCACCTTCTTCCAGGAGGCAACCACTTCAGACTCTTAATAGTTTCATCTGGCATGTATATACCTCTACCCTTGTCCAATGCTATCAAGGTAAGTTACAAAGTGTCAGGGGTCTTATAACCCATATCTCAGATTGACTCTGGTGTTTCACATTAGATATCAAATAAATATTTATTAAGAACTTAGAGGATTTTTTTTTTAGTTTTAAACATAAGGTTAGACTTTATTATTTATTCCATTAATAAAGAAGGACATTTATCATATTAACATTGTGTTTTTTTAACATTTTGATAACTATTCTAAATGTAACTGGTTTCTTTTATCATTTCAGGCACTTTATTTTATGTATTCAAAAGCATTATTTTGAAAAGGGGTCATGGGCTTTTCACCAGGCTGCCAAAGGTGTCCATGGGCCCTGGTTACATACATACACCCATCACACACATACACACACTGATCCTTGATCTTCGTTGAAGGGGGGGGCAGTCTTTCCCTGGAACCAGAGCCCCTGCCAAGTCCGGGCAGCCCAATTCTCTGAGCATGTTGAGGAAAGTAAACTACTCCTGACACATGACAAAGATACTGCTTTGAGAAATATAACATTTATTAAGACCGTACTATGTGCAAGGTCTTTGCACACATCTTATTGAATACTTACTATTGCTGTATGATGCAGGTAGTTCCTCAGATCACAGATTCATAGAAGACAGATACGGGATTTGAACCCAATCCAGTTTCACAGAAAACCCAGCGCTCATCTTAGTAAAGCACAGTGTAGAACTCTGGTGGAATCCTTGACCTCAAAGAGCTTTCTATTTGGGAAATACAAAGGGTAGAAGATAGGGAGAAGTCTTAGGAGGTACTCCAAAGTGTAAGTCATCCTACATGTGTTTATTTCAAACTTTCTCCAATCCTGGCCTAATGCTAAGCACTGGAGATACCATATGAAGGCCCTTATGCTCTATATTTCCCAAACTCTTGGCTGCAGAGATGGCAGAATGAGAGAATATGGATGAAGACACTGAAAAATTGCAGATGCAAGACTTGAGCTCCAGAGCTGACAACTAGCCAGTCTTCCAATTGAAACAGGAAAACTCATATAATGCTACCCTGCCCAAATATTCACTAGTAGATAATGAAGCAAAGATTGCCACATGTACTGGAATGGTAATCAGAAAGCTTCTGCCCATTCTATTTCCAAAAACTCTACCCCTATAGAAAAAATTCCATCCTAATAGAACACTTCTCAAAGACTGAACCTAAATATTTAGGTTCACCTTCCTCTTTATAAAGTGTACTCTTATTTTCAAACCCTTTCAAGTCTCGGCTGGAAAGAAAGTGATAGTAGCCAGCTCCTTTGCCATAGACTGTCTGAATAAGCAGACTTTGATGAATTCTACAGGTGGTCTGCTTCCTTCTGTCAACATGTTCAAAGCTCTCACCAAGTTTAAACATTCAGCTGCAAACATTAATAAGAGTCTTTTCTCCATATTGACTAGATGGTAGAACCCAATACGAGTAATGAGGATGAAGTGGGAACTCAGATCGACTCATGTTAAGAGCAGGGTATGGTCAGCTTTGAGTCACGCTCCGAAGCTGTGACCCTGGGCAAGTTACATTTCTTTCATGCAGTTACCCCTCTGGTACAATGAAAATAATAGCACTATCCTTTACAGAGTTCCTGTGAGGATTAAATGACCCATATTCAGAGGCAGCTGAACTGAGTACATGTAAAGGAATGAACATAGGTTTGACAGTGAAAAAAAGGGACCTGTGAGTTGATACTGATACAAGTGAAAACAAGAATAAATAAAAAAGGATTTCCCTGACAAAACAGTGGTTGGGAATCCGCCTTCCAGCGGGGCAACTAAGCCCCAGTCAGGAAGACCATGAGATCTGGAGCCTGCCCTCCACAAAGAAAAGATCTTGTATGCTGCAACTAAGATCTCAAGTGTGCCAACACCCGACAGAGCAAAATGGCTGATTCATGTCAATGTATAGCAAAACGAATACAGTACTGTAAAGCAAAACTAACTAAAAAATAAAAATCAATTAAAAAAAAAGAATAAACAAACATGGGGGACAGTAAAGCTCTTCTGAGTAGAACATAAACTATAGAAAATGTAGAAAGGAATGGAACTAGACAATCATGATTTTGCAACCATCACAGTAAAAACTGATATAAGAAATAATCATCAATGGATAAGAAATCTAGCCAGTAAAACTATGATTAAGAATGGGCTATAAAGCTGCATATCTATATAAAAAAATGGGGATTGAGGCAATGTAAACAAGTGCTATCAATAAATCTGCACAAAGGATATTTGGGGGTTTGGGATAATATTCTTGCAACTTTTCTGTAGATTTTTTTTTTTGGGGGGGGTCAAAAAAAAAAAGGATAGCTCAGTTGGTAAAGAATCTGCCTGCAATGCAGGAGACCCCAGCTGGATTCCTGGGTTGGGAAGATCCCCTGGAGAAGGAAAGGCTACCCATTCCAATATTCTGGCCTAGAGAATTCCATGGACAGTACAGTCCATGGGGTTACAAAGAGTGGGACACAACTGCGTGACTTTCACTTTCAAAGAAAACTAGCAGAAATAGTTGCTCAGTTCTGTTAAATTTGTACCTTTTCTCATGATCATAGGCTCATGAATAAAGTAAGAATAAAGTAAGGTTAAAAGTTCGAAAATGACACCTTATAGGGTTGGGAGAAGAAAGCATGAGTTTGAAACTCTTTCAATCCTTATCAGATCTGTGACCCTCAATAAGCAAGAAAATCTCCTTGTGTCTCAGTTTTTTCTTCTGCAAAATGGGGATTTTTTTCCATTGGTGCCTCCTGGAAAGTTTGCTATGAACACTAAATGAGTCCTTATTTGTAAAGTGCCTGCCATATATTAAGCATATTTGCTGGCTATTTTTATTCCACAGAGAGTGCTTAGAGTCATGCAAACTCCAAGTAAACTCTTGGTCTTATTTTGGCGACTACACGTTTAAAATCCTTTAATATCTTTGTCTAAATCTTCACAAAGAGACAAAGTCTCACTGAAGTGTAGAGGGTCTCCACTGACCTCTTCAGGCCCGCTTGCTTCTCCCTTACTCTCTCAAGGTTCACCTCAAACATCGCTTCCCTACAGGAGCCCCTGAGGCCCCAGGACCAGAGCAGAGGCCTATCCCTTGCTTGGCATCCCATGCTGGCCGCTCCTCAGAGCCCTCCCTGGAACCGGCAACAGGCACTGGCCTCTCGCTCCAGGTCCACGACCGCTGGGCTCGGGGTGGGTTTTCGTTCACACTGTGATCCGCGGTAGCGCGAAGAGGAGGCTCCAAATGCTGAAAGTGAATTTGGGGCCGAGGTGGCGGTCGTCGTAGGGGACGCGGGGCTTCGACAGGGCTCCCTCAGGAGAGTGGCCGCGTCCCAGGGTCACCAGGCGCGCCCGGGCGGAGGGGGCGGGGCGGGCGGCGGGCGGCCCCGCCCCTTCCCCCTCCCTTCCTCTTCCAGCGCCCTCCGCCCTGCCGGCACCCCGTCAGGATCCCCTCGCTGGCTTCCTGGGTAAGATGGCGGCCCCCGTGGGAGCGCAGGCCCGGACACTTCTGAGAGACCTGGCGCTCCGGCCCCCGCTCCTGGCGGCCAGGTCCCAGGTGAGCGGACGCCTTGGTGGGGGCCTCGAGCAGCCGTTGGTCCCCTTCCGTCCCCTTCTGTCCTCCTCTTCCTGGTACCGGGTGCGCGGGCGCCGCGGCGCCACACCTGTGGAGAGGACGCGCGGTGCTGCGTCTGGGGCGCACGAGGGACCCCAGCACCCTCTGCTTCACGTGTGGAAGGGGGGTCTCGGGCTGAGGGGTTAATGACAGCCGGGGCCACCTCAGAGTGAGAGCCACCCAACTCCCAGTTGTCGCTGACGTGGATTCCCTCAGCGTCGGGAGGGCGCCGGGCCCCGTACCAGGCGCTGCGCTTGCAACTTTCAGGAAAAGTTCCTGGAAACGAGGTTTGAGGTCCTGAGGTGTTATGGTGTTGCAACACACACACACACACCACATGTTGCCAACACACACACACACACACCCCCAAAACAACCTAAAAGTTGAGAAATACATTTTTCTTGAGGCATTTATTGAGGACTGTATCCTGAAGAAGTTTCTGAATAGCTCTGAGGAATTGTTGGAAAGAGATAGGGGAGGAGCCAGGATTTATAGGAGTTTTTGCTGGAAAACAAAAAAAAACAAACCTTGTTGTGGAGGTTTAAAAGGTTAAGACTAATCACAAAATATAGATATGACAAGTTCATGATTTTGATGCTTTTCTCCATATGGAAGGTGTAAGAGTCGGCATATTGAAATGATTCCTTTGACATGCATCTTAACGTTATCTGCTGCTGCTCCTGCTCAGTTGCTTCAGTCGTATCCAACTCTGTGCGACCCCATAGATGGCAGCCCACTAGGCTCCCCCGTCCCTGGGATTCTCTAGGCAAGAACACTGGAGTGGGTTGCCATTTCCTTCTCCAATGCATGAAAGTGAAAAGTGAAAGTGAAGCGCTCAGTTGTGTCCAACTCTTAGCGACCCCATGGACTGCAGCCTACCAGCCTCCTCCATCCATGGAATTTTCCAGGCAAGAGTACTGGAGTGGGGTGCCGTTGCCTTCTCCAATTCCCCTCAGGGTGCACTGTATGGGGCCACTGCAGTGGCTGCTGATTTGATGGTAGGCAACACTACTGTTTACTATAATGGCGGGAAACATTTTTTTTCTTGTCTTCAGTTACCTGTTCTGAGGTCGCCAGTCCTCAGTCGCCAGTCCTGCTTTTGAACCCATTTGTTAGGCCATGTGATAAAGGTACCTAGAAACCCACCTCAGCCTTGCTGGTTTAGTAACTCACTTCCTGGAATGAGCTGCCTGCTCTTGCTAACTGGCAGCATTGGGTATGGGTGTGGGGTGCTGAGATGGTGAAATGAGGGGGTCAAGGAGAATGATGGGAAGCGTCCTTCCTCAATTTAGTGAAAATTCAATCCTATCATTGGAACACATTCGAGTATTGGCCTTGTCCTCTTTCTTATTGTTTCTACAGAATAAAATCTAGGAGGGCCAATGATGAACACTGAACAGCTGTTAGAACTTGGCCTTTAGGGGATTTTACTATCTGTAGATGGCAAGAGCCATAGTAGCCAGAAGGCCTTTGGGGAGTTATGAGTTGGTGATGACTCTCAGAGAAGTGACTCAAGTACTCAACTTTTCATTTTCTGTTAGAAATATCTCTTCCCTTTTGAAGAAAACAATATGGGGCTTGACCACAGCACAGCCTTGTCCTTGTCCTTTTCCCCATTTTTCATTGATGAGAGACAAATGATCATTCCTGCAGTTTTATCTAGGATGTGCATAGTATTTTTTTTTTAAATTGAAAGATAGCTACTGATGATTTTTTGAGTTACTCTAAACTTTGGTTAATTATGACATCTGAATTATTCTTTTCTTCTTTTCTTTTCCTGACTTCTCATTTGTATGTTTGTGTTAATGCAAATTTAAAAGGTGCTAATAACATTACTGTAATATCTTTAAAAGTACTTGACAGTATGGTAGGATAGCAAAGGGAATGGTGGCTTATGTCTAATTAAAATCACTAATAACTGTTGTAATAGAGTAAGGGGAATACCTCCAGATGATCAAGTTCCATTCATTAAATGTTAGAGAAAAACCAAGAACTGTGGTGCTAACTCTGAGAGTAGACTTGAATTGATGAGAAACATGAGGCCTAAGGCAGTGAAAATTCAAGCAAAAGAAGTAATTGTATAGAAAAATCCCAAGTGTTTAGCTGAAGTATGATAGAGCTTCTTGCCTTGCCAAGAAATGGAAGCCTGAGTACAACACTTTAGAAAATCTGGGTAGGGGATACCCTTGGTTTGGCAAGAAGACTGGGTAAAAGAATCTTCTACCTCACTCTATCTGAAAACTTTGATTTATGTACTTGTAGATGAAGTGTTGTCCTGTGAACACAAACTTAGGAGATGAGAATTCTTTTTTTTTTTAAGTCAAGAATAGTACACAGTGTTCAAGAACTGGAAATGGGCGTTAGCAAGCATCCGATCTAAAAAACTCATTTCAGAGGTTGAAAAATGGAACACTAAAGAAGTTCAAGGACTTGTTCAAGGTTATCAAGAGAGTTTGTGGCAGAGCTGATTCCAGGTTAAAGATTTTCTTTTCAGTTTCCATTATACCAATTTCTGGTATAAGTTTCTTCATGAAAATACATTATACCAGCATGTAAGTTAGTCTGCAGAGCATAGAGTAAGTAACCATGACCAACACTACTGATCCATTTTAATTTTCTTCTTTGTAAACATCTTAGAAAAAATAGATGTTATGTAAGGAGCCCTGTTCATATTATTGGGTGTTTGTTTGTATCTGCTCTACCTGTCTATGCATTTATGTTGTGTTTACTTACTCCCTTGCGCAGGGCAGACATTACACTTGAATAGGACTCTGTTTTTCCAGAAAACTTTGTAGTCCTCCTGAATTGACTCAGAAATTGGTTGCTATTCTTGGTTCAGACCTACTTTGTGCCATCCCTTGTGGAAAACTTTTGTGGTACAGAGATAAAAGACCGAGTTTCTCATATGTGCATCAATATATGATACATGTTTTTCTGACTTACTGCACTCTGTATGACGGACTCTAGTGATGACCTAGATGGGTGGGATGGGAGGCGGTAGGGAGATCTAAGAGGAAAGGGATATATGTATACGTAGAGCTGATTCACCTTATTGTATAGCAGAAACTAACATAACATTGTAAAGAATTACAGTTTTAAAAAAAGACCCAGTCTCTGCTGTGAGAAGTAACTTCAACCACTCTCACAGAGTGCCATAGAATGACACTATCTATCCCCTCCTCATAGTTAAATTTGCCACATATTCTTAGGGCTTCCCTTGTGGCTCAGCTGGTAAAGAATCCGCCTGCAATGTGGGAGACCTGGGTTTGAATTCTGGGTTGCGAAAATCCCCTGGAGAAGGGAAGGGCTACCCACTTCAGTATTCTGGCCTGGAGAATTCCATGGACATACAGTCCATGGGGTGGCAAAGAGTCAGACACGATTGAGTAACCTTCACTTTCACTTTCCTGATGCTTAATGTCATTGACAAACTGGAGATAGTGAAGGACAGGGAAGCCTGGCATGCTGCAGTCCTTTAGGTCATAAAGACTCGGACACAGCTGAGCAACTGAACAACAACAAATGTTATTGACATTTTGTTTTCTCTGTTGTTGGGCCTCACATAGTTAGCACCACAGTTCTTGTTTTTTTTATAACACTTAAATAATGACTTTTATTTGATGTTACATCCTTAAAGTGTCACCCTTTTGCCGTTTATTTTACATATATGTTTTTCTCTTCGGTTTCTACCGGGAAAAAGGCCTTTGAAGTGCTGTTATTTGGGGATGGTAAACAAGACAGGTAGAGATCTTGGCCACATATTACTGTATTTTAATAGGGGTGGGAAATGGCTAGACTGTACTTACATAAACAGTAATGAAAATGATTTCAGCCAGTGACAGATGCTATGAAGAAAGTAAAACAAGGTCTTGGGGTAGAAAGTCTAGCCCAGATGGTGGTCATAGATTAGTTTATCAAGGAAAACCAATTTGACAAGTTGTTCTTTTTATTGTTTTGGTTTAATATTTTTATTGCAATGTAACACATATACTAAAAATATGCATGTTATAAGTGAACAGTTTGAGTTTTCACAAACTGAACATGTCCAGGTGATCAGATCCATATCAAGAAATTAATCATGTAGCAGCAACTCAGAGGACACCCTTGTGCGGTTACAGTATTCCTACTGAGAAAAGAGTAACTGGTCTCCTGAATTAAGTCACCACAGACTGGTTTTGTTTTGTACTTTAAGTAAATGGAATTATATGCACTCATGTAATCAACATTATGAGATCCTGAAGGTGGCATTTTCACGTTTGAACTGAGACCTGAGTAATGAAAAGTAGCCAACCAGGTGACTTGACATTCTGGGAAGAGAGGACAGCAAATGCAAAGGCCCTTAGGTATGGCCTGAACTCAACATATCCAGACCATTAAAGAGGTGGAACATGATAGTACTAGTCATGGTGTGTAAGGTTGGCAGGACCTGGATCAAGTAGGGCCTTGCAGGGTCTGGTAAGGAGTTTTTAAAAACTTACAGTTCTTGCATGACCTACCCACAGTTTTTCAGCTAGTAAAAAATAGCTGAATCCCAGTCTGGCTGCCAAAGGCCAGGCATGTAATTATAGTGTGCTCTCTATTATAAATAGCACAATATAGCAAGGCACAGCCTTATTGGGCACTGAAATGAACCCATTACATTAGTCATGTCTTAGGAGAAGTCTTGATTGAGGGCACTGAGTTTAGATGTTAAATGGTGATCTAATCATGGTATTTAGCTTTTTAGTATGTTTATCCTCTCATAATGGTTGGGTGCAGTTCACAGAGCTGTTCTGTTGTAGGAGAAGTAGAGACATTGTGGGAAACACTGTCCCTAAGGCCCCTAGCTGTACAGTCCTTGGTGTGTGGTTCTCTAAAAAGCCCACAGCTTCTGTCTAGGATCTCAGGGAGGAATGTGCCTTGTTGAGGGAAATGGAAATCTGCCCCTGCTCTTGTATACCTTACAGTAGCTGACTCCAGCTTGATTTTCTGCTCTTTCCAGAAGTGGGAAAAGAAAGATAGATGCCTGGCTTTTAGAAGTGAAGGCTGAAGCTTACATGGAAATTTTTAATCAGCTAAATATGGCTGTGGAGGCTGTGTTGAAAGTTGTGACTGACCTTTATCTACCTTCTTGCCTAGAAGAGTAAATATCTGACTTTTTTTTCTTTTTAAAAATGAAGTACCACAGCAGTGTCCTTAGAAAAGGAAATTCATGTCAAATACTTTAGATGCTAAACTACTGATTTCTGTGTGGGGAAGATCTTTTAAGTGATAGCTCATCCCAAGTTGGTTTTGTTTACTGAGAAGGAAACATTTCTTTCATGTATGAGAGATGGAGTACACAGACTCACAGTCACGAGAATCTTGCTGCCCTTGTATCCTGGCCCAATTCTATAGGCACAATGCCCAGAAACTCACTGACATATCTTGTATTTTGGGAAGGAAAACCAGTTATATATGCAACTTCAAGTCATTTGTCTTTCAACTTGTTTTACTATTCACTCAGTCTGGTATTGTCCTTTGCTAGCTACATCCATCATTCTCTGTTACTTGATGAAAACGTTTGCCCGAAGAATTTGAGCAACTTCTATACATTTGAGCAGATAATAAAATCAGTATGTGTGTGTGCTGAGTGTGCTCAGTCATGTACAGTTAATTTGCAACCCCTTGGACTGTAGCCTGCCAGGCTCTCAGTCCATGGGATTTTCTGGGTGAGAAAACTAGAGAGAATTGCCATTTCCTCCTCTAGGGCATCTTCCCAACCCAGGGATCGAACCCACGTCTCTTGCATCTCCTGAACTGGCAGGCGGATTCTTTACCACTGCACCACCTGGGAAGCAGTGCAGAAAGTCAGTATATTGATGAAATTTTGGGAAATGACATTAGAATTAGAATTAAAGAGGATATTGGAGAAGGCATGCCAGGTGGAGTGGATTATGGGCCAAGGCAGAGAGAGAGATGGGAGGTTAGAGCAGTCATTGCAGCAGACCTGAAAGGCTGGTGGAGCTCTTTTAGGCAAATGAGGAAGGAAAGAAGGCTGTAGAAAGGCCAGAATTTGCCATGATATTGAACTACATAACTGAACGTCAGGCACATATTGTTCACTTAGTAAATATTTTCTGAACGCTTAGTCTTTGCCCAATGCTATTTGTTGTAAGCTCCCTGAAGGCAGAGACTATTTATAGGTAATACTATCTTCCCTATAAATTTAGTGCTTTAGAGAATGTAGCATGAGTGTGGGAGTGCAGGAAGAGGACACATAGCCCTACCCTCAGGGGTCTCATAGTGTAGTGGCAAAACTGATGTGTAAACCAATAATCATACTGCAGCATTGTGAGATCAGTAGAGCTATGTTTTTAGTCCTCTAAGGCACTGTTAGAGGCACTTGCTTTTTCCTCTGCCTCAAATGCTGTTCCTTTCGATCTCACGCCTTGTTCTCCTCTCCCATCATTCAGCTTGTCATTCAACTTTCTGATTCTAAGTAGTCTTCCAACAGGGCTTTTGCTATATAAGATATGACTAACCTTCTCCCCTGAGACTGTTTTCTGCTTCTCACCTGCTTTTTAAAAGTTTGTGCTGTGCTTTGTTGCTCAGTTGTGTGCGACAGTTTGTGAGCCCATGGACTGTCACCCGCCAAGCTACTCTGTCCATGGGGATTCTCCAGGCAAGAATACTGGATTGAGTTGCCATGCTCTCCTCCAAGGGATCTTCCCAACCCAGGGATCGAACCCAGGTCTTCCGCATTGAAGGTGGATTCTTTACCACTTTATTTGGTAGTTTATTATGTGTTTTTATTTGTTTGTTTTATTATCTGTCTTCCTTCCTTTCCCACAAATGTAAGAATGTAAAATCTGTGAGGGTAAAGACTGTTCTTATGCACTCCTATTTTACCAGTCAGCCTGACCAGGTGTCCAGTAAGCTTTTGTGGTTTAGATGAATTCATGGAGTGCAGAGAACAAGAGACGGGTAAGTAACAGAGAAGTTGGGACTGATGCCCACGTGACTCAGTGGGTAAAGAATCCACCTGCAGTGTAGGAGATGCAGCAGACGCCAGTTTGATCCCTGGGTTTGGAAGATCCCCTGGAGGAGGGCGTGGGATCCCAGTCTAGTGTTCTTGCCTGGAGAATCCCATGGACAGAGGAGCTTGGTGGGCTACTGTCCATGGGGCTACAAAAGAGTTGGATATGACTGAAGTGACTGAGCACGCACACACACAGATAATTTAGGCAAGTGAGAAAGGAAAAGTCTGGTGGCGAAAGGGCTTTCATAATAATAGTACTGTGCTTTCATATGTGACAGTTTTTGTGCAAAGTGATTTCTGTGCATGATTTCCTTAAACCTTACATGTTACTGCAGGCAGATTGTACTGTCTTCTTATTGCATGTAACAGAGCAGAGGCATAGACCAGTCACGTAATAACCTGCTTAAAATCACAGGGCCTGGGAGTCACCTGCCTCATGATGATACCTGTTAAAACAGTAAGTTATGTTGCCAGACAGTCTTGTTCGACCTGAACTGTTTAATTATGCTGATTGCTTACCTTTCCACATCTTTTTGTCCCTGAGGGATGGATACCTTGGTGTTTGAACTTATGCTAATTTATTGTTATTCAATCACTAAGTTGTGTCTGACTCTTTGTGACCCCATGAACTGTAGCACAGCAGGCTTCCCTGTCCTTCCCCATCTCCAGGAGTTTGCCCAAAGTCATGTCCATTGAGTTGGTGGTGCCATCCAACCATCTCATCCTCTTTTGGCCCCTTCTGTTCCTTCCTCAATCTTTCCCAGCATCAGAATCTTTTCCAGTGAACTGGCTCTTTGCATCAGGTGGCCAAAGTATTGGATATTCACCTTCAGCATCAGTCCTTCCAATGAATATTCAGGGTTGATTTACTTTAGGATTGACTGGTTTGATCTCCTTGCTGTCCAAGGGACTCTCAAGAATCTTCTCCAGTACCATAGTTTGAAAGCATCAGTTCTTCAGCACTCAGCCTTCTTTATGGTCCAAGTTCACATTTGTACATGACTACTGGGAAAACCAAAGCTTTGACTAGATGGATGTTTGCTGGCAAAGTGATGTCTCTGCTTTGTAATGTGCTGTCTAGGTTGGTCATAGCTTTTCCTTCCAAGGAGCAAGCATCTTTTTATTTTATGGTTGCAGTCACCATCTACAGTGATTTTGGAGCCCAAGAAAATAAAATCTGTCACTGGACCCACTTTTTCCCTATTTGCCATGAAGTGATGGGACTAGATGCCATGATGTTAGTTTTTTGGATGTTGAGTTTTAAGCCAGCCTTTTTGCTTTCTTCTTTGACCCTGATCAAGAGGCTCTTTAATGTAGATGGACTAATCAACTTTTCATGATTGTCTTCTTATCTGGCTCTTTTGTTGTTCTTTAATAGCCCAGTTGTGTCTGACTGTTCATGACCCCTTGGACTACAGCATACCAGGCTTCCCTGTGCTTCAACATCTCCCAGAGCTTGCTCAAACTCATATCCATTGAGTGGGTGATATCATACATCTGACTCTTATCAGACTCTTATCTGACACCCTCCTTCCTAGGCTCCAGGGTCTGGGAAGCAGGAGAAAAGGGTATGGTTTCTGTATTAAAATAGGGCTAAATTCAAATTCTAGGTCTGTCAAATTCTAGCTCTACAAATTACTGAACTTGACTGACCCTCAATTTTTTGTTCTCCAAAAGAAGATACTTCTTACAGATGGTTACAAAGATTGAGTGAGACGATATTCATGACATCTGATGTTCTGGTTAGATGGTAGGTTCAGAGTCATTATTTCTCTTGCAGTGAATTTTTGAAGCTATATTTAGTTGCTTTATAAATTTAGGCTTTATTAAGTCAGAATAGTTTTCCTTTCCCAGATTTGGTAAGCATTTATCATTTGCTGCTATATCAGGGTTAGGTACTGTGTTGGCATTTCCAAATGTTTTATTTCACTTAATCCTGTAGCAACCACATGAAACAGGTGATTATTCTCAGTTTACATTGAGGGATCTTGAGGCTCAGAGAGTTGAAGCCTGTCTCCTGGGCCCCAGTTCTCATTGCAAAGATGGGGTGAAGGTCTGGTGAGGCTTAAGGTGGCAGTAGGGAAGGTCACATGGGGAGCTCAGTTGCACCATCCTGGATGTTGCTTCATTCCAGAAATGTTTGCACATCTTAGTGTTGACTTAGTAGCTATGGTTTCTGGACCTCATGTGTGTCAAAGATTTGAGGTGGGCGGACACCCAAACATTAGGTCAGTGCTTGACGGGTACCCAAGGGCAACTGGCATATGCCCTTCACTGTCTGCCCAGCACACAGCACTGCCTTTAGCGTTTCAGGAATACTAAACAAATTGTGAAACTGGCTTTGGAGAATGAGTTTTGGGGAATGGTGATAGAGAATAGAGTTTTCTAGTATTCTGAGTTCAGACTTCGATCAATGTGCTGATTATGTTGCCAGCTTTTGCCCCAATAATACAGCACCTGAATACTAGTCACAAAAGCATAAATTTCTAACATTTACCTCTAAAATTTATTTTTATTTTAAAATGAAGGAGTTTGATATAATGTTTGAGTTGATATTTGAGACATGGCAAAGCTTAAGGAATAGGTTAGTGTAAGTTTGGGGCATAAGAATGAGGGTGGAATAAGAGGGGCTGGATCTTTTTCTACCCTCATTTCTCCATGAGCTTATCCCATTTCCATTCTAGGCTGTCCTAGGTCCAGGGTTGTGACTCAAGGATCCTGAGGAATTGGATAAGGTGCCTTGTGAAGTTAGAGGTCAGGGAGCAGTGAGATACGAGGTTGGAGACATAAGCAGGGGCAAAATTTTGCTAATCCTGTGAGTCTGATAATGCAGTTAAGATTAGTTCTTGAGGACAAGGGGAGCCATTGAAGTGTTTTAGACAGTGGGGTGGCAGGGGCCACCCCTGCTTTATGCTTTAGAGTATTCCTTCTGCATGTTAGTGTGGTGAGGGTTGGAGGGGTGTAAGTATGGAAATCATTCAGGAGATTGTTGTACTGTTTGAGTGCTGGTAGTAATTATGCCCAGGATAAAGACACAGACCAGGACTGGACTCACACTGCATGAGTTTAAGTCTTGCCCTCAACACTGGTTATCTTTGTGATGTGTGAAAATTATTTACATATGTTATTACAAGATTCTTTATTTTTTTCTTTTTCACATTTCAACATCTCTGAAAACTGAATGTGTTTGTAGACTTGTGTCACAGATTGAGGGACAGTTTTTTGTTTTTCCCTCGAGTGGTGAAAGTGAAAAAAGATGAGGGTTTTGGATCAAAATCAGGGTGACCACATAATTTATTGTCAAATCAGGATACTTTTCAGAGTGAATGTGAGCACTGTGAATAATTACACCAGTACATGTAAGAGAATCCTAAGCTGTGCCTGGAAAACTGATATATGGTCCTTCTAACTAAAATGGACTGAATGATGGCAGTCAGGATAGAAGAGTAGCATTGGCATTATTAAGGAAAGAGGCTGAACAAGATTCATGCTTTCCCTGCTGGATCTCCATTGCTGGCTTCTTCTTTCCACTACCGTGTACTAAAAAGGTGATAAAAGGCTGTTTACCATCCCTTAGCAGAGAAAGTGTGAGTTGCTGTAGTTATGAAAGATCCTTACTTATCTCTGCCATGGAACCAAGTGCTCTGTCCTCATGCTCAGGTATTCTCTGGACATGTTATGGCCTACAGAACAAGAACAGGGGAATAAAAGAAGAGAAATATAAAGACCCATAAATTTTGCCAGGCTTGCAAAGCACAGGTTTCCAAACTTGAGCACAATGAAGAGCTTTCCCAAGTCCCAAGCCTACCTTATCCAGTATTCACAGCATTCTGGGCCCTGTGGAATCATGCCATCTGGCTTAGTTATTTCCTTTTGTGCTCTCACTCTTGTATGGACAATGCAGTTGATAGTTATACCTTCTTTGGTTGAAAGATCTCCTTGGACTTATCTCAAGGGGGTAAAAAAAGAGAAAGGTTTATTGAAAGGGACACATACCAGAACTCAAGATTCATCTTCCTTGATGTTGGTTCCTCTCTGCATCTTCGTTCTCTTAACTTCCACCTGCCCATAACTTTGGCCATTCTTTGGTCCACTCCAGCTTCCTAACCCTAACACATCATCCATTTCTGTCTCCCAGAATGTTACAGTTTTAATAACAAGAACATCTCATTGATCTAGCTCATCATTTTGCTCTAATGTTCAAGTCACTGGCCAGCTGCAAGATTGGATGCTGCTTTGTAAAGTATGCATCTCTGCCCTTCCATTTGGGTTGAAGTAGGGAGGTCTTGGAGAGGACCAGCATCATAGCCCCATGAGTAGGAGGTCTCTGGGTGCAGTGTTGGTGGGGTGGCCTGATCCATTTAGAGTTCCTTTATGAACTGCTACTAACTTGTCCATCTTCTTCTCTAAGTTCACATGTTTACTTTTGGTTTGTTTCCTTTTTTTCATTCTCAAATTTCTGAAGATTGTCTCACTTTTCACTTGGCTGGTCTTAGGCTAATTTATCGGAAATTAAGGTGAGGATGAAATAGTTGGATAGCATCACTGACTCAAAGAATATGAATAGAAGCAAACTCTGGGAGATGGTGAAGGACAGGGAAGCTGGCATGTTGCAGTCCATGGGGTCACAGAGAATCAGACACGACTTAGTGACTGAACAACAAGATGATGTAGTGGGCTTTGTTTTAGACCATTTTCTTATGATCACAATGAAATAATTCTCTGAAGAAAATTATTAAGTGGGAAAAGGGTTATCATGGCAATCATCCGAATAGTCAAGTGAATGTTTTCAAGACAAATGTAGAAAGCAGGCTTTATGTGGCCCTGGAATACTTCTCAGCTTTGTTTGGAGCAATAATCTGATTTGAAGTAACCCAACTTCTCTTGGGTTCATCTCCACTTTACATTTCTCTAAGAGGATTTGTTTGGGTTCTTTTGCACTCAATAAAAACCTGCCATATTGGGTAGGACTTCCTTGAAGCTATCTGCAGAGGGTGCTGGCTCTGACATTAATCCCTGATGCAGTCATGTGGGACTCAGGGCACAGGATTTATTTCATTTAAACCATAAGTAGAAAACTATATATTCTCCTTCAAACTGGGGCACTTTTGATAGTTAAGGGAGCACTGTTAATAATTATGCCAGAATACTAGGCTTCCTAGGTAGCCCAGACAGTACAAAATCTGCTTGCTATGCAGGAGACCTGGGTTTGATCCCTGGGTTGGGAGGATGACCTGGAGTAGGGAATGGCTATCCATTCCATGTTCTTGCCTAGAGAATTCCATGGACAGAGGAGCCTGATGGGCTACAGTCCATGGAGTAGCAAAGAATCAGAACAAAACTAAGCAGCTTTCACTTACTTACTTAATGGGCATAATTTGGAGATGGAAATGGCAACCCACTCCAGTATTCTTGCCTGGGAAATCCCATGGACACAGGAGCCTGGCTGGCCGTAGTCCATGGGGTCGCAAAAGAGTCAGACACAACTTAGCGACTTAATGACCACAACAGACATAAACCAGGACTGGAACCAGGCTGCCTGTATTCAGTCTCACTTGTGACAGTAGATTTGTGATCTTGTGAAAATTACATATTTTATTATAAGACACTTTATGTTTTTCACATTTCAGCATCTGTGAAATATAGATGTGTTTTATCCTGTGTCATAGATTGATTGGCAGGTTTTTCCTAGTGGTGCATTAAAATGGTGTGAAAAAGTTGCTCATTCTCAAAACTTGATGAAATTTCTCTGTTTTTGGTTTTCTCTTCTATAAAATGTAGACAGTTACAGTAGTCACCTCCCAAAGTTATACTGAGGATTAACTGAGGTCCTGTATACCCTCTCAGCACCATGCCATAGATAATCAATAAATTTTAGTTATTGGTTTTTGTATTATATTCACTGACTTTAATAAATTATATTTAAATCATAGTAAATTAAATCATATAATGTGATTAAATTTCATTTAACTTAAATGTGTTCATTAAATATATTATCTAAATATATATTAAATAAGCTATCAATTAAAATGTAATAATTAAAGCAAATCACTGCAGATGGTGACTGCTGCCATGAAATTAAACAACGTTTATTCCTGGAAGAAAAGTTACAACCAACCTAGACAGCATATTAAAAAGCAGAGGCATTACTTTGCTAACAAAGGTCCATCTAATCAAAGCTATGGTTTTTCCAGTAGTCATGTATGGACGTGAGAGTTGGACTATACAGAAAGCTGAGCACTGAAGAATTGATAGTTTTGAACTATGGTGTTGGAGAAGACTCCCTTGGACTGCAGGAGATCCAACTAGTCTATCCTAAAGGATATCAGTCCTGAATATTCATTGGAAGGACTGATGCTGAAACTCCAATACTTTGGCCACCTGATGTGAAGAACTGACTCATTTAAAAAGACCCTGATGCTGGGAAAGATTGGGGGCAGGAGGAGAAGGGGACAACAGAGGATGAGATGGTTGGATGGCATCACCGACTCAAAGAATGTGAGTTTGAGTAAATTCTGGGAGTTGGTGATGAATAGGGAGGCTTGGTATGCTGCAGTCCATGGGGTCGCAAAGAGTCAGACACAACTGAGTGACTGAACGGAACTGAATTAAAATATTATATTAACTATGTATAACAAATATACAGTTAAGTTCTGGCTACATAAATAATAAACAGAAGGGCTTTATTTTTGTAAAAAACCTCCTGTGATGTTTTCCCTGCTTTCCTCCTAAACCCCCTTAATATTGTAACTTGAAAGGGAGATGAACAATGTAAGCCAACTCAGAGATCAGAAGAATTGAGATGGGGAAATGGCAGGTAAGGAGAGAGAGAGGTTCCCTGTAGTGTCATGCTGCTGTCAGGAGAGCTACAAGGAAATCTACAAGGAAATTTCTTGGGGTAAGGACTTTCTTGCACTTAGCCCCAGATTGGGAGTGGAGACCAGCCTTTTAGATTTTTCTTTTACTTTACACTTTTTATTTTGTATTGGAGTTTAGCTGATTAACAATGTTTTGATAGTTTCAGGTGAACAGTGAAGGGACTCCGTCATACACGTACATGTGTTCATTCTCCCCCAAACTCCCCTCCCATCCAGACTGCCACAATGAGCAGAGTTTCAGTGCTGTATAGCAGGTACTTGTTGGTTATCCATCTAAAATATAGCAGTGTGTACATGTGCATCAAGACTCCCTGAGTACCCCTTCCCACCAGCAACCATAAGTTTGTTCTCTAAATTTGTCTCTTTCTGTTTTGTAAGTTCATTTGTATCATTTCTTTTTTGATTCCACATATAAATGATGTCCTATGATATTTTTCCTTCTCTGACTTACTTCATCAGTATGGTGGTCTCTAGGTCCATCCACATAGCTGCAGATGGCATTGTTTCATTATTTTTAATGGCTGAATAATATTCCATTGCATATATGTACCATCATCCTGTTTATCCATTCCTCTGTCAATGAACATTTAGGTTGCTTCCATGTCTTGGCTGTTGTAAACAGTGCTGCAGTGAACATTGGGGTGCATGTATCCTTTTCGATCATGTTTTTCTCCAGACATATGTCTAGTAGTGAGATTGCAGGGTCATATAGTAGCTCTAGTTTTAGTTTTTTAAGGAACCTCCATCCTGTTCTCCATGGGCTTCCCAGGTGGCTTGATGGTAAACAATCTGCCTGCCAGTGTAGGAAATGCAGGTTCAATTCTGTGTAGGGAAGATCCCCTGGAGGAGCAAATGGCAGCCTACTCTAGTTTTCTTGTCTGGAACATCCCATGGACAGAGGGGCCTGGCAGGCTACAGTCCATGTGGTCACAAAGAGTTGGACATGGCTGAGAAGGCTTAACAGTATTTGCCATTGCTGTTTAGTTGCTAAGTCATGTCTGACTTTTTTGCGACCTCAAAGACTGTAGCCTGCCAGGCTCTTCTGTCCGTGGGATTTCCCAGGCAAGAATACTGGAGTTGGTTGCCATCTCTACCTCCAGGGGATCTTCCCAAATGAGAAATCGAACCTGTATCTCTTGCGTCTCCTGGATTGGCAGGCAGACTCTTTACCACTAGTGCCCCCTGGGAAGCTCCTGTTTTCCATAGGGATTATACCATTTTACCTTCCCACTAACAGTGTGGGAGAGTTTCCTTCTCTACATCCCTTTCCAGCATTTATTGTTTATGGATTATTTTGATGATAGCCATTCTCCAGCCATTTATAATCAGAAAATGTTACACTTTTCAGCTTATATGTGGAAATCTCATTACATTTTTATAAGGAAATGATCTTTATCTTTTGTTTGATGTTACCATCTATGCTAGTGTTCTCCTAATTGCTGTCCAGATGACCACCTGGACTTTGAGGGACGTATTTGGGTTAACATAGCTTTGAAATGAAGGGCAGAAAAACCACATTTAATATGCAGTCTTATACCAGCCTTAGGGCTTACTTACATAGGTCTTTAATAAGTAATATAAAGAAAGCTGAGAGTTATTAATTATTTTTGATTAAGTATATAAACTATTAATGGTGAGTGTTTGTTAAGATTCAGAACTTTTTAAAAGTGATGTATCATTAAAGTTGAACACCAACAATACAGAGAAAGAAAAGACTTCAGTTTTTAACCTTTTTATAATTAGCATGAAAAAATAAATGTGCTATTTGGTTAGTTAGAAAAACTAAATAAATTTTGAGATAGTGAAATTATAAACAAATTTTCCTCACTAATTTAAAAGTAATGAAAAAAATGATGAAGGACTGAATGGCTGAGTGTGGAAGACATAAGTTTCAAATGGAAGCAGAAGTCTTGTGACTGGTTTGGGGGAATGCTGAGCCTGAGGGCATAGATTCTAACATCAGTTCCAATCTATGAGTTTTTTAATACCACCAAGTAATTCTCAAGCAGCTGGGTGTCCTACAATTCAACTAAAGTCTTACACTGTTTACATGGAAATAGCATTAGATTCACAAGTTAACAGCACAGTCCAACATGACTGCCCCCATCCCACTTCAGAGACCAATATCAAATCTAGGGTATCACATGTACTATGGATCCACTGGTTATAGATTGGAGGGTCCCATGACCCCCTTCTCAGGTTTCATTAATTTGCTAGAGTGGCTTACGGAATGTAGAGAAACATTTTACTAATTAGATTGCCAGTTTATTGTAAAAGGCTATAACCAGGAACAGCCAGATTGAAAAGATGCCATAGGCAAAGTGTTCAGGGAGGCTTTATGGAGTGAAACACTCTCCCTCAGTCTCCACATGTTGACCACACTTCTGCTTTCCCAATCTCCTGATACACAGATTTTTATTACAGAGCCAGGACTGATTAAATCTTTGGCCTTCAGTGATTGAACTTAATCTCTAGCCCCTCTCCCCTGCCTGGGGTAGAAGGATGAGACTGAAAATTCTAACCCTCTAATCACTAGATTGGTTCCCCTGGCAACCAACCCCCATCCTTAGGTTGAAAGTTGAAGTGTTAGTCAGTCCTGCAACCCCGTGGTCGGTATCTGTCCATGCGATTTTAGAGGCAAGAATACTGGAGTGGGTTGCCATTTCCTTTTCCAGGGGATCTTCCCAAGCCAGGAATCAAAGCTGAGTTCTCCTGCCTTGCAGGCAGATTCTTTACTGAGCCATCAGATAAGCCCTATCCTTAGGATCAGTTCAGTTAAGTTCAGCTGCTCAGTCATATCTGATGCTTTGCGACCCCATGGACTGCTGCACACCAGGCTGCCCTGTCTATCACCAACTCCTGGAGATTGCTTAAACTCATGTCCATCGAGTTGGTGATGCCATCTAACCATCTCATCTTCTGTCCGCTTCTCCTCGTGCCTTCAATCTTTCTCATCATCAGGGTTCTTTCCAATAAGTCAGTTCTTCGCATCAAGTGGCCAAAGTATTGGAACTTCAGCCTCCTCATCAGTCCTTCCAATGAATATTCAAGGCTGATTGCCTTTAGGATTGACTTGTTGGATCTCCTTGCAGTCCAAGGGACTCTCAAGAGTCTTCTCCAAAGAAGAAGAACACCACAGTTCAAAACCATCAATTCTTCAGCACTCAGCTTTCTTTATGGTTCAACACTCACGTCCGTACATGACCACTGGAAAAACTATAGCTTTGACTAGATGAATCTTTGTTGGCAGAGTAATGTCTCTGCTTTTTAATATGTTGTCTAGGTTTGTTATAGCTTTTCTTCCAAGAGCAAGTGTCTTTTAATTTCATGGCTGCAGTCACCATTTGCAGTGATTTTGGTGCCCAAGAAAATAAAGTCTGTCACTGTTTCCATTGTTTCCCCATCTATTTGCCCTAGGATACCTAGTGGGTTTTCAAAAACTGTCTCACTTAACAAAGACACTTAAAAAATTTTTTTTTGAATTTTAATTGGAGGCTAATGAGTTTATAACATTGGGGTGGTTTTTGCTGTACATGAATCAGCCACGGTGTACATGTGTCCTCCATCCCAGACTCCCCTCCCACCTCCCTCTCCATCCCATCCCTCTGAGTTGTCCCAATGCACTGGCTTTGAGTGTCCTGTTTCATGCATCGAACTTGGACTGGTCATCTATTTCACATATAGTAATATACCTGTGTCAGTGCTATTCTCTCAAATCATCCCACTCTCACCTTCTCCTGCAGAGTCCAAAAGTCTGTTCTTTATATCTTTGTCTCTTTTGCTCTCTCACATATAGGGTCATCATTAACCGTCTTTCTAAATTCCATATATATGTGTTAATATACTGTATTGGTGTTTTTCTTTGTGACTTACTTCACTCTGTGTAATAGACTCCAGTTTCATCCACCTCATTAGAACTGATTCAAATGCATTCTTTTTAACAGCTGAGTAATATTCCATTTCATTTTGCATTCCAAGAAGAAGAAATGCAAAAGAGCAAAATGGCTGTCTGAGGAGGCTTTACAAATAGCTGTGAAAAGAAGACAAGTGAAAAGCAAAGGAGAAAAGGAAAGATATACCCATTTGAATGCAGAGTTCCAAAGAATAGCAAGGAAAAATAAGAAATCCTTCCTCAGTGATCAGTGCAAAGATATAGAGGAAAACAATAGAATAGGAAAGACTAGAGTTCTCTCCAAGAAAATTATAGCTACCAAGGGAACATTTCATGCAAAGATGGGCTCAATAAAGGACAGAAATGGTAGGGACTTAACAGAAGCAGAAGATATTAAGAAGAAGTGGCAAGAATACACAGAAGAACTATACAAAAAAGATCTTCACGACCCAGATAATCAGGATGGTGTGATCACTCACCTAGAGCCAGAAATCCTGGAACGTGAAGTCAAATGGGCCCTAGGAAGCATCACTATGAACAAAGCTAGTGGAGGTGATGGCATTCCAGTTGAGCTATTTCAAATCCTGTAAGATGATGCTGTGAAAGTGCTGTACTCAATATGCCAGCAAATTTGGAAAACTCAGCAGTGACCACAGGACTGCAAAAGGTCAGTTTTCATTCCAATCCCAAAGGCAGGCAGGAAGGGAAGTTTTGACCAACCTAGATGGCATATTAAAAAGCAGAGACATTCAGTTCAGTTCAGTTCAGTTCAGTTGCTCAGTTGTGTCCGACTCTTTGTGACCCCATTGCAGCATGCCAGGCCTCCCTGTCCAACACCAACTCCCAGGGTTCACTCAGACTCACGTCCATCCAGTCAGTGATGCCATCCAGCCATCTCATCCTCTGTCGTCCCCTTCTCCTCCTGCCCCCAATCCCTTCCAGCATCAGAGTCTTTTCCAATGAGTCAACTCTTCGCAGAGATATTACTTTGCCAATAAAGGTCCATCTAGTCAAGGCTATGGTTTTTCCAGTAGTCATGTATGGATGTGAGAGCTGGACTGTAAAGAAAGCTGAGCAGTGAAGAATTGATGGTTTTGAATTGTGGTGTTGGAAAAGGCTCTTGAGAGTCCTTTGGACTGCAAGGAGATCCAAGCAGTCCATCCTAAAGGAGATCAGTCCTGAATATTCATGGGAAAGACTGATATTGAAGCTGAAGCTCCAATACTTTGGCCACCTAATGCAAAGAGATGACTCATTAGAAAAGACCCTGATGCTGGGAAAGATTGAAGGCAGGGGGCAAAGGGGACAACAGAGGACAAGATGGTTGGATGGCATCACCAACTCAATGGATATGAGTTTGAGCAAGCTCCAGGAGATGGTGAAGGACAGGGAAGCCTGGCATGATGCAGTCCATGGGGTCACAAAGAGTCAGACACTACCAAGTGACTGAACAACGAAAGATGAACTCAGGTAGAGGGTGGCAGGTACATACTGAGACCCTAGACTGGTTGGAACCAGAAGGTTGATGAATGAGATTGCTGGAATACTATTCTTACCACACCACTAACCAGTCAAACAGATACACCCTGAAGCCATCATGTCAGATGTAACCTTTAAAATTACTTTCCTGAAAGCCACCGAGGAATTTAAGTCTTTTGAGTACAAGCCACTCATCCTTCTTGCTTGGCCCTTGCCATAAACCTTTCTTTACTTTGAACTCCAATGTTTTGGTTTGTTTCGCCTGGTTGTGCATTGGTCACACAAATTTGGGTTCAATGACGTGTCATATTATTATTCCTTTTTAAAGGTGGTTAATATATGTGTATGTGTATATATAACATTTTGTTTTATGTTTCATCAGTGGGCACTTGGATTGCTTCTGTATATATGTATATGTCATGGTCTACGTGTGGGTTGGAAAAGAATTTCTAAACATGAGGCAGAATACGAGGAGAATATTTTATTAGAGTGGGAGGCACTGTTAGAACAGTGGGCTGGCTCATGGAAGAGCCAGCCCCTAGCATATTCAAAAGCAGGGACATTACTTTGCTGACTGAGGTCCGTCTAGACAAGGCTATGGTTTTTCCTGTGGTCGTGTATGGATGTGAGAGTTGGACTGTGAAGAAGGCTGAGTGCTGAAGAATTGATGCTTTTGAACTTTGGTATTGGAGAAGACTCTTGAGAGTCCCTTGGAGTGCAAGGAGATCCAACCAGTCCATTCTGAAGGAGATCAGCCCTGGGATTTCTTTGGAAGGAATGATGCTAAAGCTGAAACTCCAATACTTTGGCCACCTCATGCAAAGAGTTGAGTGGAAAAGACTCTGATGCTGGGAGGCATTAGGGGCAGGAGGAGATGGGGACAACAGAGGATGAGATGGCTGGATGGCATCACTGACTCGATGGACGTGAAACTGAGTGAACCCCAGGAGTTGGTGATGGATAGGGAGGCCTGGTGTGCTGCAGTTGATGGGGTCGCAAAGGTTGGACACGACTGAGCGATTGAACTGAACTGAGCCAATTTTTACAGCCTCAAGATGGAAAATTTCTACTGGAAGAGTGGCATTAGGTAATTGGTTAGGATGCCATAAGATGGGTGCTGCTGCTGCTGCTGCTGCTAAGTTGCTTCAGTCGTGTCCGCCTCTCTGTGACCCCATAGATGGCAGTCCACCAGGCTCTCCTGTCCCTGGGATTCTCCAGGCAAGAACACTGGAGTGGGTTGCCATTTCCTTCTCCAATGCATGAAAGTGAAAAGTGAAAGTGTTCACGTCACTCATTTGTGTCCTCAATCGAGTCTGACTCTTAGCGACCCCATAGACGGCAGCCTACCAGGCTCCTCTGTACTGGAGTGGGTTGCCATTGCCTTCTCCGATAAGATGGGTAATAAGATGGATATTTTACCTAATATGGAGTCGGGAAACTGTCTAGTTTAGATCTGGAGGCTCATGGCAACAGTTGCTATGGGGCTGAGTAAGTTCCAGAGACTTTTGTCCTTTGAGCTTGGTACAGGGCTCCACAGTATACATACAGTGTGTGTATGTATAACATTTTGTTTATATTGCTTCATCAGTGGACACTTGGGTTGTTTCCATCTTCCCATACCCATGCAAAATGTCTGTTAAGATTAATATTTCCCTAAATTTTCATAACCGTTTATCCTTCTGTCCAGTATTTGTTAAATTCAAAATAGGTACACTGTTAGGCCCAGAAGATAGTGGGTTGGTAGGAAGCTTGAGCATGTGAAACTGCTACCACCTTCAAGGAACATAGAGACTCACATGGTGGAGATCAATGGTAAATAGACAATTGCAGTGAGAGGTGTTTGGTGTACCAAGCACTCCCCAGGGCGCTCTGGCTACACAGCTGTACTACTTCTCTTGGACTCAACTACATGGTGGCTGTGAATAGCGTCTGCCAGATGATCTGAAGTTAGTCCAGATAGAAATAGACACTTGCCATTTCTCGAGCACATTCCTTAGGCCAGGCCTGTTGGTGTGCTCCTGGAAGGCTCGTCTCTCTGAGTCCTCACAGCGCCGCTAGGAGGTCAGCACTCTTACTGCCATCACTAAGCCCCCTTTAAAATGCAACAAACCTTGGTTCAGAGATTTCAAACAACTTTCCTGTTGTCATAGCTTTGGTTCTACACAGCTCCTTGCTGTGCCACTCACACTGGGTCTCTTCAGTTGTGCCTGTTGTTCATTGAATTGTGTCTTGTCCAAAATTCATACCCTGACAGCCTTACCACCAGTACCTCAGAATGTGACTTTATTTGGAAATAGGATGTTTCTGGAGATAATTAAAAGGAGGTCATTAGGGTGGGTCCTAGTCAGGACTAGTGTCCTTATAAAAAGGTGACATTTAGACTCAGAAATGCAGACAAGAACATTACTATCTGAATACAAAAAAAGAGAGATAAGGGTGGTGATGGTTCTGCAAGCTGAGGAACACCAGAGATTACTAGCTAATCACTATAACCCAGCTGAGAAGCATAGTTACAGATTCTCCCCCAGAGTGTCAGATGGAACCAACACTGAAATCAACCGTTGATCTCAGACTTACGGTTTCCAGAACTGCGAGACAATGCATTTTCCTCGTTTAAGCCACCCAGGCTGTGGTGCTTTGTTATGGCAGCTCTACAAAGTAAATACTGTGCCTCTTGGTGTTATGTGGTGTACATGCTGCTCGGCTCATCTTAAACTTTTTCACCTAGACATTTTTGGAATCTCTGAGCTTATCCTAGAGATGTACATCTTTTATTGCTGGTTGGGAAGCTAGTCCATAAACTATGACCGTGAATTGTCTTGCTTTAATAGGCTTCATATGCTTGTTGTGGTACCAAAATATTGCTTCCCACTATTCTATTCACTGGCGTTGGACTTGAGAAGCTCTGATTATTTCTGAAAGTGAAGTCAGTTTAAAGAAAGAAGAAAAGAATGTTTTAGGTATGGGACACAGGCTTTGATGCCACATTCTAAATAAAAGTTCTAGAAATACCTTGAATAGTAGCAAGAAATTGGAATAAATGCAAGCCTTACTCAGATGTGTCAATTCTGGTATTTTTCATTTTGGTTAAAATAAAATAACAATAAAGTTCATTATTTTTTGAGCTCACCCAGTTTTTAACTATTCTTTTTATTCAGACAGCTTATCCAAGGTTAAATAAAAAACTACATTTTAAAACTTATGTTACAGATGTTTTAAAAAACAGTTACATAGTTTAATCTAACTGATTTCATAATCAGAAGCATAACGCCAAGTACTGTTTTTCTTCACTAGTATAAAGTTTAAATTTAAGAATAATCAGCATGCAATCAAATACTGATTATAAATGAACAATAATGAACTTAAAAGTAAAATCAGTTCTGAGGGTTATAATGAAAGAAAAAAAGGAGTAATAGCAGTATTCAAAAATAGGAGAGTAATAAAAAATGAGTATCATTATGCTGAAAGGAAAATAGTGGGTGAAAATCAGCCTGCAATGATGTTCCATGAACGTCTCAAACAGTTTTGGGAAGAATGGGGGAACCAGACATTATGAGAGAGTGAAAATCTATATACTTGTATTGATTTACTGCCATTGATGAAGTCATCTAGGAAACATCAACAGTGGGTTTTTAGGAATGAACCTCTTGATTCTAGATGCTGGCAGATGGTATGGAAAGAAAAGGTTAATTGTGTCTATTTCTGGCCCATGGATCAAGTGTGTGACTTTAGGTAAGACATTCAGCTTCTCTAGGACTCAGTTTGCTTATAAAGCTGTTTAATATTTTTATATATTGATCATGTACCATGAATTATGGTATGTGCTAGATACATAAACAGTTTTCAAAGTGGCTACTAAAGCAACACTTCCTTAGTTAAGTGTGTGCCACTGGCACTACACAAGACCAAGTAACTTGGGGACATCTTCCTGTTGTCAGATACCAGTGAGTCACATAGTGAGGAAATTACTTTCTTTTAAATATCTTTGAAACCTTAAGATATTGTCAAGGAGAATTATTTAGTTCTGTGCCAATGCTGTATGTTTTTTTTTTTTTTAAAGATCTTCACTAAAGACTTTCTGCCTAGACTGGCCAGAATTGAATTTATTTTTAAATTGTACTGGCATCACCTTCTTAAAATACAAGCAGAGTAGGTAGTGATATACAGTGACCTTTTAAAATAAAGTTCTTTGTCTTAAAACTAGCCACATAAAGAACTTAATAATAGTGTTAGTGTTCTGTGACTATGGCAAGAATTGTGTATGAGTGATTGTCATTTGGGGAACTCTGAACCATTGTAACCCGTGGATTTCTCTTAGTTTGAGTTCCCTGGTAACAGATCCTGAGAAAAGGATTTATGTGATAGTGATTTTGGAGGAAGATATTCGTAGGGCAATCTGGAAGGATTGGGGCAGCTGAACCAGAAGGAGGAGAAAGCTGAGAAGGGTGTTACTCAGCCGAATATCCAGAAGATAACTTTTCTTTATTTCTATAGGGCAACTGTGGAGAAAGTACATGACAACCTCAGAGTTGTCACCATTAGGGGAAGAAGAGCTGGAGTATTTATACACCCTTATCCTTCCCATCAGGATGCAAATTCCCAGGCATTTCTGGGTCTTTAGGTCCATTGGCAAGTTGGCTTCAATACTCCATGGCAAAGGATCACAGGGTTTGACTGTTGGAAGTGAGCACACAGAGTCTGTACGCAAAAATGGTGGAGGAATCTGAGGCCGTGGGTGGGGCACCAGTAGAATTTAAGTGACCTGTGAAACAGTAACCTTGGGTCTTACACATTTGCTTTAAGCCTTCGTGTCTTGATTTCCTCATGTTGGCTAGTATAACAGTTGAACTTGTCTCTGGGGTTTTTATGATATTTAAATAACAGTATTATGGATTTACTGTTTTTCTGTAAATCCACAGTTAAGTTGCACCTTAAGCAGTAATATCTTTGAAATTATGGACTTGGTAAGTAATTGACATATATTTCTTTCCTAACGTTAACAAGCACACGGAGGAGAGTCTTGATGCAGAAAAAACACTCATGTCAGAATTATCATCACTTAACTGAAGCTGTCTCTCCTTTTCTCCAGTGGATGGCTGTTCTGCGTTTCTCAGCCTGCCTTGCAGCTGGACATAGTCCTGTGACTGAACTCTAGACCAGTGGAATATGCCTAGAGGTGTGGGCCAGTCTAGCTTATAATGAATTCTTGTATGGTTCCTTTATGTTCTTGTGCCTTGCCTGTTGACTGAGATGGTGATGTTGTAATTTGGAAACCCTGTGGCCAAGATGGCAGAACCCCTGTCACCTAGGTTTCTGAGCTCTTGTGGATAAGAACTCCCTCCCTACCTGTTTGCTCTCCCAGAACTGACTTTAGCAAAAAGGACACTTTTGTTATGTTGAAGCACACTGTGTTTGTATGTATTTGTTACCTTAAGTTCTTGAACCTGAACTAGTATAGAGCTCAAAAAATGTTAGCTAAAATCCCACATAGGACCTTGGGCAAATCAGTTTACCTCATTTGTAAAATTGGGATAGTCTGACTTCAAGGGTGGTTGCGAAGGTAAAAATGGAAATGAAGAATGTTTGGTGGATAGTGAAGAGCTGCACATAGAGAGGAGTTTTTATGGTCTTTCACTTTGTGCCCATGAAGAGGAGGGAACAGAGGGCAGTGTTACTTGGCTGCTACTCTCACTGCTGAGATTTCTCTCAAACTTAAACATATTGACAGGGCTCCTCATTCCTTGTGACCCCCGAATTACACTGGGTGTGGTGAACGGGAATGGAGGGGGTGTCCAGAGGAAAGGCCAAAATTTGCCTTCATGTGATATACAGACAGTTGGTGGCACCAAGGCTGATATTTGGGATACTTTGGTGAACATTCTAAATGTTCAATTATAAATGCAACTTATAACTGAAAAATATCTCTCTCATTCTAAACATGTACATTTATATAATTGCTTTGAGGTGAAGTTCAAGTAAGTATTTGAGTAAAAGATAGTAGGCTTAAAAAAATAAGTATACTTCTGGTAAGGAGCTGGAGCAAAAATCAAGGAAGTTGGGTTTGCAAGGTACTATAATGACAGAACAACATATATGTCATTTTTAGTTCCTTGTCTTTAGTTTATTCATTGAGCAAGTAATATGCAAGTACCTGCTATCATTTTGGAACAATTTTAGTGACCAGGGATATAACAGAACAAAACAGACAAAAAATCTCTGCCACCTTTCTAGTGGAGAAAGAGAGACATTAAACAAAGAACATGTATGGTGAGATAGATGAAAGTATGTGCTATTGAGAAAAATAGGGCAGAGAAAAGACAGATTGTGGGTAATGGTGTTGCACCTTTAATTAGGACTGTCAGTGAGGTAGTCATTGATAAGGTGGTAGTTGAGCAGAGATCTGAAGGTGGGAGAGCTATGGAGAAGTCCGCGAGGTGAGTGTTCCAGATAGGGAAGGGGCAGGTACAGAGGCCCTGAGATGGGGTCATGTACCTGGCATGTTTGAGTAACAAGTAGCCAGTATATCTTGGGAGAGAAGGGAGCTTGGTGAGATGGACAGAACTGTCATAAATTATCACCAATGAGGTAGCTTTTGAGTTCAGAAATTTTTTTTTTCTTTAGAGTTCTGGAGGTCAGAAGTTCTGAATCTAGGTGTTGGCAGAATTTGCTGTCTCTAAGGGTTCTAGGGGAGAATCATTTCTTGCGTTTTCTAGCTGCTGATGATTCCAGGCATTCCTTGACTTGCATCTGCATAGTTTCAGTCTTCCCCACCATCTTCATGGGACTTTTTCCTCTTCTCCTGACTTCCATCTTAGCTTTTTTCTCTTACAAGGAAACTCATCATTTGAATCCCCCTGGGTAATCCAGGATCATTTCTTCTGCAAATCTGTGTTGTAATCAAATCTGCAAAGATCCTTTTTCCAAAGAAGATCATATTCAGAGGTTCTTGGATGTGAATGTTGCAGATGGGACCATCATTCAAGCTTTTACAGGCAGAGTCAAGAGTGTTACACATCTTTAAGGACTTGTAGGGAGTTTTTAAGACTTTAGTTTTCACTCATAAGTGAAATCTTTGAAAGGTTAGACTTAGCTTTTAAAGAGACCTAAAGAAGGTCCTTTTTCTGTGAAAAGCAATACTGTCTGTGTGAGTAGGGATCAAACCCAGGTCTCCTGCATTGCAGGTGGATTCTTTACCAGCTGAGCTACAAGGGAAGCCTGTGAGCAGGGAGACCAGATAATAATCCAGAGAAATGAAGATGGCTTGGACCCCCAGAGTGCTGGATATAGATGATAAGAAGTGGTAGGATTCTGGAAACATTTTGTAAAGAAGATTGAAGGATGACTCGACCCTCCTTGCCTAATTGGCAAGATGGAATTTAGTTACCAATTTACTCAATACTGAAAAGTTTCTTAGAAGTCTTCTTTCTTAAACATTTTATTTTAAAGTAAGTATAGATTCACAAGAAATTGCAAAGACAATACAGAGAGATCCTGTAGTATTAATACAATTACAATATTACATCTTCTTTAATTAGAAGTTTGTTCCTAAAACCAGGAATTTGATACTGATATAAAATTTGTGTATACCTGCCTGGCATTACATCACATGGTAAATTTTTGTAACCACTATCACAATCAAGACACAGAACTATGTCATCATCACAGAGATCTTCCTTGTCCTAATTTTTTAATAATCTTCCTTACCCCCTAACCCTTCACTCTATGATGCCTAATTCCTGGCATCCTGTAATCTGTTTCCTATCTCTGTAATTTTTTATGGAATTTGGAACTTAGATATCTTTCATATCATCTCTTGCAGTTGATAAAGCAGCTGAATTTGCATAGAAGTTAAATGTGGGAGACCATTTACACTGCCTTGCTCAAAGTGGGAACTTGAACCCTTGTCTTATGACTCCCATTCCAGGGCACTTACAGTTTCTAACTCCAGTGAAGTAAAAGTATTTAGATGTTTGGATAAATTTTGTTTATGATGTAAACTCAGTTGTTTGTGTCTTTAGATGACATTGTTAATAGTTTAAGACCATTTGAGATTCTGGAAAGAAAAGTTTTACATTTGTGCTTAAATTCCCATAAGCTCTGGGCTAAAGAACCCTGGCGGAGCTCATCTATCCATCTGCATTAAAAAGATTTTACCTAAAAACTTGGTATTTTGATGAAGTCGGTTTATATATTTTCCGTTTAGAAGCTTTATTCCTACAGTTTTGTAGTGTAATAGACCACAGGAACCTGAAGAATGTATCCATCAGTGATAGTCTTGCTAACATTTATAACCTGTTGATCAAATAAAAATCATTGAAATGGGTTCAGGTGATGTGATGACAACAGATTTGTTTCAGCTTCCTTTCTGTGGTTCTCCTAGGAAAAAAATTGCTGGAAACTCTAGTTTTCCTTGACTCTTTATAGAACCCCACACGTAGATTGTAATTCTATTTCGACAGTGTTTTACAGTATCTTAGGACTGTAGGAACTTTGAAAATGCTTCATTCCTAAGGACAGAAAATCATGGCATCCAGTCCCATTACTTTGTGTAAATAGATGGGAAAACAATGGAAACAGTGAGAGACTTTATTTTCTTGGGCTCAAAATCACTGCAGATGGTGACTGAAGCCATGAAATTAAAAGACGCTTGCTCCTTGAAAGAAAAGCTATGAGCAACCTAGAAAACATTTTAAAAAGGAGAGACATTACTTTGTCAACAAAGGTCCATATAGTCAAACCGATATTTTTCCAGTAGTCATGTATGGATATACGTAAGTACATAGAGTTAGACCATAAAGAAAGCTGAGTGCTGAAGAATTGATGCTTTGAACTGTAGTGTTGGAGATGACCCTTTAGATTCCCTTGGACTGCAGGGAGATCAAAGCAGTCAGTCCTGAATAATCAATTGGAAGGACTGATGGCAGAAGCTCTAGTACGCTGGCCACTTGATGGGAAGAACTGACTCATTGGAGAAGACCCTGATGCTGGGAAAGATTGAAGGCAGGAGGAGAAGGGGACAGCAGAGGATGAGATGGTTGGATGGCATCACTGACTCGAGGGACAAGAGTTTGAGTAAGCTCAGGGAGTTGGTGATGGACAGGAAGCCTGGTGTGCTGCAGTCCATGGGGTTGCAAAGAGTTGGACATGACTGAGCGACTGAACTGAACTGAACAGTAGTGAAATTTAAGCAAAGAAAGTAAGACAAGAACATTTTGAGGTGTGAAGGTCCTGGGCTAGTAGAGAAAAGTGAAGGATACCTAACGGAATATGAACACACTGAGCAACTGAACTGAACTGAAGCCATTGCATTTAACGTGGGCAATGAAAACTTGATTATGATCACCTGGAACAGAAAATCTGTTTTTTTTTTTCCTTTTACACTAGAATATGACTGTTATATGGAATCAAATTGGTGTTTAAAAGCCTTTGTTTTTATTCATTTTCAGTAGCAAGTACTGTAACTAAAGACTCTAAAAAACTGTTCATAGTTTGGTGGAGGTTAAACCATAGACTGAGGCTGAGTGTGGTGGAAAAAGGAAGAGATTGGTAAAAGAGTACAAACGTTCAGTTTTAAGATGAATGTAGTCTGAATATCTAATTATAACTCGGTGACTATAATTGATAACCCTATTGTATGTTTGAAATTTGCTGAGAGAATAGAACTTAAATTTTCTTACCAAGACAATAGAAAAGAATAGTAAATATATAAGGTGATTGACATGAGTGTGTTAATTAACTTGATACTAATCCTTTCAGAAAGTGTACATACGCAGGTTATCATATACTTAAATATCTTGCCTTAATTTGGAAAACTCAGCAGGGGCCACAGGACTGGAGAAGATCAGTTTTCATTCCAATCCCAAAGAAAGGCAATGCCAAAGAATGCTCAAACTACCGCACAATTGCACTCATCTCACACGTTAGTAAAGTAGTGCTCAAAATTCTCAAGCCAGGCCTCAGCAATACGTGAACTATGAATTTCCAGATGTTAAAGCTGGTTTTAGGAAAGGCAGACGAACCAGAGATCAAATTACCAACATCCGCTGGATCATGGAAAAAGCAAGAGAGTTCCAGAAAAACATCTATTTCTGCTTTATTGACTATGCCAAAGCCTTTGACTGTGTGGATCACAATAAACTGTGGAAAATTCTGAAAGAGATGGGAATACCAGACCTCCTGACCTGCCTCTTGAGAAACCTATTTGCAAGTCAGGAAGCAACAGTTAGAACTGAACATGGAACAACAGACTGGTTACAAATAGGAAAAGGAGTACATCAAGGCTGTATATTGTCACCCTGCTTATTTAACTTCTATGCAGAGTACATCATGAGATATGCTGGGCTGGAAGAAGAAGCACAAGCTGGAGTCAAGATTGCTGGGAAAAATACCAATAACCTCAGATATGCAGATGACACCACCCTTATGGCAGAAAGTGAAGAGGAACTAAAAAGCCTCTTAATGAAAGTGAAAGAGGAGAGTGAAAA
>SJXQ01011650.1:366843-396037 GCA_006408695.1 Aepyceros melampus
AGTTTGGGTGAACTCCATGAGTTGGTGATGGACAGGAGGCCTAGCGTGCTGTAGTTCATGGGGTTGCAAAGAGTCTGATACAACTGAGCTCCTGAACTGAACTGAAGTATCTTGCAATTTTATTCATCAGTTAGACCTCAGTAAAGTAGGGGAAAAAATAAAAAGCAATAGAAAGGCAAATAAACAAAAGTCACATAAGGCTATGAGAATCGGACCATAAAGAAGAGTGAGTGCCAAAGAATTGATGCTTTTGAATTGTGGTGCTGGAGAAGAGTCTTGAGAGTCCCTTCAACTAGAAGGAGATCAAACCTGTAAATCCTAAAGGAAATCAACCCTGAATATTCACTGGAAGGATTGATGCTGAGGCTGAAGTTCCAGTATTTTGGCCACCTGATGTTCAAAGACTTTGGTGCTTGGAAAGATTGAAGGCAGGAGGAGAAGGGTGTGACAGAGGATGAGGTGGTTGGATAATATCACCAACTCAATGGAAATGAGTTTGAGCCAACTCCAGGAGATAGTGAAGGACAGGGAAGCCTGATATACTGCAGTCCATGGGGTTGCAAAGAGTCGAACATGACTTAGCAGCTGAACAACAATAGCAGCTACAGGTAGACTTCTAGCCCTGGCCTAACTAATTGTCTTCTTAGGCAGGTAGTCTGAACTCTCAGAACTTTATTTTCCTGTTATGTCTACTGCAGAAATAGAACAAGGAAGTTGTAAACACTTAAAAGGTTAAAACTTCAGAGTACATAGTGAGTGCTCAGTAAATGGTGGTGATGATGATGGTATTAGTAGTACTAGTTGTTTTGTTAGGAATTATAAAAATAATGCATTTTGTTTTCAAAGTTTAATAAGTTGAACATTTTCTTAATGTATCATTTTACATATAGGGATGTTGTAAGGTTGGATTATATAGTATGCTTTCTTAAAGTAGCAAGCTAAATAACTTAGGCCATAACTGACCAGTTTGGAAAGTAAGAATCCATTCTGTTGATTTTCTCTGGGTCACCAGAAGCCTGTTGCAGAAAGTAATCTTGGTCCCACCGTGTGTATGGGCCACATTCTCATTTCCTCTCCTGACTCACTGTGAGCCTCATCCTCTTTCTATGTGGACTTACATGCAAACCCAAACTCATGTTCATATGACACTGAACTATGAGGTCCCTTCAAACATTGACTTGGTTGTCCTCGTATTTTTATATATGATGTTTGCTGTACAGAAATGCCATTTCCTAACATCTCTGTTGTCTTTTAATATGTAGCCCAAATGGTACTTCTTGTTATGTTTTCTGTTTCTTACTGTTAACTTTTCTCCCACCCACCTCCAGTGGCCGAGTCTCTTTAATCTTCGTGTTTTCACCGTCTAGCACACAGAAGTTCTTAAGAATGAATGTGTCCCATCTCTAGTTAACAGAAGCTTACACTTAACTTGAAAGCAAGGAGTTTTCTGCTTCTGATGAATAATTAATCACTTTAAATTGTCCAGGAGAAAGTGTGGATGTCTGGAAATCATCATCAGAACTTAGAAACTTGAGAGACTAATTCTGTTTCTTAGTTAATAAAAAAAGTGCCCATGAATAACCAATAAAAATTTAATAGAATAATCAGATATTGCTTCTAGCCATTCTTCCCTTCCCTCTCCACATGTGGAAAACCAATTACTTCACTTTTTTACCTGAGGAACTCTTTAATCAGTGTGATTTGGAATAGATTGTAATGGAGAAGTTGATAGTTTAATACCTGATCTTAATTTTCAAGACTTGGAAGCTTGGTGCTATGCCCATAGTTGATGCTTTAATATTATTTATATTTATTAGTGTGTTTTTCAGTACATTAAAATTTATTGTATTAAATAGCAATATTGAACATAAATGTGGGCATAGCTGGAAAAGTTTTTGGTTCTAATGTGAGGTCAGCTTTACAGAGGACAATAGATTTGATTCTGCTTTTGGTGGTGGTGGTGGTTGTTAGAATCTTAGCTTTGTATTTAGTGTCCAAAATGTATGTGTTACTCACGTTTTAATTTATTTTGTGGCATAAAATGGAGGAATGAAGGACAAGATAAGAAACTATTTGAGGGGGATAGTAGAGCCAAAAATCTTGTCTTTTCAAAAATATTTCGTTGGGGTATGAAAATTATTTCAGGGAAATCCTTTGATTTTTTAAAAATGTTATTTTGTCACCTGGATATTTTGTGCTCTTTGCCCAACACTTCTGGTTTATTCTGTGACTAGTGTGTTCAGGTTTTTATTAACCATCTCAAAATTAAATGTCTTCTAGCTTGACAGATAGCAATTCGCTTCATATCAAACTTCAGTTCTGCTAGGAATCCGAGAAGATTTAAAGAAAACTTTTTTGACAATTAAGTAATATTTTGAAGGTATCAAGTTGCTGACATAAAATGATTGATATAAAGCATAGTCTTGGAGAAAACCTATAGATATCAGATATTTTAAATGTTATTTCTGCGTAAGAAAATTTCAGTTGCCACTTATTCTAAAAAAACTCTTGGGAAGCCACAGAAAAATGTTGAAAGGCCATAAAGATCCCTGCAACTAACTTTGCCCTAGAGAAAGCCATCGTGAGCAGTAGTAAGTACCTTTTCATTATTTTTGTACATATATGCCTTATGTACATACATGCATCTTCTAAATAAAGTTAGGGTCATACTGGTTAGATACTTTTGTTTTGTGATTTCTCTCCCATTTTGCATAAAAAATCATACGTATTAACCTATGCATCAAAAATTTTTGCAGATATTATTTCTGATGCCAAAGGTTTTGGAGAAAAAGAAGTGCTCACATAGATTTCTTCATTTATTTTGCTATTTGCTTATTAGTGGGCATTGATATTTTTGATGTTCCTCTATTTTAATGTTATGAATATTCTTAAACATAAATTTATGTTTATTAATCAAATAAATTCTTAAGATGTTTTATCAAATTGCCCTCCAGAAATGCTTCACAAATTTACACTCTCTCTGTGGTGATTAGTAATAATAGCAATAATAGTGGCTCCTATTTATTGGCACTTTATTGTATGTTATATGCTACATCCTAGTCTAAGCACTTTGTGTGAATTACCTAATTTATTCTTAACAAAACAGTAGCTTCCTTTTAGAGTAAGAAAACCAACATGGAATATATGTGAATGTATGGTTTTTTAATCGCTTGACCAACATCAAATATGCTAATTTTTTTTTTTTTAATGGGAAATAACTCTCATTGATTCAGGCTGTTTGCTCTGATACTACAGAGACTGTACATTTTTTTGTCTGCCCTAAAATAACACTATTATCTTCCTCTGTCTTAGGAAGAAATTTGTTTATGAAAATCACCTAAGACAAGTTTTAAGTTCTTATGAGTCAAAAATACAGTTTTTTACTCCTGATTTCAATAGGAAAATGCATTGAATGCATTCTTGACTTACAAAATTAATACCATTTTATGCTAAACAATACTAACCCCTGTTAAAATGGACACAGTTTATTTAGGAATTAAAGTCAATAGTGGCCACACGACTGGAAAAGGTCAGTCTTCATTCCAATCACAAAGAAAGGCAATGCCAAAGAATGCTCAAACTATTGCACAGTTGCACTAATCTCACACGCTAGCAAACTAATGCTCAAAATTCTCCAAGCAGGGCTTCAACAGTACATGAACCGAGAACTTCCATATGTTCAAGCTGGATTTAGAAAAGGCAGAGGAACCAGAGATCAAATTGCCAACATCTGTTGCATCATAGAAAAAGCAAGAGAATTCCAGAAAAACATTTGCTTCATTGACTATGCTAAAGCCTTTGACTGTGTGGATCACAATAAACTGTGGAAAACTCTTCAAGAGATGGGAATACAAGACCCCCTGACCTGCCACCTGAGAAATATGTATGCAGGTCAAGAAGCAAGAGTTAGAACCGGACATGGAACAACAGCCTGGTTCCAAATTGGAAAAGGAGCATGTCAAGGCTGTATATTATCACCTTGCTTATTTAATTTATATGCAAAGTACATCATGCGAAATGCTGGGTTGGATGAAGTACAAGCTGGAATCAGGATTGCAGGGAGAAATATCAATAACTTCAGACATGCAGATGACACCACCCTTATTGCAGAAAGTGAAGAGGAACTAAAGAGCCCCTTGATAAAAGTGAAAGGGAAGTGAAAAAGCTGGCTTAACACTCAACGTTCAAAAAATTAAGATTTTGGCATCCAGTCCCATCACTTAATGCAAATAGGTGGGGAACAGTGGCAACAGTGACAGATTTTATTTTCTTGAGTTCCAAAATCACTGCAAATGGTGACTGCAGCCGGAAATTAAAACATGCTTGCTCCTTGTAAGAAAAGCTATCACTAACCTAGACAGTGTGTTAAAAAAGCAGAAACGTTACTTTACCAACAATGGTCCATCTGGGCAACGCTATGGTTTTTCCAGCAGTCATGTATGGATATGAGAGTTGGAGCATAAAGAAAGCTGAGCATTGAAGAATTGATGCTTTTGAACTGTGATGTTGGAGAAGACTCTTGAGAATTCCTTGGACAGCAAGGAGATCAAACCAGTCCATCCTAAAGGAAATCAATCCTGAATATTCATTGGAAGGACTGATGGTGAAGCTGAAGCTCCAGTACTTTGGCCACCTGATGCAAAAAACTGTCACTGGAAAAGACCCTGATGCTGGGAACAATTGAAGACTGGAGGAGAAGGGGAGAATAGAGGGTGAGATGGTTGGATGATATGACCGACTCAGTGGACATGAGTTTGAGCAAGCTCTGGGAGTTGGTGATGGACAGCAAAGCCTGGTGTGCTGCAGTCCATGAGGTCGCAAAGAGTCGCACAGAACTGAGCAACTGAACTGATCATGACACAGCATAGCACGATGGTTTCCTTTCATTGTTTGCTCTGTAATGCGTCTGTTCTCTGAACCTCTTCAGCCTTTGTTTAGCCGTGTATTTTGTTGTTGTTCAGTCACTCAGTCATGTCTGACTCTTTGCAACTCCATGGATTGCAGCACGCCAGGCTTCCCAGTCTTTTCATGGCTGCAGTCACCATCTGTAGTAATTTTGGAACCCAAGAAAATAGTCTCTCACTGTTTGCATTGCTTCTCCATCTATTTGCCGTGAAGTGATATGCACTTAATATTCTTTTTAGCAAGTATTTATTGATTCTCAGTGTTTATGTAATTGAAAGTTTAACACAAGCTCCATTCAAGAAGACCATAAAGCATACAGAAAAAAATCAGTGAAAACAATGCAAGCGATACATGAGATATTAGTATGTATTATGAACTACCACCCATGAGCAACATATCAGATGTACAGATATAAGGCTGCTTGCATGATATTTCTTGTTTTCAGCTTTTGGCTGCTCACAAGGCATCAGTTCAGTTCAGTCGCTCAGTCGTGTCCGACTCTTTGCGACCCCATGAATCGCAGTACGCCAGGCCTCCCTGTCCATCACCAACTCCCGGAGTTCACCCAGACTCAACGTCCATTGAGTCCGTGATGCCATCCAGCCATCTCATCCTCGGTCGTCCCCTTCTCCTCCTGCCCCCAATCCCTCCCAGCATCAGGGTCTTTTCCAATGAGTCAACTCTTCGCATAAGGTGGCCAAAGTACTGGAGCTTCAGTTTTAGCATCATTCCTTCCAAAGAAATCCCAGGGCTGATCTCCTTCAGAATGGACTGGTTGGATCTCCTTGCAGTCCAAGGGACTCTCAAGAGTCTTCTCCAACACCACAGTTCACAAGGCATGAGATACCAAAAATGGTCCTTATAAATAAATGCCATGTCAGTTGAACCAGATTTATTAAATGAAACTCCTCATTAAGTTGAATTCTTGTAACTTGATGGATATATCTCAGGGTCTTACTGTATTATAAATAATTAGGAAGAGGGAGGGAGTGAAGGTTTTTTCATGTCATGTAGCTCAGGTAAGTGTTTTAATTGAGTTTCACAAATGAAGGTTTTGGTGCAAGGTGATTAGATTTCAGTTTTTGAAGTATCACATTGACTATTGGATGGAGAGTAAACTGCAGCCAAAAAGATATAGAGGTAGTCCTGAGTTAGGAGGCTGTTTGGAGAGTCAAAGTGGAAAGGTTCAAGTGTGATTCTTAGATCATTTGTATCAGGATCACCTGGGATACTTGTTTAGAATGCTGATTCCTGGGTCCCCATGTATATAATCTATAGTTAAAATTCAAAAATCTGCAGTGTATTAATGCTTATCTCATTAATGTTTTAGAATTAGTGATCTAGAGAACTGTACAGTCTGTTTTAGCCCTGTATAGGAAAAAAACACTCTTTGGTCTGTTTTATGAATTTTTGAAAAAAGGAAAATAAATATACCTTTCATAAGAATTCATTTTGATAGTGTGTCTTGGGGAAAAAAGGATCATTTATTGGATTTAATAGTTACCAGGCATTGTCCTAATTGCTTTTGATATCTTTTTTATTTTCTTAAGCTTTCCATAACTGGGCAAATTCAGCATTAATAACACAATTTCTAGATGAGGAAACTGAAATTCCTAGAACCTGAAGTTAAAATACTTTTGGCTGCATGTAAAAAGTCTTGACTCAAACTGACCTAAGTAATAATTTTTTATCGCAATTATCAGGGGTTCCATAGTAGGTTGTGCCTCAGGTTGGTGAATTTCAGTGGCTTATATATGCTATTGAGACTCCAGGATCTTTGCTTTTCTCTGCAGTGAGGGTGTTGGCACTGGTTTTACTTTTTGGAAGCAAGGTGACTTTCACATTTCTGGGAGAGAGAGATTCTTCCAGAGGAAGAATAGAGATGTTCCCTTTTTGTTATTTTTCTGAAGGGAGAAAGTTCTTCCCATAACCCTCCCATCAGGCTTCCTTTCATATGTTTGTGGGGAGAATTGGGTTACATACTCATTGCTGAAGCCATAGAGGTGGGATTCCCATCACTGGCTGGGACTACTGAATGATTTAGAAAAGGTACTGGAAGTCATTTAGAGTGTCTACTGTGGCCATACTGCTGGTGAGTGGCTGAATTAGGATGTCAGACTCCAAAGTCTTCTTGGTTCTTCCTGATCCCAAGTTATGTTTCAAGTATCCATTTGCAAGCCTTCCCATTCCTAGGCTGTTGAGGGCATCTCCAGTTGCTGGAGCTCATAGCCACGGTAAAAGGACTACATTTACTTTCAGCTTTCTGCTACCCCAAGGCAGTTTGAAAAGCTGTGTACTGTCCACTAAGAGGGGAAAGGTCAAATGTTACTACCAGCTGGAAATGTATTGATGTGTGTCAGCCTAGCAATGAGCAGTGATGCGGGAGGCAGTTTCTGAGCCTTACAGACACAGCTCAGCCTTTATAGGGCCCACTAAGTGCCAGGTTAAGCACTCTAATTGTGTATTCTACTTGACACAGCAGTATCATGAAGTATGTACTACCATTATCTGTCATTTTCCTTACTTTACAAAAGAGGAAACTGAAGCTTCGATGGGTTAGTTTGCCTAAATTCACCCAACATGTAAATGGGAGAGTCCTGATTTGAATTCACTTTTACTTAAAAGATTTTTACACTTACACTTTTATTTAAAGATTTCTACAATTGTGAAATATAGCATAAAATATTGAAAAGAAATCTGTACAATTTATGTATAGTTTAATTTGTAATTATAAAGTAAATATCACTCCCTGGACCAAAATAGAAGGTTATTAATACACCAGAAAATCCTCATCTGACTGTTTCTACCAATCAGCTTCCATACTACTTATTTTTGTGGTACTCTTTCACTTATGAGACTTATACTCTTAATTACTCTGCATAATTTTCCTCCTTAGGAAAATCTTAGGGCTTCCCTGGTAGCTCAGCTGTTAAAGAATACGCCTGTTATGCAGGAGACCCTGGTTCGATACCTAGGTCAAAAATTCCCCCGGAGAAGGGATAGGCTACCCACTCCAGTATTCTTGGCCTTCCCTGGAGGCTCAGACGGTAAAGAATTCTCCTGCAATGTGGGAGACCTGGGTTTGATCCCTGGGTTGGAAAGCTCCCCTGGATAATGCAACCCACTCTAGTCTTCTTGCCTGGAGAATCCCCATGGACAGAGGAGCGTGGTGGGATACAGTCCATGGGGTCGCAAAGAGTTGGACACATCTGAGCTACTAAGCACAGCACAGCAAGTCATAAAATGGCATAAGGGGAAGCTAGATGGACCAGAAATCAGAGGCATTGATGTTCCCCTTTTGTAATTATATTTACATTAATTAATTATATATCAGCCAAGTCATGTCTTCAAAAGGGCAGATGTAAGGCCAAATAACTTCTAATAACCATTATCCAGATAAAGAGTTGGTTAACTAGGACTTGAAACCAAGTTGGAGGGCAGGTTTTGCTTGCTTTTTTGTTTGTTAATGTAGTATTGGTTTGAGAAACCCTTAACAATTCGGTAGTATACATCGCTCATTTTGAATAGCAAGTATTTTGTTTGCTATGTAAGTCAGTAAATTGCCCTTGCACCTTATTGATTAAAATGTCCTAGCTCTTGAAGGACTCACAAGTATAATTTCTCTAAGACAGACTGTACTTATGTTTTTTAAAATCCACCATTGAGGTCTGTCCATGATAAAGTGGAACCAAGCGATTATTAATTTTTCATTGAAATCTTCTGAATAAGTGTTTTTTTCTTGGTTGGTTTCAGAAGGAGTCATATTCCTGAATCTAATTAGAGGCAGTTCATGTACTGTAGGCTTATTAAGATTCAAGGCACTTTTTTATTTTAGTCTGTCTGATATCCCTTTTTAATTTCACTTAAATTTGAATTACTCTAAGCATCGTGTGGGCATATTGAAGATACTCAGGGTTATTAATAATGATGATGTTGACGAATCTGCCCATCTTACTCTTCTCAAGTTCCATAACCTTATTCTTGATCTTGGCTTGTGAATACGTGTGACTGTGCTGCTTCCCTTTTCTTCCTGTGGCAAACATCAGTGATCAATCATGACAGTATTCTGGTGGGCCCAGACAAAGCCCATGAACTGTTTTCACATAGCACACCAAGCAGACAGTTCCATTTGGCCAGTTAGCAGGCCCTTTGCCATTCCTGCTCCTGATATTGGTTGTCTTAGGTCTAAATGTGTGTATCCTTCTTTATGACCTATTGAGTAAGTTGCTCTATCAGCTGTTTTTTTCTTTTTCCTCAGTTTCTGCCTTGGAGTGTCATTTTTCTCCCTATTTGAATGAAGATCTTTTCCCTTTACTGTTGAGTTCAGTCACTCAGTCCTGTCCGACTCTTAGCGAGCTGATGAATCACAGCACGCCAGGCTTCCCTGTCCATCACCAGCTCCCGCAGTTCACTCAAACTTATGTCCATCAAGTTGGTAATGCCATCCAGCCATCTTATCCTCTNAGAAGGCTGAGCGCAGAAGAATTGATGCTTTTGAACTGTGGTGTTGGAGAAGACTCTTGAGAGTCCCTTGGACTGCAAGGAGATCCAACCAGTCCATTCTGAAGGAGATCAACCCTGGGATTTCTTTGGAAGGAATGATGCTAAAGCTGAAGCTCCAGTACTTTGGCCACCTCATGCAAAGAGTGACTCATTGGAAAAGACCCTGATGCTGGGAGGGATTGGGGGCAGGAGGAGAAGGGGACGATCGAGGATGAGATGGCTGGATGGCATCACGGACTCAATGGACGTGAGTCTGAGTGAACTCCGGGAGTTGGTGATGGACAGGGAGGCCTGGCATACTGGAATTCATGGGGTTGCAAAGAGTCGGACACGACTGAGCGACTGAACTGAACTGAATATATTCGACAAACATTTATTTAGCATCTTACCTATTTCTGACACATAGTATTGTTTCTTTCTAACAGCACTAAAATATAGGTATAATTGGTATGTTATTGATCCTCAGAGAGTTTAAGTAATTTATCAAGTCTATACAACTAACAGGTGGTAAACTTGGTTTTCAAATTTGTGTCTGGCTCAAAATCAGTCCTTTATTCTTGGCTACCTCTAATCCTATGGCCTAAGCTTTCCTTTAAGCCATTTATTAATACATTGAGAAAGCCCCAAATGGAGACATTGAGAAAGCTCCTAACTTCTTTTAGGTTCAGTCCCCTTATTTCTGTGATCATCATCACCCATGTACCACATGGGGTTATTGTGAAGTTAAGTGAGGTATCATGTTAAATATCTTAGAATACTAACTGACATGTAAATACATTTTGGTTGGATGAAGCCACAGTGTGTTTCTTCTTATATTAGGAACCTTGATCCACTGACAGAATGTAAACATTTAATTTTTGGTTTTCATCAGGATTTAAATAATACATAGTCCTATCGCAATTATTTTTAAAACTATGTTCCTCATTTCCCTAGTGCTTTCTTTTAATAGCTCAAAACCTTGCAGAAACACGTAGAGAAATGTAAAAGATTTCACTTAAAAAACCCAAACTAAGAAACTATTTTCTTTTAGATAAGCTTTCCATCCAACTCCGAATCATCCGATTATTCAGAGAATGCTTGTCCAGTTTGAGTTCCTGACTTTTTTCTTCTTTTTCTGTCCATCTAGATAGTTTTTATAAAAGGAAAAGTTGCAATTAAAGACTAAATGAAACATGTTCCTCATGGGAAATTATGCTTCCATGAAAAAATGCATGGGAAATGTAACCTCTACTAAAGGAATGCATCTTATGAATAGAAAGTTTTTTTTGAATCAAACAGTTAAATATAAAAACCACCAAGAGTCATGGCTTTGGCTCTGTCTGTTAGTTTTTCTCCTAATGCACACATTCTCCCTACCTGTACTGTTAGAGATATTTTCCTATTTAAGAGCCAAGGAAAAGATGGTACTGATAACCTAACAAGAACCACACTTAAGGAGTCTTGAACAGTTCCTGTGTTAGAATTACTTCCTTTGTGACTAGGAAAATTCAAAATGGAAAGTTTGCTGTGATTTTAGATCTTCATCATGACTAGGCTTAGACTAAAGTAGACTAAAAGTAGAATGATAATAATCTTTCTGATAATTTCATGCCTATCACTTGAACATACTTTCCTGAAAATCTGGTGGGAGCAGCTGCAATTTTGGGAGGAAGCTGCAATATCTATAGTTTAGAGAGTGGAAATTTAGATTTGCCTACCAGTGAAAGTGAGCTTAAAGGTAGAACAGGAAACTATTGTTTTCTGCCATAGTAATATTAGCAAGAAATGAAATTCAATGATCTCTTTTACCAAACTCTGCCAAATTGTTGTTTTTGTGTTTACACCCATTCTTCTTTAATTAAACAATGAATGTGCAATCGTTGCTTATGATTAAACCCTATTTTCCTTTCAGGAAAACAGTAAGGCATGTGTATATTCTATTAAGGGTTTCCTTGGTGGCTCCGTTGGTAAAGAATCCACCTGCCACGCAGGAGACCCTAGGTTGGACCCCTGGGTCAGGAAGATCCCCGGGTCAGGAAGATCCCCTGGAGAAGGAAATGGCAACCCACTTCAGTAATCTTGCCTGGAGAACCCCATAGACAAAGGAGTGTGGCAGGTTAAATAAAGTCCATGGGGTTACAAAGAGTTGGACTTGACTGACTAAACCACCACCATACTCTATTGAAAGAGTTAAAAAATAAAATTAAAAGATGAGGTGATATCTATAATAAATAACAAAAAAGGTTAAAAAAAAAAAGATGAAACCAGCATTAAGATGAACACAGCATTTGCATGCCTCAAGGTCCTGTGTGTTGCTGCAGATTTAGTTCTGTGCTTTCTAGTGGTCAAAGCAAGAAAGATACATTTTCATTTATTTATTTATTCAAAAAAAGCAATTAATCTGCTGGTATAGAGTAGATGCCATTGAGGGTCCTAGGTATTATAATCTTCTAAAGAAAGTTACAAAATTAGATATTCTTATATTAAAGAACAATGATTTATTCAAGAAAAACACATCTTTTCCTAATGTTAAGAGCTGAAAAAAAGCTTTCTTGAGGATCCTTATAAAACAAGTCTAATTAATTTTGACAATAATTTTTACTATTCTGTAATGGTAAACAAGAAGTTGCAATGACTCAATGAAGCAGTTGTTGTAAGGATATTGTGTACAAAGTACAGAGAGAACTTAGGAGAGGACACTTGAGTCAGCCTGAAGGAATCAAAGAAATCTTCATGGCTAGTTAGCATTTAGGTCATTCTTGAAAACTGATGCATTGCATAGCAGAACTGCCTGGCATTCCAAGAAAAGAGCAAAGTATATATGAAAGCATATATGTCAAATGAGAAAGGAATGTTCAGGGATTCTTGGTAGTTTATATTTGCATTGTATAAATTTTGAGTGACAGATAAAGATGAATGGGTAAACAGGAAGCCAGATCATAAAGTGCCTTTGAATGTCATCCAAAATGAATGTAACTTGTTTTGCTGCAAATGGAGAGCTGTTGAAGAGTGACAAGCGATGATCAGATTCGTTAGTTAGAAAAGACAGAAAAAACATGCTGGAAAAGGTCAGGAAAGATTACAGGGTGGAAGGAAGGAAAGGGAACTAATAGCCAGGGTCAGAGGTGATTAGATGGAACTTTAATTTGCAGTTATAACAGGACTCACCCTTTTGTTGCAGAATTTTTGGAAAAAATTGAATGCTAAAGAACCATTTAAAATATCCCCAAAGTGTTGCCTTGGGAATCTGAAGGGATGGTGGCATCTTCTACAAGTATAAATGGCACAAAAAGATGAGGATGAGGATAGGTAACAATATCTTCCATCTACAGCTCAGTTCAGTTCAGTCACTCAGTCATTTCTGACCATTTGCGACTATGGACTGCAGCATGCCATGCTTCCCTGTCCATCACCAACTCCCAGAGCTTACTAAAACTCATGTCCATTGAGTTGGTGATGCCATCCAACCATCTCATCCTCTGTTATCCCCTTCTACTCTTGCATTCAATCTTTCTCAGCATCAGGGTCTTCTCCAATGAGTCAGTTCTTAGAATAACGTGGTCAAACTATGGGAGCTTCAGCATCAGTTCTTTCAATGAATAATCAGGACTGATTTCCTTTAGGATGGACTGGTTGGATCTCCTTGTTGTCCAAGGGACTCTCAAGAGTCTTCTCCAACACCACAGTTCAAAAGCATCAATTCTTCAGTGCTCAGCTTTCTTTATAGTTCAACTCTCCCATCCATACATGACTACTGGAAAAACCATAGCTTTGACTAGATGGACCTTTGTTGACAAAGTAATGTCTCTGCTTTTTAATATGCTGTCTAGGTTGGCCATGGCTTTTCTTCCAAAGAGCAAATGTCTTTTAATTTCAGAGATGCAGTCACCATCTTCAGTGATTTTGGAGACGAAAAAATAGTCTGTCACTGTTTCCATTGTTTCCGCATCTATTCGCTATGATATGATGGGACCAGATGCCATAATCTTTTCTGAATGTTGAGTTTTAAGACAACTTTTTCACCCTACTCTTTCACTTTCATCAAGAGGCTCTTTAGTTCTTCTTGACTTCCTGCCATAAGAGTTGTGTCATCTGCATATCTGAGGTTATCGATATTTCTCCCAGCAATCTTGATTCCAGCTTGTGCTTCTTCCACCTCAGCATTTCTCATTATGTACTTTGTATATAAATTGAATAAGCCCAGGTGACAATATACAGGCTTGACATACTCTTTTCCCGATTTGGAACCAGTCGTTGTTCCATGTCCAGTTCTAACTGTTGCTTCCTGACCTGCATACAGATTTCTCAGGAAACAGGTCAGGTGGCCTGGTATTCCCATCTCTTGAAGAATTTTCCACAGTTTGTGGTGATCCACACGGTCAAAGGCTTTGGCTTAGTCAATAAAGCAGAAATAGATATATTTCTGGAACTCTCTTGCTTTTTTGATGATCCAGTGGATGTTGGCAATTTGATCTCTGGTTCCTCTTCCTTTTCTAAATCCAGCTTACACCTCTAGAAGTGCGTGGTTCACATACTGTTGAAGCCTGTCTTGGAGAATTTGGGGCATTATTTTGCTAGCATGTGAGATGAGTGCAATTGTGCGGTAGCTTGGACATTCTTTGTCATTGCCTTTCTTTGGGATTGGAATGAAAACTGACCTTTTCCAGTCCTGTGGCCACTGCTGAGTTTTTCAAATTTGCTGGCATACTGAGTGCAGCAGTTTCATAGCATCCTCTCTTAGGATTTGAAATAGCTTCACTGGAATTCCATCACCTCCACTAGCTTTGTTTGTAGTGATGCTTCCTAAAGGCCCACTTGACTTCGGATTCCAGCATCTGGCTCTAGGTGAGTGATCACACCATTGTGGTTATCTAGGTTATGAAGATCATTTTTGTACAGTTCTTCTGTGTATTCTTACTACCTCTTCTTAATATCCTCTGCTTCTGTTAGGTCCATACCATCTCTGTCCTGTTTGCGCCCATCTTTGCATGAAATATTCCCTTGGTATCTCTAATTTTCTTAAAGAAATCTCTACTTTTCCCATTGTATTGTTTTCTCTATTTCTTTGCATTGGTCACTGAGGAAGGCTTTCTTATCTCTCCTCACTATTCTTTGAAACTCTGCATTCAAATGTGTATATTTTTTCTTTTCTCCTTTGCTTTTAGCTTCTCTTCTTTTCTCAGCTATTTGTAAGGCCTTCTCAGACAACCATGTTGCCTTTTTGCATTTCTTTTATTGGGGATGGGCTTAGCAGTGCCTCCTGTAGAGATTTTTGTTAGAGGTGCTTTGGAAGAACCAGGTAGAGATGTTCAGTGACTATTTGGGTCCACACATTTGTGTCTCTAAAGAGGGAAGCTTGAACTTTAAGCATAGATTAGAGAGTCACTAACTAAGAATTGAAAGAGTGGATATCAAAAATACAATATTTTCCTAAGCTAGAACAAAAACTGATCTCTCATAAAGTTGAAAATTTGCATAGAACTGTCAAATTTCATGAGGGAAATATTTCATGTGACATATATTTGGCCCTGCTGATTTTTTTTAAGTGGAGAGTACCTAGGTATTTTTTTAAATTAATTTTTATTTTTTAGTTTGTTTTGCTTTACAATACTGTATTCGTTTTGCTATACATTGACATGAATCAGCCACGAGTGTACATGAACTCCCAATCCCGACCTCCCCATCCCGCCTCCCGCCCCAAACCATCTCTCTGGATTATCCCCGTGCATCAGTCCCAAGCATCCTGCATCTTTCATCGAACCTAGACTGGCGATTCGTTTCACTTATGATATCATTCATGTTACACTGCCACTCTCCCAAATCATCCCACCCTCTCCTTCTCCCACAGAGTCCAAAAGGTTGTTCTATACATCTGTGTCTCTTTTGCTGTCTCGCATACAGGTTTATCATTATCATCTTTCTAAATTCCACATATATGTGTAAGTATACTGTATTGGTAGAGAATATTTCAAATCTTAACAGATGATGTTGCTAAAGTGCTGCACTCAATATACTAGCAAATTTGGAAAGCTCAGCAGTGGCCACAGGACTGGAAAGGTCAGTGTTCATTACAATTCAAAAGAAAGACAATGCCAAAGAATGTTCAACTACCACACAGTTGCAGTCATCTCACATGCTATCAAAGTATGCTCATAATTCTCCAAGCCAAGCTTCAACAGTATGTGAACTGTGCACTTCCAGATATTCAAGCTGGATTTAGAAAAAACAGAGGAACTAGCGAGCAAATTGCCAAACTGGATCATTGGAAAAGCAAGAGAGTTCCACTAAAGTATGCCAAGCCTCTCACTGGGTGGATCACAACAAACTGGAAAATTCTGAATGAGATGAGAATACAGACCACCTGACCTGCCTCCTAAGAAATCTGTATGCAGGTCAGGAAGCTACAATTAGAACTGGATATAGAACAACAGACTGGTTCCAAAGTGGGAAAGGAGTACGTCAAGGCTGTATGTTGTCACCCTGCTTATTTAACTTATATGCAGAGTAACTCATGCAAAGTACCAGGCTGGACTAAGCACAAGTTGGAATCAAGATTGCTGGGAGAAATATCAATAACCTCAGATATGCAGATGACACAACCCTTATGGCAGAAAGTGAAGATGAGCTAAAGAGACTGTTGTGATGAATGTGAAAGAGGATAGTGAAAAAATTGGCTTAAAACTCAACATTCAGAAAACTAAGTTCATGGCAACTGGTCCTATCACTTCACGGCAAATAGATGTGGAAACAATGGAAACAGTGATAAATTTTATTTTTTTGGCCTCCAAAATCACTGCAGATGGTGACTGCAGCCATGAAATTAAAAGACATTTGCTCCTTGGAAGAAAAGCTATGATCTAGACAACATATTAAAAAGCAGACATTATTTTGCCAACAAATGTCCATCTAGTCAAAGCTATAGTTTTTCCAGTAGTCTTGTACTGATGTGAGAGTTGGACTATAAAGAAGGCTGAGTGATGAAGAATTGATGCTTTTGAACTGTGGTGCTGGAGAAGACTTTTGACAGTCCCTTGGACTGCAAGGAGATCCAACCAGTCCATCCTAAAGGAGATCAGTCTGGAGTGTTCACTGGTAGGAATGATATTGAAGCTGAAACTCCAATACTTTGGCCACCTGATGTGAAGAGCTGACTCATTGGAAAAGATCTTGATGCTGGGAAAGATTGAGGGAAGAAGGAGAAGGGGATGACAGAGGAAAAGATGGTTGGATGGCATCACCAACTCGATGGCCATGAATTTGAGTAAGCTCCGGGAGTTGGTGATGAACAGAGAAGCGTGGTGTGCTGCAGTCCATGGGCTGCAAATATTTAGACAAAACTGAGCAACTGAACTGAACCAAACTGAGGGTGTACTTATTAACAGTATTGTAGTCAAACATTAATATGAGTTTCTCATTCTCTGAAGATGCTCTAAACAAGGCAATGCGTATTATGTGAAAAAGTAATATATGTATGTACATTTTTGTGGTAGAAAAGATTCTGTAATGTCTGTACTTTGTTATCAAAGAGGCCATTATACTCTCTGATCCTAGTAGTATTCTTTATAGTTTGGGAACTTGGCAATTAAGCCCAAAGATTATTTTCTTTGTATCCATCAGTTTGGTAAATCTTAGACAGATATATGAGTTCTTTAACAGAAATAATAAATTTAATCAGTATACCTTAGTAACCATTTCTGACTATATTTATGCCCTGAAATCTAAAGCCGTCATTAGGTTTTTGCAAAAGTTCTTTTAGAGAGTTAGAACATAACTTCAACTGTTATTTTCCAAATTTCACAAGACATTTACTGGGGAAGTCACATACCTTTATTTTTTCTGTCCTTTCATTGAATGAGATTAAATGACATCAGCTCTTAGAAACAGAATGCTGCATTCTTATTGAATTTCAAATTTTTTAAATTATTTCTTTGAAACTCCTTGAGCAGTTTAACCAGGTTGTTATAAGATGCATGCACAAATTAAATGGAACCAAAATTTCCCCAATTCTGTTATCTTGGTTTATAGGAAAATATTTCTGACCTACTTAAAAGAACTGTTTCACTAATAAAATTTAATTTTCTATATCACTTTAAGATAAGGAACTTTTAGTTCAAATTTAAATTTTTAGCAATTGATACATTGGTTATAGTAACTTTATATGGTGCTGGATTTTCAAAAGTGTGAATGACTACAATCAATTTTATATAACTGATCAGATCAGCTGTTTACATATAAATAATTGAACACTGTACAGTTTCTAGAAAGGGCCAAACTGAGCTCATGTTTCCCAATGTAATTGTTAGCTACATAGCTGTTTGACTACCAAGCCATCACTTTAGTTCAACATGATTGAATTTGTGATACTATGTAGATAAAGGCTGAATTGATAAAAATGGTCTGACAACCACATGTCAGAGCCAAAGGAAGAGATCACCATTATCCAGGAGTTTAAAAAGTGATTGATACTGCAGGACAAGTATCTACAGTACTTGTACAGATCTCAGAACTTTCGGTTAACATTATGTGGAGGAGGACTTTAAAGTAAATAAAATTTGGGGGAAATTATTCAAGGTTGTACAGTTCCATGCTTTTGGACTGATCAAAGCATGTAAAGAATTCAATCTTTATAACCTATGTCCAGCTGAGTATCTCACTGTAGTCTTAGGTTTCAATGAAAAGTTGCACTTCCGGGGGGGCGCCTCAGATGGCGGAGGAATAGGACGGAGAGACCACTTTCTCCCGCACAAATTCATCAAAAGAACATCTCAACGCTGAGTAAATTCTACAGGGCAGCTTCTGAATGCGAGCAGAGGACATCAGGCATCCAGAAAAGCAGAACATCGTCTTCAAAAACAGGTAGGAAAATCACAAAAGACGAAAAAAGAAACAAGGGAGGTAGGGAGGGAGCTCCGTCCTGGGAAGGGAGTCCTGTCCCGGGAAAAGAGTTTTGAAAAGAGAGAAGTTTCCAAATGCCGGGAAACACTCTCACTGCCGAATCTATGGGGAGTCTTGGAAGTGCATAACAGGGAAGAAAAATAAATGGTGATTAAGACCAACAGGTTATGAGCCCAAAGGTAATTCCCCCAGCGGAGAAGCAGAGCAGACGCCTGCATCCGCCACTAGCAAGTGGGGGCTGGGCAAGGAGGCGCGCGAGACACGGGCGGCGGCACTTCTTAAGAATCGGGCCGGAACCAGAGTGAACTAACTCAGGCTAGCACGCCAGACTGTGGGACAGTTACCACGCGAAAAGCTCGAACATAAGACACCGCCAGGATCATGCACAAAACAAAGGACGGAACAGAAATAGCCGGCTGCCCGCCAGCCCCCGCCGGCGACAGGCAGCCAGAGCCGTAAGGGCTGGAATTTCTTTGGCACTGCCTTTCTTTCTGATTGGAATTAAAATTCCAGTCCTATGGCATATTGAGTGCAACACTTTCACAGCATCATCTATCAGGATTTGAAAAAGCTCAGCTGGGATTCCATCACCTCCACTAGCTTTGTTCATAGTGATGCTTTCTAAGCCCCACTTAACTTCACATTCCAGGATGTCTGGTTCTAGGTAAGTGATCACACCATCATGATTATCTGGGTCATGAAGATCTTTTTTGCACAGTTCTTCCATGTATTCTTGCCACTTCTTATTAATGTCTTCTGCTTCTGTTAGGTCCATACCATTTCTGTCCTTTATTGAGCCCATCTTAGCATGAAATGTTCCCTTGGTATCTCTGATTTTCTTGAAGAGATCTCTAGTCTTTCCCATTCTGTTGTTTTCCTCTATTTCTTTGCGTTCACAGTTGAGGAAGGCTTTGTTATCTCTCCTTGCTAATCTTTGGAACTCTGCATTCAGATGCTTATATCTTTCCTTTTCTCCTTTGCTTTTCGCTTCTCTTGTTTTCACAGCTATTTGTAAGGCCTCCCCAGACAGCCATTTTGCTTTTTTCCATTTCTTTTCCATGGGGATGGTCTTGATCCCTGTCTCCTGTGCAATGTCAGGAACCTCTATCCATAGTTAATCACACACTCTATCAGATCTAGTCCCTTAAGTCTATTTTTCACTTCCACTGTATAATCATAAGGGATTTGATTGAGGTCATACCTGAATGATCTAGTGGTTTTCCCTACTTTCTTAAATTTAAGTCTGAATTTGGCAATAAGGAGTTCATGATCTGAGCCGTGGTCAGCTCCTGGTCTTATTTTTGCTGACTGTATAGAGCTTCTTTATCTTTGGCTGCAAAGAATGTAATCCATCTGATTTGGTGTTGACCATCTGGTGATGTCCATGTGTAGAGTCTTCTCTTATGTTGTTGAAAGGGGGTGTTTGCTATGACCACTGTGTTCTCTTGGCAAAACTCTTATGTTTGCCTTTGCCCTGCTTCATTTCATGTTCCAAGGCCAAATTTGCCTGTTACTCCAGGTGTTTCTTGACTTCCTACTTTTGCATTCCAGTCCCCTATAATGAAAAGGACATCTTTTTGGGTTTTCGTTCTAAAAGGTCTTGTAGGTCTTCATAGAACCGTTCAGCTTCAGCTTTTTCAGTGTTACTGGTTGGGGCATAGACTGGAATTACTGTGATATTGAATAGTTGCCTTGGAAACGAACAGAGATCATTCTGTCGTTTTTGAGATTGCATCCAAGTACTGCATTTCTGACTCTTGTTGACCATGATGAAACCATAATCTGAAACCATAGTCACAGAAATCTGATCATGCAGACCCCAGTCTTGTCTAACTCAATGAAACTAAGCCATGCTGTGTGGGGCCACCCAAGGTGAGTGAGTCATGGTGGAGAGGTCTGACAGAACGTGGTCCACTGGAGAAGGGAATGGCAAACCACATCAGTGTTCTTGTCTTGAGAACCCCATGAACAGTATAAAAAAGGCAAAATGATAGGATATTGAAAGATGAGCTCCATGGGTTGGTAGGTGCCCAACACGCTACTGCAAATCAGTGGAGAAATAACTCCAGAAAGGATGAAGGGATGGAGCCAAAGCAAAAACAATACCCACTTGTGGATGTGACTGGTGATAGAAGCAAGGTCCGATGCTGTAAAGAGCAATATTGCATAGGAACCTGAATGTCAGGTCCATGAATCAAGGCAAATTGGAAGTGGTCAAACAGGAGATGGCAAGAGTGAACATCGACATTTTAGGAGTCGGCAAATTAAAATGGACTGGAATGGGTGAATTTAACTCAGATGACCATTATATTTACTACTGTGGGCAGGAATCCCTTAGAAGAAATGGAGTAGCCATCATGGTCAACAAAAGAGTCCAAAATGCAGTACTTGGATGCCCTTTACTGTTAGTTCTCTGTATTACCTTACTTCCTATGTATACTCAGATCACTCAAGCTGTCCACTTCTCAGTGTGTGCACTTCAGAACAAAGTACTGGGTTTATTCCTTGACTAGTCTTTGTTCATTTCTTTGGAGTTTGTTCTTAGAAGTGACTCCTTTCTTAAGGTGAGGACTCTTTTCCTGTTTTAATAGCATGAACTCATAAAGACTATCTCTGGTCGAATTCCTCCTGCATATGTATCAGACAGTCTCTATTTGTAGCATGTCCATGTAAATTCCTAGCTTTGGCCACCTGATGCAAAGAGCCAGCTCTTGGAAAAGATCCCGATGCTGGGAAAGATTGAGGGCAGGAGGAGAAGAAGGCGACAGAGGATGAGATGGTTGGCTGGCAAGATCGACTCAGTGGATGTGAGTTGAACAAACTCCGGGAGATAGCGAAAAACAGGGAAGTCTTGTGTGCTGCAGTCTGTGGGATCATAAAGAGTTGGATGCAACTGAGTGACTGAACAACAAAAACAAAGCTCTTAACAGGCTGAAGTTTCCGTAGCTACTGACTATATATTTTGGACAAAATGCAAAAAGAAAGAACTTGAATGTTCTGGAGAGAGAAGAAAAGCAGGGGGATCCCAGAAGAGAATTGAAATTGGAAGAGACAGGCATACTGTATTCCCAGTTTTTACTTCTAAGATTTTTCTTGATAACAGGTCACACCCCAATCCAGGGGTCAAACCCAGGTCCTCCCTCATTGCTGGTGGATTCTTTACCATCTGATCCACCAGGGAAGCCCAAGAGCAGGTCACAGTGATTTGTAAAACTTCAGTAGAAAACCTCTAGTCTTTCTGCTCTGAAGAACCAGAGAACAGAGTTAGGGATAAGGACAGCAACTAGAAAGTGGGGGTGGGGTATCCTGAATAGGAGAGAGACAAGGGGTGAGTCCTGGATCCTGTGCATAAACTGCAGATCAGAAGGTTCCCCCTGAAGGATACATGCTGAGTGCTGGTGGCCCAGCTAAAGTGAAAAGACTGAGCTGAGATCTGAGCAGCCGCCAAGAGGGAGTTTGAGTCTGAGTCTGAATGTGTCACCAGTGAATCACTCTTCTCTGACTCGGCTTTTTTTTTTATAACCTGTGTCTGATACACGGAATGTAAATATGCTTCCTTTCCCACTGCTCAGTTGCCTATCTGAGTTTTGTGTGCTTCGTTCAGAGTTCACAGTTTGGGGGCTTAAAAGGCAGAAAAGAGGTCTAACATATTTAGAGTTAGTGCAAAGCCTATCCAAGGCAGGAGTTTGATGTGATATTTTTAAGAATGATGGTTCTGCTACAATTCCCACCCCTTTTTTTGCAGTTACTGGTGTGTTGTGAAGATTGCCCCCATGTGTACTAATGCCATGGTTACCTCATTTGTTGGCTCTTCAGCATGGTGTTGGTGGCAGTGTTGACTATATTATAAAAACCACAGTAATAATAAGTGGTAACAGCTAATATTTTCTGAGCTCTCATTACACAACAGGCACTGTTCTAAGCACTTTATATAGTAACTGATTTTATTCTCTTGGCAATCCTTTTTTATTCTTATTTTATAGTTGAGTAAATAAAGGCTTAGAGGTTGAATTGTTATTTAGTCGCTAAGTCATGTCTGACTCTTTATGACCCCATGGACTGTAGGCTGCCAGGCCCATCTGTCCACAAAATTTCCTAGACAAGAATACTGGAGTGGGTTGCCATTTCCTTCTCTGGGGAATCTTCCCAACCCACGGATCAGACTCACATCTCGTGCATTGTCAGGTGGATTCTTTACCACAGAACCACCAGGGAAGCCCCAGCGGTTGGATATATATCTATAAAGTGGTAAAGCCAGGAGCCAAGTGAAGAGGAAGATAGGTTGGTATGGTATATACACATGTACACACTCTCAGAGAAGTTTGATTTGAATTGGGAGATGGGTATCGTCTGGACTGATTTCCAGTAGACTCCTGAGCAAAGCAGATGTGACAAATACCATTTTCCTGCCACTGTATCCTGTCAAGTTTACTGGCATGATGTTGGTAGGGATAAGATTAAGAAATACTTGTGTTAACCCAAAGATTGAAGCCTAATTTAGTTAAAGAGATAATTAATCAGTGAGTAGTTAGCCTGTCTTAGTTAAGTTAGATTCTGTCTAGCCAACAGTTTTTTGACTCTTGTGACTAAAATACCATTGAAATTTTTATTTGTATTGAGCAAATTATTGAGTATAGTCAGTTAGAATGAAAAGAAGAAAAGAAAGTAAGAGAAGTAGTTCACTTTGTTTAGGCTAGAGTTTTGGATATCTGCTCACAGGCTTACAGCACCTTGATGATGGTAGTGGTCCTGAAGCAAGAATTGAAAAACGTACCAAAGAGCTTTTATGATACACTGAGCACTGAAATTTACTGATGAGGTGACTCGGGGTCTCTCTGGATACAAAGAGGGCTTACATAACTTATAGAGGATGTCCAGGATGGCGATGTGGAGTTTCTTCTCTGTTTCATATTGTGCAGACCACGTCTGAAACTTTGTCCTCTTCTGAACACCATGGTTATAGAATAGACACTTCATCCAGTAATGGAGTAGCTAGTATTGGACTAATGGATACAATTTAAAACAATGATAACTTGTTGACAAAATAGGAAAAAAATTCAAAAGTATTAAAATATTTGATGATGTTATTGACAAAGTGAGGAAGAGGGAGAATTCCAAATGGGAGAGAATTCCATCCTTTAAGGAAGGGAAGTGCACTGAGTAAGAACCACATTTATATAGCTTTTCCTTTGAAGGCTCTTCCCAGCTACCCAGAGCATTAAACATCTGTCTATTGAAATCTTATTTTTGTGTATTTGCCTAGACAAGTTTGTGTTGTGCCATGCTTAGTTGCTCAGTTGTATCCAACTCTTTACAACCCTATGTACTGTAGCCCACTAGGCTCCTCTGTCCATGGGGATTCTCCAGGCAAGAATACTGGAGTGGGTTGCCATGCCCTTCTTCAGTGACTTTTCCCAACCTAGGGATCAAACCCAGGTCTCCCACATTGCAGGCGAATTCTTTACTAACTGAGCTACCAGGGAAGCCCTAGACAAGTTTAGGCTTTACTATTGCCAGGAAAAGATGTTGACACTGATAGGAAGCATTGTTTTTTAAATGATATTGATTATAGTTTTCACTATTACAGCTAAATGTTTTCCTGGCATTTCATTATGAAATATGTCCTTGATTTCATGTATACTTGGGGATTTACACTATTCCATAGGTTATAAGACATGAGGAAATCAAATATACAGTGAAGGAGTCATATGGATTTTGGTTTAGAACTTCCTTTATGAAAACATGCAAAATTCATTTGCTGTTTCTGTATTTTAAAGTTTGACCTCTGTGTAAATGACTTCACTTCAGAAATTGATTGCAGTGTATTGTGATGTTTTTGAATATTGATATAATAAATATTTAATGGATACATCTTGGTAGTAAGTACTCCATCCAGCATGGAATTAGAGAAATTTTACCTGAATCAGCCTGTAAAACAGCCAGAAAAACATAATCATGTCCTTTTGAATAACTTTAAAAACATTTAGCTTTTCATTATTAATTTGTCCTTCCTTTTTGGTTTCTGGCTTAAGCTTATTAATTAAAGAATGTGGTACCTGTATATTCATCCCTTTACATATATGGGTTCTAGGGGTGAGGGCAGTGGAAAAGCAAAACCATACAACTCAAGTTTGTATTTGTGAAGAATTATGAAGCATTTTTGTATACATCCATTACATCTGTGGAGTACCAAACAGATTCTTTTATTGACTGTAGATGTTTATGACAATATAATAGTCATAATAGTAAAAGCATTTATTGAGTGTCGTCTTCATGTTAGGCACTATGATTCATACTTCAAGGGAAGGATCTCATTGATGACAGGATAGTGATTAAGCTCATGAGCTCCACAAATTTGGTTAGAATTCTTGAGACCTTGGAAACATGTCTAGTCTTCTGTGCTTCAGTTTTTCACCTGCAGTTGGGGATAATCCTCTTCCTACCTTCCTGGTTCTAAATTTATGTACTGGGACAGTTATCTCCTGTGGTCACTTTCTGTTAATGGTCATGGTCATCAACATAGTAGGGCAAGGGCTCAAAAGCAGGTCTTTGCAAAGTTCATGATTTTAATTACCTTCCACTGTCCTCTGTGTCTAAGCATGGCTGACACATAGTAGATGTTAAATAAATGTACTCTGAGGTACATCTTCCCTGTAGAGTTTGTGTTTGTTTGAACTGCCATTTGTAGGTAATATATGGCAAAATGTAGAAAGAAACTTTTCACCATTGTCTTAGATATAAGTGGTGGGCTTGTAGACTGAAAACTGGATCATTCTAAAAACATGAATACTGAACTGTCGGAGAAGGAAATGGCTTAGCTCAGAAAGTGCCTGACCTTATTTAATTTAGTGTCACAAGAACTGTTGTTGTCTCCTATGAAGGCAGTTTGGTGTCCCCAGTTTTAGGTTGAGATCATTTTATCTGTGGTCTTTATATCTAATAAACTGTTATCACTCTGCCAATACTTATAAAGTGCTTTGTACCCACCAGGACTGACCAGGCACAAGGGATGCCTTGGTGAAGCCATCAGGCCTGGTATGTGCCTTTGAGGCCATCATAGTTTCTTGGGATGCCCAAACATTGACAGATCACACAAATGTGTCATCAGTCACACTTTTTGAGAGATGCTGTGAGGAAAAATGATGGACTTTGGTGAGAAAGATTAAGCTAGGAGTGGAATGTTGATGTACATTTTAGGTTAGCAAATATTTTCTCTAAAGGACCATATAGTAAATATTTTAGACTCCTGCTCCTTACATTCTTGGTTGGAACCACTCAACTATTATCTACTGTAAAGAGAAAGCAGCCCTTGACAGTATGTAAAAGGATAGATGTGGCTGTATGCCAATAAAACTTTATTTACAAAAATTGGCTGGTGGGTAGATATGTCCAATGGACTATGATCTGCTGAATCCTGATTTAGGAAATAGGGAAAGGTTTTCTGGAGAAAATTATTCATTTGAAAAAGTAGTTTATGCCTTTGGTACAGAATTAAAATCATTGGGTGTTATAATAAAAATAAAATCTCCTACACTCTGTGCCCTTCCTCAGAAGAGAGCACCCTTGCTAGTTTGGGGTGTAGCATTCTATGTATAAAGTTTACTTTATAAGCCACACCTATAAATTTAAATAAACTATTTAGAGGTTATTGAATAAGCTGAGTTAGGCAAGTTTTGGAGGGGGGGGAGCTGGTACTGCAGCTGGATCTGCTGCTGTTCAGTGATGAGATGAGGCTAGGGAACTCTGCTCATCATTAGTCTTCTTTATCTATCAATAATGGGATGCAGTCTTTCAGTTCTTAATACAGATAAGGATTTGTGAAATTACTGTCTGCTCTTGAGACTTTCTGATCATAAAATGATATTAGTGGGAGGAGAAGGAGCACCTCTGAAATTGCCATAGAAAGGCTTAGCAAAATAAGATTTACAGTTTGGAGCTTCTCACTCTCCTACTTGTGCAGTTTTAGAGAAGGAACTGTTCTCAAGGAAATTGACTATGTGTGGTACTCTGCAGAAAATGTGCTCAAAACTTGGATTTGGTAGCTTCTGGGTGAGAATTTCCATCTTATTCCCTGTAATGGAATCACATGCTGAGTTAATTCCTGGCTGTTTTGCATTTTCTCAGTTGGAATATAAAGCAGAATATTTATTTCCCCCTCAGAATACCCCTCCCTTTTCTTTTGCCCTGTCCCTCTACAAATAGACCTCTTCTCCCATGATCTGGACTGGTGAGAAAGGACATTTGGGCTAGCAAGATGTTTCTGATGCCAGTCAGAAAGACTTATCAAAATCCATAGCTTGACTTTACTTAATGAAGTGTCTTACTGTATCTGCCCTGGAAAGCCTCATGTATGCTTTCACTTAGCTACTGAGGTAAAAAACTCTGCTGCTGGACTCTCAGCACTAATGAAGGAGGGTATGAGGATGCAGTTTCCTTCTTTGGATTCTCAAGTAACCTGTCCTCATCTCATATTGAGGACAGGAGTCATCAAATTGTTTCTTCAAAGACCATATAGTAGGTATTTTAAGCTTTGTAGCCGTGCAGTCTCTGTTGTGACTACTCATCTCTGCAGCTTTCCCTTTTCTTTTGCCCTGTCCCTCTACAAATAGACCTCTTCTCCCATGATCTGGACTGGTGAGAAAGGACATTTGGGCTAGCAAGATGTTTCTGATGCCAGTCAGAAAGACTTATCAAAATCCATAGCTTGACTTTACTTAATGAAGTGTCTTACTGTATCTGCCCTGGAAAGCCTCATGTATGCTTTCACTTAGCTACTGAGGTAAAAAACTCTGCTGCTGGACTCTCAGCACTAATGAAGGAGGGTATGAGGATGCAGTTTCCTTCTTTGGATTCTCAAGTAACCTGTCCTCATCTCATATTGAGGACAGGAGTCATCAAATTGTTTCTTCAAAGACCATATAGTAGGTATTTTAAGCTTTGTAGCCGTGCAGTCTCTGTTGTGACTACTCATCTCTGCAGCTGTAGTGAGAAAGCAGTAAGAGACAATATATAAACAAGAAAGTTCATCCCAAACACCTTGTCAAAATATTCCTTCAAACTATATATCAGGGTCTTCCTGAGAGATTTTGGGAGTTGATGTACCTTTGTCCATCGTGAATGTTCATACATGGTGTTTATTCCATAAAAAAACTGAACTGAGTACTTGCTATGTATCATACAGTGCTCCAAGAACTGAACATTCATCTGTGAAGAAACAAGTTTGGGCCTGATGGACTTGACATTCTAGCCCTATAAACATATAATATTAGTTACAGACATGGAGAAGAAAAGGGCAGCCCACTCCAGTGTTCTTGCCTGGAGAATCCCAGGGATGGGAAAGCCTGGTGGGCTGCCGTCTGTGGGGTCGCACAGAGTCGGCCACTACTGAAGTGACTTAGAAGCAGCAGCAGCACAGATAAGGAGTCATCAAACGGGAACAGCATTGTCTAAATTTCTCTGTATTCATACTTTCCATTACTACTTTTTTCATTTGCAGTTCAGTCAACTGCACTAGTTATTTTAACAAGAATAATTTAATGTAGCAACTTGATTAAAGAAATGTTGGGAGGACTGCAGGAACAAAAGAGAACCCTGACTAAAGCAGAGATTGTAATTGTAGGAAGCAGCTACCACCCCTGGAATAAACTCTCTAAGAACTTGGAAATGGCGAGGAGGAATCCTGCAGTGCTGGGACCCAGAGCATTCATGAAGAGGCACTGCCTGGCTGGGTTCCAATGGCTCTGAGGCTAGTCTAGGAATATAGGCAAAACCTTGTAAACTGAAAGCAGGTGCTCTTGCAACCAACTGATACTGCCAGGGTGAAGAGCTGTGACTCGGAGCTCTCATGAAGGAATATCATACCCTGAAAGGAGCAGATGCTTTCTCCATCCTCCAGTCTTCTCATCTTGCAGTGGTGCATGTATTGGCAGAACATAATGGGAAGCCGGCTGGCAAAGGAGAAAGTGATTTGCAGAGTTTGAATTAGCAGAGTGGTGGGCACCTAGACGGGAGGTTTCAGAACTGATAAAAAATAGCTTAATAACTGGTGCATAGTGATAAGGCTGAAGTGTGGGCCCTTGTTCTGCACTGAATCCCGAAGAGGTTGTGCAGAACAATAAGATAAGTGGAAATACCTGAAAAAACAAATAGGTACTTTCACACAAAGGTGAAACAACTCCTGTTTCCTTCAATCTGATATTATGGTTAGTTGCGTACTTCAATTTCTTTGCAATCTGTGGGATTTCCTAAGGGAGTAACTAGTTCCATGGGATCTAAAGCAAATGTCAAGTGAAAATTGGTTTGGAGAAAACTGTGAAATATATCTAAATATGCATATTTTTAAGTGATTGGACTTCTCAGAACCTTTAATAAGATAATGTGTATTGAGAATTTGTAAGAAATGAAGTAAAATGGTGTATTTGGCAGATATTTGACCATGAACTTCTCTCCTCCAATTTCTAGTTCACTAATTTATCTTCTGAAAATATTTACTTTCAATGGATCTCTTCCTGCCTGTTTTTTCCCACTGATCAATTAAAAAATTTCAGGATCTTTAGATAAATTTTTAAATTGCTACATTATTCTGTGATATGTCTGATGTATTATTTTTTTAAGGCACAGTTTTGTGCTTTGTTCTATATGAGTTTTTTCTCTCAGATGTTAGTACTTTTCTTTGTTTCTCTTTCCTGATGTTGGTGGGCTTCCACTGTTTCTTGCTGACTTTGTTCTTAAGCACCCTGCTGTCAGTGGCTGTGGGGGAGTGGCCAAGCATGTAGTCCCATGGAACGTGCCAGCAACCAGTCTCTTCCCAAGGTGTCAGGGGGAACCAAGGCCACTGTGTCAGCCCTTGGGCCAAGGTGCCCCAAAACACCACTTTTTGTCTCGCATATCTTGTACTACCTGACATCAGTTA
>SJXQ01011651.1:0-22574 GCA_006408695.1 Aepyceros melampus
TATTAGCCTTTGCCCTGCTTCATTCCGCATTCCAAGGTCAAATTTGACTGTTACTCCAGGTGTTTCTTGACTTCCTACTTTTGCATTCCAGTCCCCTATAATGAAAAAGACATGTTTTGGGGGTGTTAGTTCTAAAAGATCTTGTAGGTCTTCATAGAACCGTTCAACTTCAGCTTCTTCAGCATTACTGGTTGGGGCATAGACTTGTATTACTGTGGTACTGAGTAGTTTGCCTTGGAAATGAACAGAGATCATTCTGTCATTTTTGAGATTGCATCCAAGTACTGCATTTCGGACCCTTTTGTTGACCATGATGGCTATTCCATTTCTTCTGAGGGATTCCTGCCCGCAGTAGTAGATATAATGGTCATCTGAGTTAAATCACCCTTTCTAGTCCATTTTAGTTCACTGATTCCTAAAATGTCAACGTTCACTCTTACCATCTCCTGTTTGATCACTTCCAATTTGCCTTGATTCATGGACCTGACATTCCAGGTTCCTATGCAATACTGCTCTTTACAGCATCGGACCTTGCTTCTGTCACCAGTCACATCCACAGCTGGGTATTGTTTTTGCTTTGGTTCCATCGCTTCATTCTTTATGGAGTTATTTCTTCACTGATCTCCAGTAGCATATTGGGCACCTACCGACCTGGGGAGTTCCTCTTTCAGTATCCTACCATTTTGCTTTTCATACTGTTCATGGGGTTCTCAAGGCAAGAATATACTGAAGTGGTTTGCCATTCACTTCTTCTGTGGACCACATTCTGCCAGACCTCTCCACCATCACCCGCCCGTCTTGGGTTGCCCCGCGGGCATGGCAGGTGACTTGAACTATTCAAATGGGCTGAAGACTTGTTCAACTGGTAATACAGCAGTTGAAGAGCTGTTGACTTTCTTGCTAGCAATTTTATGTCATAGGGAAAACATTTTAGGGGGAGTTCTTCAAGTTTCAGGACTGTCTTGGCTCACCGGAGGTGGATGACACACCTCTACATAGTTCCACAGGTTTCCAAACATGAAAAGACTAACCCCAATTGAGAACTATGACTAGAGGAACCAAGGGACTGCTCTGAATTTAATCGTACCAACAAGAGAATGGATTGGTAATGAAGACAGACAGAGAACTCTGGGAGAAAATGACCTGTTATCCTGAAGATTCTGTTATCTAAGGAGTGAAAAGCAACATATTTAAGATACACTTCCTAGACCAAACCTCCCAAACTATGTCCCTAATAATGTCTATATAAAACAAATGGCTTGTGGCCAAAAGCTGTTTTGGAAACACTGCAGACTTAATCAGCCATCTTTAGAGTTATAATAGATACTATTAGCATAATAAAGGGTCAGAGAAATCTTAGAATAGCAAGCCAAGTGTTAAACATTTCTAAAGCGATGACTCTTCTCTATACATCTATTCATATGGTCTCTTCCTCAGGCATATCTTCCATTTCTACTGTAATAGTTTTCCCAACAGTAAGATAAAAACATAAAATTTTTAATTTTTAATTTAAAAATAAATACGGAGAGCTTCTCGGAATAGGCTTTAAACTACAAACATACCTCAGAGATACTGTGGGTTCAGTTCTAGACCAACAGGATAAAGGGAATACCACAGTAAAGTAAGTCACACAAAATTTTTGGCTTCCTAATGAATATAAAACTTTTATTTACACTCTACTATACTCTGTTACAGAGAAGGCAGTGGCCCCCACCCCAGTACTCTTGCCTGGAAAATCCCATGGATGGAAGAGCCTGGTGGGCTGCAGTCCATGGGATCGCGAAGAGTCGGACACGACTGAGCGACTTCACTTTGACTTTTCACCTTCACGCATTGGAGAAGGAAATGGCAACCCACTCCAGTGTTTTTGCCTGGAGAATCCCGGGGACAGGGGAGCCTGGTGGGTTGCCGTCTATGGGGTCACACAGACTCAGACATGACAGAAGTGACTTAGCAGCAGCAGCATAATCTGTTACATGTGGAAGAGCATTATATCTAAAAAATAATTTACATACTTGATTTTAAATAACTTATTGCTAAAATTCAGTTTTAAATTGAAGAAAGTGGGGAAAACCACTAGACCATTCAGATATGACCTAAATCAAATCCCTTATGATTATACAGTGGAAGTGAGAAACAGATTTAAGGGTCTAGATCTAACAGAGTGCCTGATGAGCTATCGACAGAGGTTCGTGACATTGTACAGGAGACAGGGATCAAGACCATCCCCATGGCAAAGAAATGCAAAAAAGCAAAATGGCTGTCTGGGGAGGCCTTACAAATAGCTGTGAAAAGAAGAGAAACGAAAAGCAAAGGAGAAAAGGAAAGATATTCTCATTTTAATGCACAGTTCCAAAGAATAGCAAGGAGAGATAAGAAAGCCTTCCTCAGTGATCAATGCAAAGAAGTAGAGGAAAAGAACAGAATGGGAAAGACTAGAGATCTCTTCAAGAAAATTAGAGATACCAAGGGAACATTTCATGCAAAGCTAGGCTCGATAAAGGACAGAAATGGTATGGACCTAACAGAAGCAGAAGATATTAAGAAGAAGTGGCAAGAATACACAGAACTGTACAAAAAAGAGCTTCATGATCCAGATAATCACGATGGTGTGATCACTCACCTAGAGCCAGGCATCCTGGAATGTGAGGTCAAGTGGGCCTTAGAAAGCATCACTACAAACAAAGCTAGTGGAGGTGAGGGAATTCCAGTGGAGCTATTTCAAATCCTGAAAGATAATGCTATGAAAGTGCTGCACTCAAAATGCCAGCAAATTTGGAAAACTCAGCAGTGGCCACAGGACTGGAAAAGGTCAGTTTTCATTCCAATCCCAAAGAAAGACAATGCCAAAGAACGCTCAAACTACCACACAATTGCACTCATCTCACAGACTACTAAAGTAATGCTCAAAATTCTCCAAGCCAGACTTCAGCAATACATGAACCGTGAACTTCCAGATGTTCAAGCTGGTTTTAGAAAAGGCAGAGGAACCAGAGATCAAATTGCCAACATCCGCTGGATCATGGAAAAAGCAAGAGAGTTCCAGAAAAGCATCTATTTCTGCTTTATTGACTATGTCAAAGCCTTTGACTGTGTGGATCACAATAAACTGTGGAGAATTCTGAAAGAGATGGGAATACCAGACCACCTGACATGCCTCTTGAGAAATCTGTATGCAGGTCAGGAAGCAACAGTTAGAACTGGACATGGAACAACAGACTGGTTCCAAATAGGAAAAGGAGTATGTCAAGGCTGTATATTGTCACCCTGCTTATTTAACTCCTATGCAGAGTACATCATGAGAAATGCTGGACTGGAAGAAACACAAGCTGAACTCAAAATGCCAGCAAATTTGGAAAACTCAGCAGTGGCCACAGGACTGGAAAAGGTCAGTTTTCATTCCAATCCCAAAGAAAGACAATGCCAAAGAACGCTCAAACTACCACACAATTGCACTCATCTCACAGACTACTAAAGTAATGCTCAAAATTCTCCAAGCCAGACTTCAGCAATACATGAACCGTGAACTTCCAGATGTTCAAGCTGGTTTTAGAAAAGGCAGAGGAACCAGAGATCAAATTGCCAACATCCGCTGGATCATGGAAAAAGCAAGAGAGTTCCAGAAAAGCATCTATTTCTGCTTTATTGACTATGTCAAAGCCTTTGACTGTGTGGATCACAATAAACTGTGGAGAATTCTGAAAGAGATGGGAATACCAGACCACCTGACATGCCTCTTGAGAAATCTGTATGCAGGTCAGGAAGCAACAGTTAGAACTGGACATGGAACAACAGACTGGTTCCAAATAGGAAAAGGAGTATGTCAAGGCTGTATATTGTCACCCTGCTTATTTAACTCCTATGCAGAGTACATCATGAGAAATGCTGGACTGGAAGAAACACAAGCTGCAATCAGGATTGCCAGCAGAAATATCAATAATCTCAGATATGCAGATGACACCACCCTTATGGCAGAAAGTGAAGAGGAACTAAAAAGTCTGTTGATGAAAGTGAAAGAGAAGAGTGAAAAAGTTGGCTTAAAGCTCAACATTCAGAAAACTAAGATCATGGCATCTGGTCCCATCACTTCATGAGAAATAGATGGGGAAACAGTGTCTTTACATACTTTATTTTTCTGGGCTCCAAAATCACTGCAAATGGTGATTGCAGCTATGAAATTAAAAGACACTTGCTCCTTGGAAGGAAAGTTATGACCAACCTAGACAGCATATTAAGAAGCAAAGATATTACTTTGCCAACAAAGGTCTGTCTAGTCAAGGCTATGGATTTTCCAGTAGTCATGTATGGATGTGAGAGTTGGACTGTGAGGAAGCTGAGTGCCAAAGAATTGATGCTTTTGAACTCCGGTGTTGGAGAAGACTCTTGAGAGTCCCTTGGACTGCAAGGAGATCCAACCAGTCCATCCTAAGGGAGATCAGTCCTGGGTGTTCATTGGAAGGACTGATGCTGAAGCTGAAACTCCAATACTTTGGGCACCTCATGCAAAGAGTTGACTCATTGGAAAAGACTCTGATGCTGGGAGGGATTGGGGGCAGGAGGAGAAGGGGATGACAGAGGATAAGATGGCTGGATGGCATCACCGACTCGATGGACGTGAGTTTGTGTGAACTCCGGGAGTTGGTGATGGGCAATGAGGCCTGACGAGCTGTGATTCATGGGGTCGCAAATAGTTGGACACGACTGAGTGACTGAACTGAACTAAACTGATTGCTAAAATATGCTGATCATCATCGAAGCCTGCAATGAATACAATATTTTTGCTGGTAGGGGATCTTGTCTTGAGATTGATGGCTGCTGACTAGTCATAGTGTCGGTTACTGAAGTTAGGATGGCTGTGGCAATTTCTTAAAATAAGACAGCAATGAAGTTTGCAGTATTGATTAACCCTTCCTTTTGTGAATGATTCCTCTGAAGGATACACTGCTATTTGATAGCATCTTACCCACAGCAAAAATCTTTCAAAATTGGAGCCAATCCTCTCAAACCCTGAGCAGTCTCAAAGTCAGGCATGAGAGTTGGAATCAGCTTCTTTCACAGTCCTGTTAATGTTTGCATTTGACCCCTTCTCATGGATCATTAATGCTGCTAATGGCATCCATTCTGGGACTTCTATAGTGGTCCAGTGGCCAAGACCCATGCTTCCATTGCAGGGACACAGGTTTGATCCTTGGTCTGGGGACTAAGATCCCACATGTTATGCAATGTGGCCAAAAATAAATAAATAAAATAATCTTTTTCAAAAAATCACATCCATTTTATACATAATAGTTTGCATCTGCTAATCCCAAACTCCCAATCCATCTCTCCCCCAACTCCAACCCATAGGAAACAAGAAGTCTGTCTTCTATGGTTCCTCTTCTTAAATAAGAAGACTTTTAATACAAAATTACTCCTTGATCTATGTGCTTCAGAAAGGATGCTGTGTTAACAGGCACAAAACAACACAAATCTTGCTGTATATCTCCATCAGAGTTCTTAGATTACCAGGTGCATTGTCTGTGAACAGCATTATTTTGGAATAATCTTTTTTTTCCCTAAGCAGTAAGTCTCAAAAAGTGGGCTTAAAATATTCAGTAAACTATGTCATAAATAGATATGCTAAGCATCTAGGCTTTGTTGTTCCATTTATAGAACACTGGGAGCAGCTTTAGCATAATTCGTGTAGACCTAGGAGTTTTGGTAAATGAGCATCAACTTCAACTTCAAGTCACCAACTCTATTAGGCCCTAACAAGAGTCAGCCTGACCTTTGAAGCTTTGCAGCCAGGCTTGACTTCTCCTCTTTACCTATGTAAACCCCAGATGCCAACATCTTTCAATATAGGCTGTTTCAATCTACATTGGAATATAAGGCTGTTTCATCTTACATTGAAAATCTGCTATTTAGTGTTGCCACTTTTATATTTATTTTAGCTAGAGCTTCCAGATAACTTGTTGCAGCTTCTACATCAGCACTTGTTGCTTCCCTTGCACTGTTATGTTATGGAGATGGCTTTTTTCCTTAAACCTCATGAATTAACCTCTGCAAGCTTCAAACTTTTCCTCTGCAGCTTCCTCAGCTCTCTCAGCCTTCACAGAATTGAAGAGAGTTAAGACCTTGAAGAGAGTTTGGGTCTTTCCCTGGTGGCTCAGACATAAAGAATCTGCCTGCAATGCAGACAACCAGGGTTTGATCCCCGGGTGGGGGAGATGTCCTGGAGAAGGGACTGGCTAACCACTCCAGTATTCTTGCCTGGAGAATTCCATGGACAGAGGAGCCTGATGGGCTGCAGTCTCTCTTCCGCATGCCCGCTGCAGTATCCTCGATCGGGTGCTAGTGCATACCCCTGCCTGTTTCCTTTTCAGTTCACCTTGTACTTTACAGGCAGAATTATTCTTCTAAAATGCAGTTTTGATCATGTCAGTGCTTTCATGTCCCTTCTCTCAAGAAAGGACTTCTATCTGCACTTTGTTCCTAGAGCTGTAGATACATGTGTGACAGTGAACAACACTGAGCAATACTCCTTCTTCACTGATATATTCATTCAACAAACAACCATTCAGTGACAATTATGTGCAGGCATAATGCTTTGTCTTTGCTTAAGTCTCTTATCATGTGTTACCTAGGCTATCTATTCTATACATTCTATCCTCCATTCTAGCAGGAATAACTTTGAAAATGAAGATGTAAAACTGATTATGATATGTCCTGACCAGAAAATGTTTAAATTCCTTCCCCTGGCATCTATAACCCTTGTGTCTTGTCAGTCCTTACCCCTCCCCAGCCACACCAAGCCACGTTCAGTTCCTTGATGTCCCAATACACTTTCATGATTATGGGTTTTTATACATATTGTTTCTCTAGTTTCTCAGTTGGTGAAGAATCTGCCTGCAATGAAGGAGACCCGAGTTCCATTCCTGGGTCAGGAAGATTCCCTGGAGAAGGGAATGACTACCTGCTCCAGTATTCTTGCCTGGAGAATTCCATGGACAGAGGGGTCTGGTGAGCTACAGTCCATGCGGTCGCAAAGAGTCAGACATGACTGAGCCACCAACACACACACATGCCTATTGTTACCCTGGAATTATAGTCCCCCTTCTTCACCAGATGAGCTAGATGCTTTAGGTTCTATAAATTTCAGCTCAGGCTTTTCCTCTTCTGGCAAGATTTATCTGAGGTTACTGTCCCCAGAGTTGGTTTCCATCTCACAGATGTGAGTTCTATAACAATTCTTATTGTTTTTATTTGAAATTGCTTGTTTAAATGTCTTTTGCTGGATTACACGTTCCTGGAAGGAAGGCAGCAGTATCATCATGTCACCAGCTCCTAGCTTTGAATCTGGCATATAGAATATTTTCAATGAATATTTGTTAAATGACTGAATAAATGTTAGGCAATTGAGGAAATACCAAGATTTCATTCTCCCTTCAAGAAGTCTAAAAAATGTAAGTAGTGGAAGCACATCAGTACTGTCATACTATTTATTGTGTTGTTTATTTGTTTTAAGTGAAGAAAACTTCTTTATAAAATAGCTTTGTATCCAGATGAATTATTAACCAGGATACTATAAGAAATCTATTGATATATCCATAAATCTCTTGAGGCCTACTACTGCAGTGATTTTTCTGAAGGATAAATCTGACCTTACAAAGAAGGGAATATGAAGATGGAGAGATAGTTGTTAAGAAGTAAGGGAAAGTGGAAGAGTAAGAAAAGGAAATTAGCAAGTTAAGGTGTTCTGCCTATCACTGCAGTTCAAGAAAAGAAGAAAAACATAATATCAGCAGCTACTCCTAAGTCTTCTGTATTCAGACTTTTACTCATAAACAAGAATACTTTGCCTTCTACATGACTGCCTTATCTAATCATCAAAAATGAAACGATTCAACCTTTAAGATAGTTGGGTAAATATATCCAGTTATATGTAGGCACTGCTGAGCTCCTGAAAGTGAAAGTGAAAGTGAAGTCGTGTCTGACTCTTTGCGACCCTGTGGACTGTAGCCCACCAGGCTTCTCTGTCCATGGGATTCTCCAGGCAAGAATACTGGAGTGGGTTGCCATTTCCTTCTCCAGGGGATCTTCCCAACCCAGGGATTGAACCCAGGGATCGAACCCATGTCTCCCACATTGCAGGCAGACGCTTGCTCCTATTATAATACTTTTCATTAGAAAAAGTCTTGAGGACTTCCCCAGAAGTCCAGTGGTTAAGATTCTCCCCTGCCAATGCTGGGGGTACAGGTTGATTCCTGTTCAGTAAACTAAGATTTCACATGCTTCACAGCCAAAAGATAACATAAATAAGAAATAGGCCTGAAAGTGAAGGTCTCTCATTTATAAGTCCATGGTCAGTTCAGTTCCATTCAGTCACTCAGTCATGTCAGATACTTTTGACCCATGGACTGCAGCATGCCAGGTTTCCATGTCCATCACCAACTCCCAGAGCTTGCTCAAAATCAATCTCCATTGAGTCGGTGACACCATCCAACCATCTCATCCTCTGTTATCCCCTTCTCCTCCTATCTTCAATCTTTCCCAGCATCAGGGTCTTTTCAAAGGAGTCAGTTCTTCTAATCAAACGGCAAAAGTACTAGAGTTTCAGCTTCAGGATCAGTCCTTCCAATGAATATTCAGGACTGATTTACTTTATGATTGACTGCTTAGATCTCCTTGCAGTCCAAGGGACTCTCGAGAGTCTGCTCTAACACCACAGTTCAACAGCATCAATTATTTGGCGCTCAGCTTGCTTTATAGTCCAACACTCACATCCATACATGACTCCTGGAAAAACCATAGTTTTGACTAGACGGATCTTTGTTGGCAAAGTAATGTCTCTGCTTTCTAATATGCTGTCCAGGTGGTCATAGATTTTCTCCCAAAGAGCTAGTGTCTTTTAATTTCATGGCTGCAGTCACCATCTGCAGTGATTTTGGAGCCCCCCAAAATAAAGTCTGCCACTGTTTCCACTGTTTCTCTATTTGCCATGAAGTGATGGAACTGGATGCCATGACCTTAGTTTTCTGAATGTTGAGTTTTAAGCCAGGTTTTTCACTCTCCTCTTTCACTTTCATCAAGAGGTTCATTAGTTCTTCACTTTCTGTCATACGGGTTGTATCATCTGCATTTCTGAGGTTATTGATATTTCTCCTGGCAATCTTGATTCCAACTGTGCTTCATCCAGCCTCTCATTTCACGAGATGTACTCTGCATATAAGTTAAATAAGCAGAGTGACAATATACAGCCTTGATGTACTCCTTTCTTGATTTGGAATCAGTCTGTTGTTCCATGTCCAGTTCTACCTGTTGCTTCTTGACCTGCATACAGATTTCTCAGGAGACAGGTCAAGAGGTCTAGTATTCCTACCTCCTGAAGAATTTTCCACAGTTTGTTATGGTCCACAGAGTCAAAGGCTTTGGCATAGTCACTAAAGCAGAAATAGATATTTTTCCGGAACTCTCTCATTTTTTCTATGATCCAAGGATGTTGCCAATTTGATCTCTGGTTCCTCTACCTTTTCTGAATCCAGCTTGAACATCTGGAAGTTCACGGTTCGTGTACTGTTGAAGCCTGGCTTGGAGGAATTTGACCATTACTTTACTAGCGTGTGAGATGAGTGCAATTGTGTGGTAGTTTGAGCATTCTTTGGCATTGCCTTTCTTTGGGACTGGAATGAAAACTAACCTTTTCCAGTCCTGTGGCTACTGCTGAGTTTTCCAAATTTGCTGGCATATTGAGTGCAGCACTTTCACAGCATCATCTTTCAGGATTTGAAATAGCTCCACTGGAATTCCATCACCTCCACTAGCTTTGTTCATAGTGATATTTCCTAAGACCCACTTGACTTTGCATTCCAGGATGTCTGGCTATAGGTGAGTGATCCACCATCATGATTGTCTGGGTCATGAAGATCTTTTTTGTATATTTCTTCTGTGTATTCTTGCCACTTCTTCTTAATATTTTCTGCTTCTGTTAGGTACACACCATTTCTGTCCTTTATTGTGCCTTGGTATCTCTAATTTTCTTGAAGAGATCTCTAGTCTTTCCCATTCTGTTCTTTTCCTCTATTTCTTTGTATTGATCACTGAGGAAGGCTTTCTTATCTCTCCTTGCTATTCTTTGGAACTCTGCATTCAGATGCTTTTATCTTTCCTTTTCTCCTTTGTTTTTTGCTTCTCTTCTTTTCACAGCTATTTGTAAGGCCTCCCCAGACAGCCATTTTGCTTTTTTGCATTTCTTTTCCATGGGGATGGTCTTGCTTCCTGTCTCCTGTACAATGTCACGAACCTCATTCCATAGTTCATCAGGCACTCTATCTATCTGATCTAGTCCCTTAAATCTGTTTCTCATTTCCAAGGAATATAATTTAGGTCATACCTGAATGGTCTAGTGGTTTTCCCTACTTTCCTCAATTTAAGTCTAAATTTGGCAATAAGGAGTTCATGATCTGAGCCACAGTCAGCTCCCGGTCTTGTTTTTGCTGACTGTATAGAGCTTCTCCATTTTTGGCTACAATGAATATAATCAATCTGATTTCAGTGTTGACCATCTTGTGAGGTCCACGTGTAGAGTCTTCTCTTGTGTTGGGGTATTTGCTATGACCAGTGTGTTCTCTTGGCAAAACTCTATTAGCCTTTGCCCTGCTTCATTCCATATTCCAAGGCCAAATTTGCCTGTTACTCCAGGTGTTTCTTGACTTCCTACTTTTGCATTCCAGTCCCCTAGAATGAAAAGGACATCTTTTTTTGGGTGTTAGTTCTAAAAGATCTTGTAAGTCTTCATAGAACCGTTCAACTTCAGCTTCTTCAGCGTTACTGGTTGGGGCATAGACTTGGATTACGATAATATTGAATGGTTTGCTTGGAAACGAAAAGAGATCATTCTGTCATTTTTGAGATTGCATCAAGTACTGCATTTCAGACTCTTTTGTTGACCATGATGGCTACTCCATTTCTTCTAAGGGATTCCTGCCCACAGCAGTAGATATATTGATCATCTGAGTTAAATTCACCGATTCCAGTCCATGGACTGTCCAAGGAGTGGTGGCTGCACAAGCTCAGGAGGGCCGAGAGGAGCTACTCAACAGGAGATACCCCTTGTCCAAGGTAAGGAGCAGCAGCTGCACTTTGCTGGAGCAGCTGTGGAGAGATACCTCACCTCCAAGGTAAGAGAAACCCAGGTAAGACGGTAAGTGTTACGAGAGGCATCAGAGGGCAGACACACAAGCCATAATCACAGAAAACTAGTCAATCTAATCACACAGACCAGCGCCTTACTCAAAACTAAGCCATGCCATGCAGGACCACCCAAGATGGGCGGGTCATGGTGGAGAGGTCTGACAGAACGTGGTCCACAGGAGAATCGAATGGCAAACCACTTCAGTATATTCTTGCCTTGAGAACCCCATGAACAGTATGAAAAGGCAAAATGATAGGATACTGAAAGAGGAACTCCCCAGGTCGGTAGGTGCCCAATATGCTACTGGAGATCAGTGAAGAAATAACTCCATAAAGAATGAAGCGATGGAACCAAAGCAAAAACAATACCCAGTTGCAGATGTGACTGGTGATAGAAGCAAGGTCTGATGCTGTAAAGAGCAATATTGCATAGGAACCTGGAATGTTATGTCCATTAATCAAGGCAAATTGAAGTAGTCAAGCAGGAGATGGGAAGAGTGAACACTGACATTCTAGGAATCAGTGAACTAAAATGGACTGGGATGAAATGTGTATCTCTCTAAAATAAACTTGCTTTCATTTTAGTATGGCTCACTTTTGTGTTCTTTTTTACATGAAGATAAGGACCCAAACTTGGCAGCCCATCCAGTGTTTAACCCAAGACCTGGGATGTGACCATTTTCTCTCTCCCCTATTCTCTTGCAATAAATAGACACAACCAAGGCAAAAGCAGGAAAAGGAAGAATTTATACTTGTAGCAAGTAAAGAGAGCACTGAGGATTTTTCCCAAAGCAGCGTCTCCCTGAACAGCAAAGTTGGGGAAGTTTTAAGCTAAGGGCACATGCATATTCATGAAGGGGCTTGTGTGCATGCATGAGGGGTAAGTTGCGCTCTCTGCAACCCTATGGATTATAGCCCACCAGAGTCCTTTCCTCATGGGATTCTCCAGGCAAGAATACTGGAGTGGGTTGCCATGTCCCCCTCCTTGGGAAGAAGGTGATCTTCCCAACCCAGGGTTTGAACCAGGGCCTCTTAAGTCTCTTCCATTGGGAGGTAGAATTGTTACTACTAGCACCACCTGGGAAGCCCATGAAGGGGCTTCAGCAGAGGACAGAATTCAGCATGTAGTTGAGGCAAAGGTCCAGAGTCCAAGCTTTAGTTGACTGAAGTCAGAATTGACATCAGTCTTCCATCCGTCACCTGAGTTAGGGTCTTAGGTCCTGCAGAACTCAAAGACATGTATCAGATTGTTACATATATTCCAAAACTAGGATTACTTTATCACTGAACTATTGTTTCTTGACTTTTTTCTTTACTTCTTCATTCCCTTGCCTCCCTTAAGATCATTAATCACTGAGACCTGTTCATGGACAAACCTTGTGGCCAGGCTTAGATCACAAAATGGCTTGGACAAAAAGGCTTCTCTTAAGTCAAGAAAGATATGCCTAGTTCTGTTTATTCCAGGGACCTCATACTCTATCTGCTTATACCACCATCACCATTGACTGGTGGATTACCTCTAGTTCATGCAGAAAAAAAGAGAATTACTTCCTTCATCTGCAGCACTGCCATAGCTCAGGCTGACTTTACAACCAGACTTAAGACTCAAAAGCTGACAAAGGAAACTGCAACATATTCAAGGGAATATGGTATATCAGGTACCCCTAGAAACAATCTTTGCAATTATAAGATTTGTGTACAGGGATGTTTTTAGGGAGTGTTCTTGGGAACAGTATTTATGATGGGTGCAGTAGAGAGAACTGGGCAGAAGAAAATTTGACCCTTGTGCAGTTGCAACAGAGGCTTTAGGAGTAATCATGGGATGCTTGGGACCTGGAATGAGCCTTCAGAATTGTCCTACCTTGAGGCCAAGGTGATGAGCAGTGGGCTGTGGGCTATCCTGAGGAAAGAATTATATCCTTGGGTAGGGTAATTTGCTTTTGCTAAGACAATCCCCAGAAAGAGAGATAATTGCAAGTCATCAGCCTCCAATATTCAAAGTGAAGCCATTTATCTCAGATTGGGACTCGAACCCAGCCAAAACCCAGTTTTGGACTTGAACCATGAGGTGTGGACTTGAACTTCAACAGAACTCTGCTTGGGACTCTAACTCACATGACTGGGACTTGAACCCAGCCAAAACCTATGATTTTCCAATGCAGACCTAGTTTCAGGACCTAATGAAGCTCAGATTCTTGATGTCTCATTGCAGGAAAAAATTCAGTGAGAGAAAAAGTGATAGGTAAGCAATGGATTTATTTAAAAAAAAAAGAAGAAGAAGAAATGGATTTATCTAGAGAGAAACATACCCCACAGATCTCAGAGGGTGAGTGTGGCCTTGGAAGAAACATACTCTACAAAGTGTTGGCCATGGCAGAAGACAAGAGCGGCCTCAAAATGCAGTGTGGTTAGCTTTTAGGGGATGGGTAGTTTCATAGGCCAATGAGTGGGAGAATTGTTCCAACTATTTGGGAGAAGAGGAGAGTTCCAGGAGTTGAGCCACTGCCCACTTTTTGTCTTTAATGGTCAGCCTTGGAACAGTCTTGGCACCTCTGGTAATGTCATTTAGCTTCCTGATGTGTTATAATGAGTGTATATGGAGGATCAAGGTCTAGTCAAAGTTGACTTGTCTGCCATCTTGGACCCATTTGATTCTAATCAGTTTACTGTATCCTTAGGCTATGTCATCCTTTCAAAATTGTGCCCTGCTTCCTTCCTTCCTATTTCAAAAGCAGCTGGGAGAGTGAGTGCTTGAGAACTGGGAATCCAGGTGGCTTATTGCAGCATCCAACCGGGCCTGGGAGTAAAAGCAAAATTAGTCTGGTCAAATAGAATAACCACTCAGTGAAAAAGAACTGTTAGAGAAGCTGACACCATAACTCAGATGAGACTCAAACCAACAATTTTCCTACTGAAACTGCACAACTTGTCTCAGGACCTAATGAAACTCATGTTCTTTATGACTCAGTGCAGAAGGAATTCAGCAGGAAGTGAAGTGATAGGTAAGAAGTAGATTTATTAATAGTTTTCGTAAAGAGGTTACAGGGAAATGGGATTTGAAAGGATGGTCCTGTCCTGTCCCAGGTCTCAGGCAAGTTCCTGAGACAGGCTACCAAGGGAGGGTCTTTGGTTCATGCAAGAAAATATTCAAGAGCAAGCCATAGTAAAGTGAAAGCAGAAATACACATTCCATAGGCTGAATGCAGGCCTTCTCAGAAGGTGAGAGCAGCTCTGGGGTGCAGAAGTGGTTAGAGTTTAAGGGGTGGGGATTTCCAGGAATTGGGGCACTGCCCACTTTTTAGCCTTTTATGATCAACCTTGGAACTGTCATGGTGTCTGTGGGTGCATCATTTAGGATGCAATAAAATCCAAGGTCTACAGGAAGTTGAATCTTCCAGCAACTTGGGCCTAATTGTTTCTAATCAGTTTATGTTGTATTCTCAACAGCTGTGGTTTTTTTTGACAATTATACCCTACCCCCTTCCCTCCTGTCTCAAAGCTAGACATCAACTTAAATGACAGAGATGTAACTACAAAGGTAAGAGATCTTAAAATAATCATGAAAATACTAACAGTAACAATGGCAACAGATTTGATAAGACAGGAAAAGGATAATATACTAGAAAAATAAGCATTACCAAAATTGACTTATGAAAGAAGGCAAATTAAATACAGATTAGAAAAGTGACAAAAGTTCTACCATTGGACTGATCACACACCTAAAAGCTCAGATAATTTCAATTTTACTTTAAACAATGCTTCTAAAACATTAATGTTCATAGGAAACTCCTGAAAATGAGCAGGACCCTGGTGGGCTTCTGGGCACAGGAAACTTTCAAAGAGTTGCTAATCAGGAAAGGGAAAAGACCCTGATGCCAGGAAAGTTTGAAGGCAGGAGGAGAAGGGGACGACAAAGGATGAGATGGTAGGATGGCGTTGACAGCTCAATGGACAAGAGTTTGAGCAAACTCCAGGAGACAGTGAAGGACAAGGAAGCCTAGTCTTCTATAGTTCATGTGGTCACAAAGAGTCAGACAGGACTGAATAAACAACAATCAGGGAAGGGAGGGGATGCAGAGACAAGGGAGGAGCAGTCAAGAAACAACAGTGCAACGTTAGGTCAGGGTCCTGGTTCCACCTCAAGTTGTTCAGTCACTAAATCCTGTCCAGGTCTCTGCAATGCCATGGGCTGGAGCCTGCCAGGCTCCTCTGTCCATGGGATTTTCCAGGCAAGAATACTAGAGTGAGTTGCCATTTCCTTCTTCAGGGATCCTCCCAACCCAGGGATTGAACACGCATATCCTACATTGGCAGGTGAATTCTTTACCACTGAGTTATCTGGGAAGCCTCAAGGGATATACATAACAGTATCTTTGAGCTCTGAGCACTGAAGAATTGATGCTTTTAAATTGTGCTCTTGGAGAAGACTCTAGAGAGTCCCTTGGACAGCAACCAGATTGAACCAGTCAATCCTAAAGGAAATCGACCATGAATATTCATTGGAAGGACTGATGGTGAAGCTGAAGCTCCAATACTTTAGCCACCTGAGGCAAAGAGCCAACTCATTTGAAAAGACTCTGATGCTGGGAGAGATTGAGGGCAGGAGAAGTGGGCAACAGAGAATGAGATGGTTGGATACCATTACCAACTCAATGGACACGAGTATGAACAAATTCTGGGAGATAGTGAAGGACAGGGAAGCCTGGGAACTGCAGTCCATGGGGTCCCAAAGAGTCAGATATGACTTAGTGACTGAATGACAACACCAAAGAAGTAATCTGTCACGTGGACCTTTTTCATCCCCACTCCTTTCCCCAAGGGAAGAGGAGGAAATCTGATGATAAAATCCTTGCATTTCCTTTCCCATAAAAAAAGATGTGCCACCCTCAAATCATGGTTTCTTCTCTTTTTCTAATGATCTTGCCCCACCCTTTTTTTAAGCTTTCCATTTGGTATCACTTCTTGCCTTTGTAGTTGCCAGATAGTATGCTGCCAGACTGATGAATCACCTAATAATACCAATTCAGTTGATTTAGCTTTAGCCACTCAGTCATGTCCAACTCTTTGCGACCCCATGAACTGCAATACACCAGGCTTCCCTGTCCATCACCAACTCCCGAAGCTTATTCAAACTCATGTCCATTGAGATGGTGATGCCATCCAACCATCTTGTCCCCTTCTCCTCGCCTTCAATCTTTCCCAGGATCAGGGTCTTTTCAAATGAGTCAGTTCTTCGCATCAGGTGGCCAAAGTTTTGGACCTTTGGCTTCAGAATCAGCCCTTCCAATGAATATTCAGGACTGATTTCCTTTAGGATGGACTGGTTGGATCTCCTTGCTGTCCAAAGGACTCTCAAGAGTCTTCTCTAACACCACAGTTCAAAAGCATCAATTCTTTGAAGCTAAGCTTTCTTTATAGTCCAACTCTCACATCCATACATGACTACTTGAGAAAAAAAATAGCTTTGACTAGACGGACCTTTGTTGGCAATGTCTCTGTTTCTAATATGTTATTTCATAGCTGCAGTCACCATCTGCAGTGATTTTTCTGCTGCTGCTGCTGCTGCTGCTAAGTCGCTTCAGTTGTGTCTGACTTTGTGCGATCTCATAAATGGCAGCCCACCAGGCTCCCCCGTCCCTGGGATTTTGGAGCCCAACAAAATAAAATCTCTCACTGTTCTCACAATAGATTGTTTCCCCATCTATTTGCCATGAAGTGATGGGACCAGACGCCAAGCTCTTCGTTTTCTGAATGCTCAATTTTAAGCCAACTTTTTCACTCTCCTCTTTCACTTTCAACAAGAGGCTTTTTAGTTCCTCTTTGCTTTCTGCCATAAGAGCTGTGTCATTTATGTATCTTGGTTATCAATATTTCTCCCATCAATTTTGATTCCAATTGTGCTTCATACAGCCTGGCATTTCACATGATGTACTCTGCATGTAAGTTAAATAAGCAGGGTGACAATATACAGCCTTAACATACTCCTTTCCTGATTTGGAACCAGTCTGTTGTTCCATGTTCAGTTCTAACTGTTGCTTTTTGAGCTGCATACAGATTTCTCAGAAGCCAGGTCAGGAGGTCTGGTATTCCCATCTTTTGAAGAATTTTCCAGAGTTTGTTGTGATCCATATAGTCAAAAGCTTTGGCATAGTCAATAAAGCAGAAATAGATGTTTTTCTGGAATTCTCTTACTTTTACGATAATCCAACCAATGTTGGCAATTTGATCTCTGGTTCTTCTGCCTTTTCTAAATCCAGCTTGAACATCTGGAAGTTATGGTTCATGTACTGTTGAAGACTGGCATGGAAAATTTTGAGCATTACTTTGCTAGCATGTGAGATGAGTGCAATTGTGTGGTAGTTTGAACATTCTTTGGCATTGTCTTTCTTTGGGATTGGAATGAAAACTGAACTTTTCCAGTCCTATGGCCACTGCTGAATTTTCCAAATTTGCTGGTATATTGAGTGCAGCACTTTCACAGCATCATTTTTCAGGATTTGAAATAGATCAACTGGAATTCCATCACCTCCACTAGGTTTGTTCATAGTGACACTTCCTAAGGCCCACTTGACTTCATATTCCAGAATGTCTGGCTCTAGGTGAGTGATCACACCATCGTGGTTATCTGAGTCATGAAGATCTTTTTTATATGGTTCTTCTGTGTAGTCTTGCCACCTCTTCTTAATATCTTTTGCTTCTGTTAGGTCCCTACCATTTCTGTCGTTTATTGAGCCCATCTTTGCATGAAAATTTCCCTTGGTATCTCTAATTTTCTTGAAGAGATCTCTAGTCTTTCCCATTCTGTTGTTTTCTTCTATTTCTCTGCACTGATAGCCAGGAAGGCTATTTTATCTCTCCTTGCTATTCTTTGGAACTCTGCATCAGATGCTTATATCTTTCCTTTTCTCTTTTGCTTTTAGCTTCTCTTCTTTTCTCAGCTATTTGTAAGGCCTCCTCAGACAATCATTTTACCTTTTTGCATTTCTTTTTCTTGGGGATGGTTTTGTTCACTGCCTCCTGTACAATGTCTCAAACCTATATCCATTGTTCTTCAGGCACTCTATCAGATCTAATCCCTTGAATCTATTTGTCGCTTCCACTGTATAATTGTAAAGGATTTAATTTAGGTTGCATCTGAATGATCTAGCTGTTTTCCCTAGTTTCTTCGATTTAAGTCTGAATTTGGCAATAAACATTTCATGATCTGAGCCACAATCAGCCTCTGGTCTTGTTTTTGCTGACCTTATAGAGCTTCTCCATCTTTGGCTGCAAAGAATAAAATCAATCTGATTGGGTATTGATCATCTGGTGATGTCCACGTGTAGAGTCTTCTCTTGTGTTGTTGAAAGGCGGTTTGCTATGACCCGTGTGTTCTCTTAGCAAAATACTGTTAGCTTTTGCCCTGCGTCATTTTGTACTCCAAAGCCAAATTTGCCTCTTACTCCAGGTATCTCTTGACTTCCTACTTTTGCATTCCAGTCCCCTATAATGAAAAAGACATTGTTTTCTGGGTGTTAGTTCTAGAAGGTCTTGTAGGTCTTCATAGAACCATTCAACTTCAGCTTCTTCAGCATTACTTGTTGGGCATAGACTTGGATTACTGTGATATTGAACGGTTTGCCTTGGAAACGAACAGAGATCTTTCTGTCATTTTTTTTTTCTTCTGTCATTTTTGAGATTGCACCCAAGTACTGCTTTTCAGACTCTTTTGTTGACCAGGAGGGCCTTTCCATTTCTTCTAAGGGATTCTTTCCCACAGTAGTAGATATAATGGTCATCTGAGTTAAATTCACCCATTCCAGTCCATTTTAGCTCACTAATACCTAAAATGTTGATGTTCACTCATCTCCTGTTTGACCACTTCCAATTTACCTTGATTCATGGACCTAACATTCCAGGTTCCATGCAATATTGTTCTTTACAGCATCAGACTTTACTACCATCACCAATCACATCCACAACTGGGTGTTGTTTTTGCTTTAACTCCATCTCTTCATTCTTTCTGGGGCTATTTCTCCGCTGTTCTCCAGCAGCGTAGCATATTGGGCATCTACTGACCTGGGGATTTCATCTTTCAGTATTATGTCTGTATCAAGTCTTGACATCAGGTAGTGTCAATCTTACAAAATCACACATATTCACTCTTTAATTCTCACAGTAACCATTGATAAAGAAACTACTAGTACTCCCACTAGATAAGAAACTGTTTGGAGATGTTACAACTCTCATTTATAGACAAGAAAACCAAAATACAAAAAGATCAAACAACTCGTCTGCAGGAAGTTATTTTGAGCCTAAGCCAGCTGACCTCAGTGCCATTGTTCACATGCAATTAATCATCCTGCTTTTTGAGATGATGCCATTTTGTTGTTACTGGATCTAGTCTGATACAGATATTGGAAACTTTTTAAGTCATATCAGAATAGTATTTATAATTCATTGTCTAGGGTTATTTAGAGAACACTTACACATTTTATTTACGAGAAGATGAGAGATCAACTTTTCAGTTAATTCTTACAGTGGGATAGCTGTTAATTTATTATTTTGGGAGAAATTTTTGAATTCTCTTTAAGTTGATTACTATGTATATGACCACCAGTAATGAGCAATTGCTGGATCCACCTTCTGCTTCATTATAATATATCACCCATGGAGTATATCAGTCCATTTGATTTTGACACAGGACCTATTTCTTTTCTTTTTCTGGAAGCATTTGGTTCACTGAGAGTTCCCCAGTCAAGGCTATGGTCTTTCCAGTTGTCATGTACGGGTGTGAGACCTAGAAAATAAAGAAGGCAGAGTGCCAAAGAATTGATGCTTTTGAACTGTGATGTTGGAGAAGACTCTTGAGAGTCCCTTGGACTGCAAGGAGATCCAACCAGTCCATCCTAAAGGAGATCAGTCCTGGGTATTCATTGGAAGGACGATGCTGAAGCTGAAACTCCAGTACTTTGGCCACCTCATGTGAGGAGTTAACTCATAGGAAAAGACCCTGATCCTGGGAGGGATTGGGGGCAGGAGGGAAAGGGGACGACAGAGGATGAGATGGCTGGATGGCATCACCGACTCGATGGATGTGAGTTTGGGTAAACTTCGGGAGTTGGTGATGGACAGGGAGGCCTGGCATGCTGCGATTCATGGGGTTGCAAAGAGTTAGACACGACTGAGCAACTGAACTGAACTGACTGATTATAGTCACACATATTAAAAATACCTTGTTAATCTTTCTATTTTCAGTATCATTACTGAGTTTCTAATGCTCAAATTGTTACAAGTTGGTGGATGGAAATCCCTTTAAGATGGCACTTTTGTCCTAAAACTCTGTCCCTGACATTCTTGAAATCATCCTTACTTTATAATAATAATAGATAAATAAATAATAGATAAAATATTTTCAACTGCCATCTATTCAATCTTATTATTTTTTCCTAAAATAACATTAAGGATAAAAATCGGGGCTGCTAGGATTGCCATGGCTTTTTGTGGCAGGCAAAAGTACTGCTACGACTATTGCAGCTGGATCACTTTTAATATAGAACTAGAGCCCAGTATTTCTTTGTAAGTTTATGAATTCACATTGATTTTTCTAACTCAATATTTTATGGTGTTGTATAGTACTTTTCTTATTGTATGAAGTTTCAGCAACCTGCTGCTGCTACTGCTAAGTCACTTCAGTCATGTCTGACCCTGTGCGACCCCATAGATGGCAGCCCACCAGGCTCCCCCATCCCCGGGATTCTCCAGGCAAGAACATTGGAGTGGGTTGCCATTTCCTTCTCCAATGCATGAAAGTAAAAAGTGAAAGGGAAGTCGCTCAGTCCTGTCCAACTCTTCAAGACCCCATGGACTGCAGCCTACCAGGCTCCTCTGTCCATGGGATTTTCCGCAAGAGTACTGGAGTGGGGTGCCATTCTCCATAACTATGCCCTAGTGCTCTGTAACTGTCATTTTCTCTATACTCTTATTTGCAAAATTGGTGTATTCAAAAATTTCTTTGAACAACAAAGAAAATAGGCAGGTAAATGCCTAAACATGATTGATTAACAGCAAACAGACACTCAGTGTTGGCTATAGCTATAGATACAAAATTCATTACTATTTCCTCTTCCTTGGCAATTTTCTTCCGTTGATCCATAGGCTCTGCTGCAAGGCTGTCACATTAGTTCATTTTGGTCTTAATACATAACTATAGCTATTTGATTTGGAGCTGATACTTTGTGGGACTCTAGGTCAAATTCTCCTTTTCAGGCCTTAATTACTATTTTCTTTTCTCTTGAGAAATAATTGACAATAGTAGATTGTGAATGTTCTTTTGTCACCAAGGTAAATCACCTTAGGATGCCTGCACCTTCTCCTAAAGATAAAAGACACATGTATTTGCCTTGGCTGTGGTTCCACAGTGATCTAATACAGCTTATGGCAGAAACCCTGTCAGGGGTTTATACCAACCTGCCAATAGATTTCCCTGGTGGCTCAGACAGCAAAGCTTCTGCCTACAATGTGGGAGACCTGGGTTCAATCCCTGGGTCAGGAAGATCTCCTGAAGGAAATGGCGACCCACTCCAGTACTCTTGCCTGGAAAATCCCATGGATGGAAGAGCCTGGTAGGCTGCAGTCCATGAGGTTGCAAAGAGTTGGACACAACTGAGTGACTTCATTTTCTTTCTTTGTAAGTTGTTCACAGCTGGTTAAGTCAGCCATGACTGGAAAGGTGGGGCAAATTCTTGGAGAATAAAAACTGCCTTGTTTTGAGCAGAGGGCAGCTTCTTAAAGAAGAGGGGACAATTGTGTGTCAAGCAGGCAACCCCAAAGTGTCTAATAGTAGCTTCAGTTCAGTTCAGTTCAGTCACTCACTCATGTCCGACACTTGGCGACCCCACGAATTGCAGTACGCCAGGCCTCCCTGTCCATCACCAACTCCCGGAGTTCACTCAGACTCATGTCCTTTGAGTCAGTGATGCCATCCAGCCATCTCATCCTCGGTCATCCCCTTCTCCTCCTGCCCCCAATCCCTCCCAGCATCAGGGTCTTTTCCAATGAGTCAACTCTTCCCATAAGGTGGCCAAAGTACTGGAGTTCAGTTTTAGCATCATTCCGTCCAAAAAATCCCAGGGTTGATCTCTTTCAGAATGGACTGGTTGGATCTCCTTGCAGTCCAAGGGACTCTCAAGAGTCTTCTCCAACACCTGAGTTCAAAAGCATCAATTCTTCGGCGCTCAGCCTTCTTCACAGTCCAACTCTCACATCCATACATGACCACAGGAAAAACCACAGCCTTGACTAGACGGACCTTAGTCGGCAAAGTAATGTCTCTGCTTTTGAATATACTATCTAGGTTGGTCATAACTTTTCTTCCAAGGAGTCGGCGTCTTTTAATTTCATGGCTGCAGTTACCATCTGCA